>RAHM01000106.1:1801632-2169952 GCA_003713295.1 Parotia lawesii
GCTCAATGCCCAAATTGATATATTCTAACTCTACACACACACACATTAATACATATATACAGCTATGTACAAACAGTGACAGTGACACTCAGAGAGCAGTGGTAAAAAATTCTCCCGATGTGTTCTGATGTTGTTGAACAGTTCAGAAGAGAAGAAGGGAAAAAAAAAAAACCAAAAAAAAACAAACAGGGGAACTGTGTGCCTTGGATAGCTGCCCTGAGAATATACAAGATAACAAATAAATCCACTTTAGGAAACGCTAGACCTTGTATGAATCAACTGTTACTGTGAATACTCTGGCAGTCTTTACCTGACACTGAAAGAAGCTCAGCCAGCTAGAAATGTTGAGTGCCACTTGAAAACATGTTAGCTTGCTGGTTGTTTTGACATTTTCCAAAACCACTTAGAAGGGTTTCTAGTACAAAGCTGCACAGGATTTCAAAGTGGTAGCTGTGCATTCATTGAAAATGAATGAGTATAAGAATGAACATTATACTTCACCAGTTTTCTAGAAGAAGTTTCTTAGATGGTTCATAACTTAAAAAAAAAAAAAGATACAAAACCCCAACTTAACATACAATGCTAAATGAACTGATTATTTTACACCTCCCCTCATGCAAATAGAAAAATATTTAAGATCTCTCTAAGCTGAATAGTCAAGACAATAACTCTGAGCTCAAATTCCCTAATTTGAATGCAAGAACTCATGCTTTAGTGAACAACAAATATGTAACAAATTTTCTTCATCAACAAAGTGTGTGTAAATTGCATGTAATAAATGATGCGTAGCTTTTTTCTTGATTTTATTACTCCAGTAAGAAAGGTTATTATTTATTGAAAGAGCAAATGTAAAACATACAAGAAATAGTGATTGAAGACTGTAATCCAGACATAAATTAGTTTCCCTTTTATTTTTAAACATTGGCAGTTGCCATGAGCAGTTAATAGCTAACATGCTAAAATGCTGTTTATATGCCCTAGTTTTATTTCACCTCTCCTGAAAGCTAAGATTTTACATTTAGAACAGTCAGCACTTCCCAGGTGCTAATACAATACATCAGTGCTAAAAGTACCTTTTTACAGTCAATTGAAATCTTTCTCACTATTGAACAAACTACAGGAGCTAGCTCCCTTTTAGCAACTACTGTTTTCCTTCAAATATGCACAAACACATGCATACACACTCCAACACCCTTGAAACTAATAGTGGCATTATTGGCCTGAGACCATTGCTAAACCACTAAATTTTTCACTAATTATAGGAAGGTTCTCTACTGAAGGAACACTTGTACTTTACACATAGGACAGGATTCACTGAGACAGTCTCAAACCTGGCTCTGAACACCTCAAATGCTTGCCCTGCAATTATAGAGATTGTATTCATGCTGCTATTTTTAAAAATTACTTGTTCTTTCAATTGTCATATCATCAACAGAAGAACATGACTGAAAGTTTGACTGAATACAAGCCTGAGAAATTTCACCCCAATATGAAGTGACATCCTAAGCCTCCTTCAAACAACAGCCCAATACATAAATGTTGTTCACAAGCAAAAGACACAACAGGATTATTTTCTCTGGGCAAAGTACAATTATTGAAAATGAAAGAAATCATATCTCTTGAACCAAGAGATTTTCCTTCACAGCTTTCCCACCACCCAGCAAGAGAGAGATGTGAAGTAAACAGAATTCAAATCCGAATGTATGACTTTTTTATAACAACATATTACTGATTTGGTTGACTGATCATAGAATTCAAATAAATAATTTAATATAATTATGAAAATGCCCATTCCTATCTGTGAACATAAGATGACTTGGGCCAAAAAATTGCTCAGTCTAGTGCCACACAATGTTACTAGTAATTTTTGCTTTTAAGAGTTCCAAACATTGTATTAAAAAAAAAAAAAGTTAATATTCATTTCTTTGTACCTTCTGAAAGAATATGTGTGTGTGTGTATGCATACCATATATATTGTGCTCTAAGGGCTTAACGGCAATTAATTATGAAACAATACAGTTCATAATGGAGATGCTGGAATAGGCTGCCCATAGAAAGTGTGGATGTCCCATCCCTGGCAGTGCTCAAGGCTTTGAGAAGCCTGGTCTGGTGAAAGATGGCTACGCCCGTGGCAGGGCAGAGCAGGTTGAATTAGATGTTCTTTAAAGGTCTCTTTCAATCCATACCATCTCATGATTCTGTGATACACCTGGAAATACCAAAACCGTGGGTCAACCAAATAAAGAGTTGGTTCTTTTCAACAGGAATACTGCACAGGGAGAAGACATGCTAGGAAGTATTTAACCACATATATTGAAGCATATACTTCTATATCACTAGCAGGGAGAGGCATATTTCTCCGAAGAATGGTTCAAAGCAACTGGGGAGAGGCATATTTCTCTGAAGAATGGTTCAAAGCAACTGAAGTACATGAAAAACCTGAAGATATCTGATTTGCAAGTGCCCAGTTCACTGTCCCCATCTAAGAGAGGACCTGAATGAGGAAATGGCAGTTCCCACTTCTCCATCCAACAGACCCTCCTAAGGAAAAGCCTGATGGTCCTATTGCCTCACTCATCCCATCTGTTAAGCCAAGACAATGTGGCTGATCCCTTTTGTAAAGTAATTTCAGGGTTCAATATTACAGTAGACTGTGCAGTACTACAAAGAACAAAAATCTCACTGATCACCACAGTCTTATGGTAGAAATGCRGCTAATACCTCAGCTAGCTTGGGTATTTTTACACCGCACTTCACAAACAGCCTTGAAAATTCGTCCGTGTAAGCACTGGATAAATTATATCAAAACCTAGGTAAGGTGAAGTGAGAATGGAATAATATGTCTGTGACCTAAATATATTCCCTTTTGCAAGGAGATTTGCTTAAAAGAAGCAAGCAATTTCATAAGGAGTGGGGAGTAAAGTCTGTAATTGTAAAAAAATGCTTTGTTGATTCTGTGATAACAAACCTARCTTTAACTCTGCTCAGGTTTGAACTAATTCCACAAAAATAAAAATGACAATTGCCATCAAGCAAAACTGTATTTTTTACAGGCCTCAAGCAACCGCTGAATGTATTTTCATTATATAAGGACTGCAGATGTGCAAATGCTACCAAGCTGCTTTTCAATTACTTATAAAGCTACATGACTATGTTATTCTGGTTGTGTTCAATCCACAAAGACATGATTTACAAAAAAAAAAAAACCAAACCCCAAAACAAACCTGAAACAGCTACTTCCTCCACATAAAAACAACCCCTAAATAGGAGATTAGTCTTATTCACTCCTTTCAAATCCCAAACTGGTTTCTTTTAAATTCTGTTGATTCTCCTTGTGCATATTAAAACCAGTAAAAAAAAAAAAAAAAAGTAATGGTACATCATTAAAAGCATCTTTTAGAACACTTCAGTATTAACTGTTTTTCTGATAAAACCTGGCTTTGGAGGAAAAAATCTTATCCTGCCAATCTTTGTTCTCCCTTATATTATACACGATTTTTTTAGCTCTCAGTTCAGAAGCTTCTTAAAAATTCCACTTTCATTCTTTGAATTTCCAAATTCCATRTAGCTTCRTTTGCTGGAAATGAATAGCAAAATTGTGTATAATTCAAAACYGAGGAATAGAGTAATGGAGACAGTAACACTTCAGTATTAGGTTCTGCAATATTTCTTTAAAACAGTCTCATGCAATATTCATTCTATTATTATTGTTCAATGCTCATGTCATACATGAAGCTAGAGTGTGCTTTAGGGACTTGTCCAAGACTGCCCATCAAGTATATGATGAAGTTTAAGCACTTCACCCTGATTTATCACCAGACTATACCCATACTATTTAAACTACAGCACTATTGACCATGGAAAATAAGTTTTCTACTATAATTAATGCTCGTGAGATATACATGCTGGATTATATGAACCTTTGTAGGCTATGCTGGGGCTTTCATATGGAGTTTCTTATGACCTTCACACATGTATCATCTCCCTCTAGGAGAAGATGGATAGAATCTCTTCTACAAATACAATCACTTTATGTTGTTGGGTGGGCTTTGCTATGTATTTTGTCCCCTGCCTGCCATGTCAGTGGCCATCTTTTTTTAGCATTGCCTATAAACAATGAAACTGTGCTCCATGGTGCCATGATGGCTTAGGCCCCTTTGCAGGACAGGTCTGCCAGGGCTAACTAGCTGTTAGCTGTCCAAAGAGGAGCTCATGTTCATCCACATGTAACAGATGACTCACTGGTATTTAGCTGGTTTTATTAATCTGATAAGACTGATAATTTTTAGCACTAGTTGTACTAACAGAAATGCAGCTCTTAACCATGAGCAGGAGCTACGATTAACAGAATTTTTCATACCTTTCAAATTTCATCTATCAGCCAGAGTTAAAGGTTGAAATCTTCCAAACAACCATATTGAGAACTAAAAATTAAATTGTTCATATTTTTAATGTTTAGAGCTCACATGTTAAATGTTTAAGAGTTTAGAGACAAAATTAAAAAAAAAAAATATATATATATAGTCACTTTAAAGTACAGATTATTCCCTGAAGGGCATTATGTAAATTTTACACACCACAGGAATGTCAGTACTGGTGCAGTAACAACTGTGCTTCTCTGGTGTGCACACATGCACCCTCATGCACTAATTTTGGGTGTTGAAGACATTTATGCCCAGTTGTTTTATAACTTTGCATATGTTCACCAGAACTACTACCATGAATTAGCACAGAATGCACCAACAAAGTGGCTGAGTTACAGTCTCTGCATTGCAGGACAAAAACACTAAACAACATTTTTAATGTAGGTAGTAAAGAACAATGCTCTCAAATTAAGCTACTTGAGGAATTAAACTGGGCAAAGTATAAAAACTTTGACTGGTATTTTGTCCTAATAGCAGAGTCAGCAATCCTATCCTAGAAAGTCTTATAGGATCTTCAATACCTGCAAGTGGAAGGCATTTAGTTTTGAATCTCATCTGTAAATGGTTCAGTCAGCAGCACAGTGCCCCCTAAGCCACGCTTGTGCACTGGATTAGCTCCTGTTTAAAGTAAAGTGCTGCCTGACACACTACTTCTCCTGTCATTTTTTAGAAGAAACAGGTAATAGTGAATGGGTTGGTTTGATTGTTTTCTCGATCTTTTTTGGTGGGTTTTTTGGTTGGATTGTTGGTTTGTTTTCTGTTTGATTGACATTTTCTAAGGAGAAAGGAAAAAAAAAATATTTTTTGTAGTCCTTAAGTAGGATGATTAGTAACTTTAACTACAAAAGAAGAGTATTACACCATTTCCATAGGTATACATAAAAAAAAAAGAGCCACACCTTAATCTGCATTAGGTAACTATATCATACTATATCTTCTTCAGAAAAGTATGAAATGAAATGAAATATTCTGTCAAAGGCAGTGAAGTAGGTTAGGGAAGCCTTTTGGTTATTTCTCTAAATCAATCTTCTTACCTTTACAGTTAGGCRAAATGCCAAACACGTGCCACACTTTTAAATTAATTTTATATTTGCCCTGAAAACAAACATTTACTATCATTCAGTAGAAGGATAATTTATGCAGAAGGAAGGCTTCAGTGTTTTCACACAACTGTGTATGGTTGACTGCAGCACAGAAGTAAAGATTTGGAAATGAAGGAGCTATGCTTAGTGTCTCAGAATGAAAAATAAATTCTGTACCTTGGATATAGGCAGTGATTTTATCACCTGCGTTAACTGAAGTAATAATTTTACCTGTGTTTCCCATTGTATTTCTTTTGACTGTGAAAAACTAATGGGGCATTGATGCACATGAAATTGAATTTACCCCAAACCCTATTCTGAATGATAAACTACATTAAAATATAAGAAATGCTCATACTGCTTTACAGAAATCCAGTCAGAGAAATACATGCAGGCATCTACGTTTGCCACATTTCATTGGCTTCTGTACCCTGTCCTCCTTGTATCTTGTCACTCATGTACACAAAACAGACTCTCACAGACACACACATACACACACAGGTTCAGGACTATGCTGTTTTCAAAGATACACATTAGGGAAGTCATCCTGAGGAACTCCTTGCTTGCAAAAACACTCAGTTCCAGACCACTGACAGTTCAATCAGTCAAAATGTGGTGTGAACTAAAGGCACATAGTAGTTTCTGTTCATTAGGAAAGGTACTATTGGGGTGGGCTAGGAGGAAATCAAGAGAGGATTTATTTCTGCCTGTGCATTATTTACAGTGCCCTTTACACAAAGTAAAGTTAGGTGACTGCTTAAGCTTTAACAAGGACCTGCAGGAGGTCTTCCTTTGCTGCAATTTCAATCCTCAGTTATCACATATAATATTACAAACATGGGGGGATGGGGGGGAACCAAACCCCTGAAACTGCTATTCAAATACCAGCCTTAATGTTCTTCACATATAGTTAAATAYGGCACGCGTTTTTATGGTAAAAAAAGGCTCACATTTGCGAGTCGAGCTAAAGAATCTGCCTGCCGTCACCATTAAAATGCATCTGCACATTATCCCCATAAGTTAAGGAGCAGAACTGTAGGTATTACGAACACGGTCACACACAAACACATACACAGAGCGCCGCTACCTTTCTATGTCTGTATTTTGCAGATCCCTTTGCAACTGCCTCGGATAAGCAAACACGTTTCTACAGCACAACAAGGGTAAGGCTTACGTACCAGCGGCAACTTTAACACAGACAAATTACAGGTTGTCCACCCACTACGATAGCATTATTGCACAAAATATTTTGCGCTACTCAGAAGGCTGTGTTAGCGGCACCGCTATCCAGAAATATCCATGTTGCCACATATTAAAGTGTCATTTTATTTAAGCCTTACCTTGGCTGACTTGCCCTAACTGGTGACAAGGCACTTTAATTTATAAGAAGCAAATGGGGACTTTTCGCAGTGCTGGCGGCACAGCTGCTCGCCGTCCTCAGAGAGGTACCCGGCCCCGGCTCCGCATCCCTCGGAGCCCTGAGCCCCGCGCCGCCGCTCCTGCAGCGCCGGCAGCCCGGGCGATTGGCCGCGCTCCGCCCGCCCCCGCCCCGCTCCGCGCCCGCCCGCCTCCCCTCCCCGCCCGCCCCCCGTCCTTCTCCGCTCCCCGCCTTGTTTTCCCCGGCTCCAGCACTTCGGAGCCGCACGCAGCCTCCTGCGCGCAATGGCAGACTCGGGCTAGCCCCGGCGCTCGGACAGATGCGCGATTCATCCATCCGCATACCGATCCATCCATCCATCCATCCATCCATCCGTCCGTCCGTCCGTCCGTCCGTCCTCCCGTACCGTTATAACCGGTGCGTTCGGGCACAGGAATATCCTTGTCCGGCAACTGCACGGCGGCTGCGAACCCCCCCCTTTTCGTGCTTGAGGTGCAGAAGAAGGACGGCTCCAGCTTGGTGACAGCGAGCCCCTAAATTCGGTGCCGGGAAGGGGGGCCGGGGGCCGGGAGGGCTGGGCTGCCGAGCGGGGCGGGAGTGCACAGAAGGGGCGCACCACCGAAAGCGGGCAGTACGGCACTGCTGTGGCAAGCCGGMGATAAATTTTCCTATTTCTGTGCAAAGTCGTCACAGCTTGCTAAACATTCCACTGCCCGGCTCGTTCATCAGCCGTCCACATGGTCCGGCGGTGTCTGTAAGATTCAGACTGAATGATGCCCTTTAATGTCTCCTTCCAATCCTGGTGGGGCACAGGAGATGTCACATTAGCAACCCGTCCCCTACCAGATCAGCCCTACTCCTTTAAAGATTTCCCGCCCTCCAACACCTCTATATTCAAATCACTACACCAGTAAGTCGGTGGATAATTTGTGCCCTTTCAGGCTGGTCTGGATCAAGGCAGGCTGGCTGATGCAAAAGTAATTCAAAAATCTGGACCTTGTATAACATTTTTACTCCAAACACACCTTTTTCGGAGTTAAGATTAATGGCATTCTCCTGATTCAGGGTTTCCAGAATGGGGCAACCATGTCAGACTCTGCTTATCCAACCTGCTAAGGCAGCATATTAAAAATGTAATTAACATACAAGTGAAAGCCCTGGCACATTCCCTGCTGGTGCAAAGGAACCTTGCTTCCGGCCAGCAGGACATGTACCCTGGAGTGAGCCATGAAACCAGAGTGTGCTTGAGTCCCAAAGCTCTGGCAGGAAATGACAAGATGAAAGAAAAGAAAGCTCCTGCCTTTTTTTTTATAATGTATTATGGGTCAGAAGCAGCATCTGAAGTACAAATGATAGGTATCCCATGTACAAATGATCTAGATTTGAAAAGGAAAGCTGAAAAGAGTAATTCTACAATTTAACATAACCAGAAGGGAAGCTGTTACACCAGATTAGATGGAAAGAACAACACTGCTCACTGAGATCACTTGGACTGCTGGATTTTGAGAACTTTTCAAATGAAATCGCTCTGAGCTGCCCAGCAATATACATTAAAAATGATCTTGCTAGCAGGATAGGGAATTGAAGGCAAGAAGCAGCTAGTTGTTTGAATTTGGGGGATGTAAGCTCTTGGAGGGAATGAAATAGAAGCTGTTTCAGTTTGCTATTTATACGTCCTCTGGCTTGCAACTGCAGAACACATGAATCAATGCTTTAATACACAGTCTTCAGAATGTTCTCTCTCATGCAACTTCTGTTAGGTTGTGCATAACTCCAGATTCAGATCTCATGATCTGGGGGATGGGCTGTTTTTATCCAAATGCTTTCACTATTTACTGCACTATGGAAGAAGCAAATATTTAATCTCCTTGCCAGGGAAGTAGTTGCATTAGTAACATGGAGGGGGRAAAAGGAGGGGAAAAAAAGGAATGAAAAGACACACGTTTCCTTTCATTCTCTTAAAGTCCAGACAGTTTCACATGAAAATAAATTCATGTCAAACTATCCTCAGTGCATTAAATGAAAGAGATTAAATATAGGGTTGCCTTTTAACCTACCTRCCCTTGGATGAAATGCTGCTTAGGTGTAACAATCCAGGGATACAGTTGAAAACAAAACATTTTCTTTTTAAGCTCTTTTCTGAGTAATTTCCATTAAATAAGACAGAATTATGAATATTCACCAGATACTCAGAGCATAAGTCATCAACTCATTTGTTACTGCAATAAGATGTTTGACAAGCAGAGGGAAGCCTTGATGCTCCAGAAAAGCATTTAGAAGGTGAAAATCTGCAATTCTTTCTTAATATATATGTGTGTGTATATGTATATATATAAAAAAATACATGCACATGTGTTTGTATTGACATATTTTAGAGTCTTYTCAGGCAGGAGTAAAGAGTATCTGTGTAAAGAGATTATAGCCAGTATTGCAGGCTAATTTGATATGCAATGATCAAAGTTTTCTTAAGAATTCAAAATTACGCCATTTCAAGGAAAAACTGACAGTTTGAAAAAATTAGCCTCAATGAACTCTGACATTTCTTTTAAGCCTACATTTTAAGACTAAATACTGAGATTTGGTGTTACTGATATTAGGTCAATCCTTTCATCAGTTTGAATGCTAAAAGAATTTGAATTTGTCATGGGGAAATAAAGTCTGATGAAAAGAACCTCAAAATGAAGTTACTATCTGGGACTGCAGCAGTATTCCCGAAGGAATTCCAAGGAAATTTGGATGTAACCCTTGAAGCCATTGTTTGCATGGGTCTTGCCTAAGGGATCCAGCAAACTTACACAATTCTAGAAGTATATCAAAATACAGAACTTTGTCAATCATGTTCAGTAAGTTCCCTTCCTAGACTTGTGAGCTTGTGACAATGATTACAGAGCTAGAAGAAAAGAAGTAGCTATTTTTGTCCCTTCTAACTTGTGGACTTGATATGTTTAAAAGCAATACTGAAAAGGAGATAGATGAGTTATGAAGGACATGTATAGCTGTACCAAAAATAAACTAGTTTCTACAGATTTAAAACAAAATTATTCTTTTGTTGATCCAGTTAATAAATTATAGAACATGGTCACAAAATCAGTTTCTCTTTGTGGGTGCTTAATATACTAAACGTGCATTGATTGTCTTGCAGGTAACTGCTAGAGAGYTAATCATCCAGCTAACATTCAACCATTTAAAAAAACACTAAGTGGTTCATTAATACATAAAGTAATGAAAATTCCAGGTCATTGATAGGTTACAAAGTTCCTGTACACAATACAGATGGATTAGGAATGGCTAAGATCATATTGGGATARGGATGTTGCCAAGTTCAAGTCCAACTCTTTCTTAAGCACGTGTACTCTAATAGCTGCAGTCGAAGAATATTAGCTCAGTCGCTGCCAAGAACCTCTGCTCATACACTGAGAGCAACGGCACTGGGAATTTTCATGTTCTTGTTCAAAAGCACCAGGGAATAACACACTTAGCCCTGACTCCAGCAGTAACTTCTCAGTCTTCAAAAATTTACAAACCCCTTCTCTTTTTCCTAGATTTGAAAGAGTGAAGACAAAGGATTCTACCATTTGGTGCCACCAATTTCAYGTTCACAAGTCATTATTTTTGTTCTCAGCTGCAGTGCATAAGAACCAGTTCCAGCCATACATCTGAGAACATATTTGACACTCCCTACCAATCTATGTTTCTCGTCTTAGTAGATGAACATTTTTATTTGCTGAGTTATTAATAAATATTCTTACAACTACTAATTTATGCAGGAATGAATTTTCTTAAAAGTTTGTATATGATTTACTAATGACAGTTCTTTAGAAATGATCATCTAAAAATATATCAAGACGTGGAATTAACAATTTGGCCTCGAGTGTAAAAGCATCATATGTCAAGTTGAATATAAAAATAATGTATATAGTTTGATGATGCATCACAATGGGACATAATTGACTCACCATGCTACTGCTATTTCTGTTTAAAAGAGTACCTAAGCGTAGTAAAACATAAAAATGCAAAAATAATTTTGACATCAAGTGCATTTACAATATTGTTACATTTCTACCTCTAGATAGCTAACAGAAAATAGTACCAAAATAGATTACAGCCGTCAATTTTTCCATTTTCTGATACATAATGGTGGGACAGAAATTTTTAACTTGTCTAGTGGATGAACATACTGAGTCATGTTCATGTTCCTAATGAAGACTCTCTGGAGGATTCTCATAYCATGCTTCTATATTTTTATTTTTAATTTGGTAACATGCACAAATATTCAGAGGGAATAGGATTAAGACAATTTGTTTTGCGTATGGTCTCTCTGAATGTTCTGTAAGGCATACATTTCCTCTAAAAAATTTAAATAGTTGATTAGAAAAAGTAAATTTTTAATACACGTTAGCAAATTCTACACTATACTAATTGCAGAAAGAATGGCGCTGCTGATACTGCCTTGGCTCCTTCTACACTAAGCATCACTGGAGTATTTTCTAATAAAACAACAACAGCTGTTCCTAGATATATGATGCCAATAACAGTTGCCAGTCACAAAAATCTTGTGATAATATAGTCACTTGCCTTTAGTACTGCATGAAACAGCAGGTAAAATATACTGACAGGACTTGGAGAAAACAACATAATACCTGGCATTTTGCTACCTGTTACCATAAAGCTCTGAGCTAATCAGTCCCTCTCTGAATGCAGGAAAGATAGAAAAAAATATTAAGGGGCACAAAAGAGTAGCATGGTGTGTCAGTTTCTGCATGAAAACAGATAAGAAAGAAGACTCAGTTGAAGGCAATGATGTGATTGACTTAGACATTAGTAGACCTTGCTGCCCATCCTGTGGAATTTCACACTAGCATTTATAATAGACACCATTCAATCAAGAAACCTGCTTAATTGGGGTGTTTCCTAGGAAACTAATACAACTGTGTAATTGTAGATCATGCAGCGACCAGTGTAAAATGGGGATACTTCCTGTTAACTGTATAATGTTCATGTGTAATGGGTGGCATTTTTGTAAGTTTAAATCTGGCAACGAAATTATCCTGATGTTTTTGAAACTAATGTTGGCAAAAATAAACTTTTTTTCATACACAGACTGGTRTTAAATCCTCACAGATCAAGGTTCTCTGAATTGTTGCAAATGGTTATTCAGATATTCTATATAAAACATCAGATACAAATATGTCGTATTTCAAATCATGAACATTACATTTGGTGGAGTTTGGTTCTTGCAGCTGGTAGTGAGATTCAACCTTCTTTCCCACTGTWACAAGAGCTTTAATAAATTTTTGCTTAGAGGTAGGAAAAAACTAACAAGCAAAGGCTCCTGGGACAGTATAAAGACAGATTTTCATAATATTACCCAAAAGCACATTATTTCTGGGGCATATTATGTACTTTTTATCTTTACTATGATAAAGAAATTGCTTCTCTTAGACTCAGCATTCGGTAGGCTGACGGCAGATAAAAAAGGGGAAATGTAAAATGTTACAAGATGATGATGCAACTTCTACTGAAGTGAGAATATCCTTTCCATTGAAACCATAATGCTGAGCCATGCTGAAGATATGTGAAGGAAAAATTGGGAAATTCTTGATACAGGATCTTCACTGAAACTTAGCAGTCCTTCTGTACTGTRTCTTATACTCCTTGTACTACAGCTGTGTGTTTTTCCAGCTATTCTTTTTTAGCACTTCTTCCAGTATGAAGATGTGTACAGATATTACTTTGCTCCTTCCAAAAAGGTACAGGACCAACAACATATTTAAATATAGCAATATAGGCTCATAGTTTCATGCCCAGTCAATGGGCAYCACTGAGAGGAGTCTGGTTTCCTCTTTACCKCCCCTGCTTCATCAGGTATTTTTACATTTTGGTAAGACCTCCCCAGAGCTTTCTCCTCTCCAGCCCAACCGGCTCTCTGCTTCACCTGATATGGTGGATGTTCTGATCCATTAATAAGGTACACCACTATTTGCTGCATTTGCTCTAGTACATGCTCATRTGTCGTGTACTGGGGGACTCAGCACTCCAGATGGGCCTCACCAGGACTGAGGCAATGGACAACTTCCCTTAACCTGCTCGTAATGCTCTTCTAATGCTGCCCAGGTTTCTGTTGGCCTTCTTTGTCACAAGGGGAAAAATTTGCACTATATTTGTAGTAGTCATATTTTGTAATTATATTGAGCATTAGCATAGGACCGAAGTTGAATTTTGAAATTTACTGAGCTTTGTTGTAGAGCTCCTAATTGTTGAATCCCCTATACTTTGTGAGACAACAGTGTTTAGTACAGGGCTGTAGAATCAGTTAATGTCTAATCCCAGTGTTTCTCTTAACTGGATTAATCTAATTTCCAATTAGAGTAGGAAAAAGGATACATCCGAGTATGTTTCTGAAAGGGAAAGAAACTGAGGGGAAGTCAGACAAAGGATAAACTTCTTGGTCACTTCCAAATTCTGAAAGCTTAGATAGACAGCATTTTTATTTAGAAGTATCAAATGAGAAAACAAAGTTAAAAACCATATAGCACTGTCCACAGCGGCATCCTTAAGCACTGTATCTGATGGGGGTTCTCCCCCATAAAGGCTAATGTGTAAGCACAGCATCCTTCCTATTCTGCAGGGCCTTGCCTTGTGTGTGTATCCCCCTCCAGTGTACTTAKGACAAGTGGTAGATCGTAAGGTTTTTCTGAATGTTTAAAAATTCCAGTGGAGATAAGTCTTTGGTATCACCAAGGTAAAAGCCCCTCCCTGCTGCCCCTCTGTTGCATTCCTCTAGCCAGGCAATAAGACACCCAAATAAAAATGAGAGTCAAGAAACAAATTCTTACTGTCTTTGTTTCTACTTAAAGAAATACTGCAGTTCCACCAGCCAACCGCATGCTCCCCTGTAGGTAATGTCATGGTTGCCATTTAGTTAATAAAACCACCGTCTACTGGAATGTTTCTTAGGATGTGCTTTTCTTTCGCTGTTTACTTATTAGTGCTCACTATAATTAGTTAGAATTAAGAAAAATTAAGTTTATGACTAGTGTGATCTGTTTAATAGGCCAAATAAGCAACAAGAAATAACCTCGTGTTAGATGGTGACAAACAATGAAGCAGAGACATATGTTTGTTCTGTTCCCCAAGCACAAACAGAACACAGAGTTTCCCTGACTAATAAATTTACTTTCATTTTAATTAAAACAGAACATTTAGTTACATTTCCTCTGTTCTGTCAAAGAATTAAATAGATAAATGGCTAGCAGGAGAAAAAATGACAACATTTTTTTAGTGCCCCAACTGCTTGCATAACCGATTACTACCCATCTGTTCACTAAAGGTGTAGGAAAGGCACATCATATAAAGCCTTATTCCCTTAAAAAGGCTTGCTAAAATACTTTTGGTTTGATCCCATATCTTCCAAAATGAAAAAAAGTTTTTCAAAAAGTAGAATTTGTCATTTCTGTTTTGGTATAACATTAGATAAGCTGTTGCCATTGTTTTATTCTTTGGATTCTTTCTACCATTAAATCCAAGCTCCTGGAGAGTGGCTCCCCTTGAGGAAATGATTGCAATGGAAATTCTATAGATTCTAGCCAAGAAGGAACCATTACGTAAACAGTCACATGCAAGACAAGACAAAAGACTCCACTCACTTTCTCTGGTAGTAAGGCTAACAGCTGAGGTTTGATTGATGCATATAGTCCAGGAAGCTTCTAATTTTGCTTTAAGAAACTGAAGAACTGAATTATCAGCCACTTCCCTTGTTTTTTTTCTTTTCTAGTGGTTAATGACTCCTCTATTTGGTAACTCAATTTACTGGCTTTCAGGAGTTTTTAAGAAAATCTGTTCCAWCTGCTGATAAAATGCCATAAAATGATAAAATTGAGAATGAAAACTCATTCTTTCAGTCATGTTAGAGGCATGTAGGTAAATGGGAGAAATACAAAATGGGACAGGATGCATCCAGCAGTGTTTGAGTGGAGTGACTGTCGTCATTGGAGAGATACTCCCTGCTACAGAATAATGGAAAGATTTGTGTTGGAAGGGACCTTTAAAGGTCATCTAGTTTCAAACCCCCTGCCATGGGCAGGCATACCTTCTGCTAGATCCCGTTGCCCGTCCAAGATGGACTTGAGCACTTCCAGGCAGTGGGCATCCACAACTTCTCTGAGAAACCTATGCCAGTGCCTCACTACCCTCTCAGTGAACAATAAATCTAATCTAAATCTACCCTCTTTTAGCTGAAAGCCATAGTCCCTTATTTTAATACTACATGCCCTAGTCATAATCTCTAGGCCTGTTTAAGTACTGGAAGATTGCAATAAAGTCTCCGTAGAGATTCCTCTTCTCCTGGCTGAACAACACCAACTCTCTCAGCCTGTTTTCACAGGGGAGGTGCTTCAGCTCTTTGATCATCTTTATTGCACTCCTCTGGACTCACTCCAAAAGGCCCATGTCCTCCTTATGCTGGRGTCCCCAGAGCTGGACTCAGTACTCCAGACCTAAGTCCTTTAATACGTCTTTTAATTCATAATTATTTTTTTTAGATTTATAGGATCTGCAATGAGAAAAGAAAAATTGCAGAAATTTGCATTTATTACTAAAAGAACTGGACTTACCTATATGGATGCAAAGAACAGACTATGCAGTAAGAAAACCACTGGTTTTACAATATTGTTTTTAGTGTAGCAGAAAAGCATGATCTAAACCCATAATACTATTTAAAATTATGATTGACAAGGAAGAGTTAACCAGTTGTTCCTTAGAGAATTTTAAGATAGAAATATTTAATGARTTTTTCAAAGTTAAAAGTTTATTTACTCTTTCTTTCTAGTCCTTTTTAATATAGGGCTATAGATCACTGATCCTTTCTAATTCTTCTAAATGATTCAATAGAAGTGGACCTTCATTGTTGTAAATGAAAACTCATTGTACACTATGMATAAATTTATGCATATAACATTTCACTGCTTGTGTTTTAGCACTTACAGTATGTGGACTGTTGTATGTTCAGATGTTTTAAGCTTATGCTAGGTAATATTAATTTCATTTAATATAAATTTGATTTTGACCTTACATGCTGTATTGTACCACATCTAAAAATATTTTTATCAGTGGCATTTAATGGAATGAGTACATCTCCGTAACCTGAATGAATAGGCAAAAATTGATCTCCAGCATTGTTCTTTTTTGTCCCAATGCAATACCAGTGTTAATAAACAGACATTATTAAATTCCAAAAVCGACATTATTAAATGTAAGGTTTTATTTCCATGTCCAAGACCTAAGTCCTTTAATACATCTTTTAATTAATAATGATTTTTTAATTTCATTGCCTCTGCTGTAGTATGTTTTTTAAGCCTTTCTGTTGTGAAAAGGTTCATAGTATCACCAAAGCTGGAAGATAAACCACTCTTTATCTAATGTTGGTTTTATGGAAACCTAAGTTCAAAGAGCCTGTTACAGAACATACATTTTCAAAACTGGTTAGGGGACAACTTAGACTTTTCTGCCTGGAAAGAGTAGAATTTCTCTGAAGTCTTCATATTACTAAGCGGAAAGAAGAAGGACTCAGAAGCAGAAACACTCCTTGAGAGCAGCTGCCTTTCAAGGTTGTCCAAAAGCTTTTCCAAGCCTAGAGGGGGAAGCCAGATGTGCAAAGTGCATCACCCATCTGCACTGATGTGATCCCAAGGAGCACTGCAGATCTGAGGGCAGCAGGGCACGCAGCAATCAGAGAAGCTGCTGTCACTGCAGGCATTACACCAACCACCACAAGCTAGCCCAGGAGTAGATATACACAAGGAAGAGAAAGATGCCTGAATACCTGTAGCCCATGTCAGGGGCTCATACTTGCAAGACAAAAATTGATACACAGAAAGTGTCTTCTACTTTTTTTTTTTTTTTCTTTTTTTAACCTGGTCACTCTTCTACTTCCCGTGAGTAGGGTTTGCTCCTCATTTGTTACAATGRAAAAAACTCTTAAGAACCTCTTGCTGGGTTTGATTTACTAAGTCAGTTCAGCAGTACAACAGCACAGCGAAGCATGCAGCCCTTAGCATCTTTAAAGGGTGAGCTAGCACTGGGGACAGCTCTGGAAGGGAGAATA
This sequence comes from Parotia lawesii, assembly GCA_003713295.1. Classification (NCBI taxonomy): domain Eukaryota; kingdom Metazoa; phylum Chordata; class Aves; order Passeriformes; family Paradisaeidae; genus Parotia; species Parotia lawesii. The sequence goes on from RAHM01000106.1 coordinate 1,818,619, forward strand.
TATCAGAAGGCAAAACCRTCTGGTTTTCACACCCGCAAAAGCCAGCTCCAGAACTGACAGATATGTTCGCTTTAAACTGCTGATGGCGGGGAGAAGCATTCATATAAATGGATGAATTCAAAAAGACTACTGTCAACTTAAAAAGCCTTGGTAGAACTTTGACAAGAGTTAGGAATAGGGAATTTGATTTTTTTTTTTTTTCAAAAAATCTCATTTCTTTCACTACACTTTTTCCTCAAAGAAAACCAGTGATATATAATGCAAAAACTTTGTAGATAAAACCAAACACTAGTGCCTGATATGGATAAGAGAACTATTTTATTATTAAAGCTACCATCATTTAAGCATTTAAAACATCTTAAATGCAACTAAAGCAAAGTAATAACTGTATAATAATCACACATAGAGAGGAAAATATGCAAATAAAAACCCCCAGGGGATAGTTTTAAAAAAAATTATTTGTTTTTCAACAAAAATTCACAGTAATACCTGAAAAGCAGATTTTCTTCTTAGCTATAATCAAGACAAATCTTAGTTGTATTCTGCAATGGAAAGAAAGTCAAYCATCTGTATACTGAAATTGGTTCTGGTTTTGAATGTCTTGTATGTTACATGGTTTATCAAAACATGTCTTCACTGCTGATGTGATCTTGTGAGTTTTCAAAAAAAAATTATAGAATAGACCTAACTATGAAAAAAAATTAGCAAGAAATTATGTTTATTGATGCATAATATGTCAAAATTTAGGACCGTTAAATTGATGACTCATGTCAGTCTACTGTGACTAAAAAATGTTAATTGACTTTTAAAATAGRTACTATTTCATAATGTCAAGGAAATACCAAGAACCAGTCATGACTGATTATTTTTAGAAATTCAAATCTTATTAATGCCTCTGAGAAACCACCATTTTTGTGCACATTGAAGTTTCCTCCCATGCAGTTCTTAGGTAAACTCAAAACATTTCTTGAAAGACATTTCTGGCTTACCTTAAAGTAGATAAAATGTCTTTATAACATGTTGCAGGTATCAATATGCTTTAAGCACTAGTCTGTCTTTTCAGCTAGCACATTTTCTTGAAGACTAGCATGTTGCACTGATGTTTTGAGTGAGAGGCTCTAGAGACAAAACTATCAAAATGCTCTTCATTCACAATGTTTTAAAGAACAAAACTGGAATGATTACAGAGATTACATTCCTGGTTTGCCTGCTAAGTTGGATATAACTGCTGGTATAATAAAGTTTAGTCAGTGTCAAAGATGACATCCTCAAAATTAAAGACACTTTCCTCCATGTGTCATAGCTGCCAGATGAAAGATGCATGATCATCAAAAATACACTTTTGCGTTTTCTTTTTGAGATAGTCTTCAGATAAATTCTGAAATCAGTTTATTTCTTTTGTCTGGTTAAGGAAGCAGGCAAAACAGACTGTAAAGTCTCCAATTATGGAATTCTTATTTCTTTAGTGTCTTTAGCTTCATTATGACCCTCTCCTTCTTTCCCCTTTTTCCACCATTTGGTTTCTCAGAGTATCAGAATGTGGGAAAATGACTGGGGGTAAAATCAGAGAAAACTGAGAAGTTATATTCACACTGTAACAGGAATTATAACAGTACAGAAATTTTARGGTGAAATGAAGTTGCATCCCTGGATGGGATGCAGTCATCATGCCYGAATTCCCCCACACAAGACATGCTAAAGGAAATGAAATGGAGGGTGGAACAGATTGGAGACACTGTAGCCAGGCTTTGTCGAAATCCTTGTGAGGGTGGGACCTCGGAGGTACCTTGTAGCTGATAAGCCCCCTATCAGGTGTTAATCAAGGGAGAAAAAAGATGCCTTGCTGTTGAACCAGCAACCATGGTGAGATCACAGATGCCTTACTGATGCAYATGTCCATCACAAAGCTACCTGTCTCCAAGGTACCGCCACCCCTCACAGAGAAGTGTTCTCTATTTTATTGACTGTATCTTAGAATTTTACACCAATCAGTGACAAAGGTATGTATGACTGGAATTACTCTAGCTCCACCTAGATGGGAAGAAATAGTATAAAAGTAAGTTAAGAATGGGACAAAGTTAGGGAAGACTCCACTGTAATTTTTGGGTTCAGTCCATGGGCTGAACCTGTCTTCTTCCCCATACGGACTCCTATAGGGTAAGAACCACACTCTAATGTGCACTGAATGATGATCTCAAGCCACCTTGTGTTTGGGATTAGAGCTTGTCAGTGTCTGTCTTTGAATACWTTTTTGCAGTCAGATACTATCACTGACAATCCATGAACCTTAACCTGTCACAATGCTATTAATAAAGAGTGTTCTGTAAACTGTTAGTGTGAGTCCTTCATGGGTGCTGGCAGTCGCTGTCAGCAGGTAACATACTCAAATAAAGATGTGGAGACCTGGGAGGGGGTCTTTCTGTTGGCTTGTGACCCTGAACAAGTCTGTCCAATCACTCTCTTATCCAGAAGACTATTCAGTGAAAGGTCCCCATAACTGGATGCTGACAGACTGGTTGGGCACAAGGATCTCAGCTTTCCTGGGATGCTGACAGTCTTTATCAAACACAGAGGGTTTGAGGAAATCCATTTTCACGTGACACAGTATCTTTGGTATCTCCTATACTCCATTGCTTAATGGCAAATGAGAGCTTCAATGTAAATTTTTTCAATGGAACACATGCTCGTTGTCATTATTTTTATCACTTTGCAGACTTTTCTATTTTCTTTCTTTACATGCCACTGATTTCAGTGCTGTCATACACCACAAGAGAGACACTGGTGCTTTATACAATTTTAGTTTTTGTCATCATAATATTAGATTAGCCCCTGGATTCTAAAAAGCTTCATATGTATGGCCTAATTATTTTAGAGTGAGCAGCTTCCATGATTGCATGACTTTCCATGAGCTTGCAGGATCTCTAAAATGTTTCTGCTGATCTGCTTGCAATAGTGCACTTTTAGAACATTTATATAATTTAGATGTTACAAATGTTATCACAAACTTCAACTTTCACACACATACCACTATTTCTTAATTAGTTAAAAAAGTAGTCTTTGTATTTAGCAGGAATCAATTGTGACAAAAAAAGGTTTTTGTCGGAATCTGTGTTTTTCCTACAATGCTGAATGAAAAATATCCAGAAACAAACTGGAGGTTTTTTTGCAGTGAACATTAGAGATACACTAAAATAATTTATGTTAAATATTTTACAAACTCAAGATCAAGTCCAGTATGGTATTGCAGTGAGGAACCTCATAGCACATTCAATTCACCATTAACTTCACTGAATCTACAATAAGTGAGAGTTTGCCAGCTCTTTACTTCTCAACCAAGATTTAAATCATCTTGTTTGAACTGTGTCAACATGATTAATTACAGAAAGAACTCATTAGTGGGACCTCTTAAAAATACAGATATTAATGGAATGGGAATTGGGAATTAAATTCTGCTACTGTTAACAAATTTCACTGTTGTTTCACTGTTGTTTCCATTTACAAATTTACATTAGAGTTGGTGGCCATCTAGCTGTTGGATTGCCGTAGAAAAATGGAAATGTGTCAGCAGATTAAAGATAGACAAARTAACACATTTTCAGCATACAACTTGGAGGTAAAATAATCCTACTATGAAGATTTATTTTATGTATGTGAAAAGTATTATGGTGTTCTGCATGTTCTAGGAGTAAACAACCATCAGACAATGTAGCTCTACAAGGATATGTGTGTATACATCTGACTGCCAAATCAAGAAAAGGATACTTTGGGACGACACCATGCTAAAATGAAGATATTGAGATGCACTCACAAAAGTGACTCACTGAAATGATCCAAGGTAACTTCTCTCTATCTCTGTCAAAGAATCTTATGCAATATAAAATATTTAAGGTTTTTTTCATTATCTCTGTCTTACTTCTAGGGTTGAAACAGAGATATATTTGTATTTCATTCCCTTGAAAAATTATCTCATTCAATTCCCTAGCCTTACTTATACAGGCTACTTTTTGACAGAAATAGTAAAGCTTTATTTTTAAGCCTTTTTGTCTGCCACCAGCTCTTGCAGAATTTTAGTGAACTCCATATGCCCTTAGAATTTCATTTATATCTTTCAGTTTTGATGTTTTTAATAGGTGTTAAATAAAGTTATGTTCAGAGCTTTCAGGTATTATTTTTATTCATGCTATATCCTCATTGCCTGTTTTTAGTGTCAATGTAAAATTATTTGATTTTTCTTCTAAATCGCTATTTTTTATTCTGTCCTGTTTGCATTTTTTCCCTTTGTTCTCAGTACAGGAAATGTAAACTGAAAAAATATTTACTGGGTTTTTTTGGTTTTTTTTTTTTTTGCTTTTGTTTTTTCCTGTGGATATTTCTTTCATTTGTTCTCACATTTTGAAGTTCACATAATTTCTTACATGCATTTGTTTTACTGGCACATTTTTTACCTTTTTTTTTTTTTGGCTGAGTAAGGTTGCTACAACATTATGTTATTCCTTGAAGACGAAGAAAAGATTGGTTTTAGCTATAAGAGCTGTGYTGGAAGAAAATTCATATTTTGGGCTCCTTACGTATGCTCTTCCTTTTCAAAGGAATGGGTAGATTAAAAAGTTAAAAGAAAAAGGTTCTGTCCCTTTTCTCTCTTTGTAATTGTTGCTTCAAACAATGGTTGCTGAATACCAAGATTCTTTAAAGTTGGCTATACTGAAGAGGAGAAGAATATGATTGACAACTTTAATCCCCAAACACAATGGCCCATTCTRCTGCCAAAGTACAGCAAGTTCTTTGTGGTCTGTGCAGAGCTTTCTTGAGAATTGATGGGGACCATAAAGTGAGCTACTGCCTTCATTACATTGCACTTCAAATGCTAGATGTATTTCTTCAGCTGCATCTTCTCTGGTATAAATAAAAACCTAAATTTACTTGTGCATTTCTACACAAAGTAGTACATCACACAAATGCTTGCAAGATAATGAGTGACAAAACAGCAAGAATGAGCACTCTTTTTGGCATAAGTGCAGGCTGATGCAAACATAAATGCTTCTGAAATTGGTTTAAGGCAACTAGTCTTTGGGAAATGACCTGGCAGAAAGGCATAGAAAAATGTCCATGAATTCAAAACACATTAAATAAAAATTTTCAAAGGAAATAATTGACTGATGAGGCAAGAATAATATATCTTTTTTTCACAAGAAGGAAAGAAAGTTTTTTTGGGATGATCTGAAGAGACAGAAACAAATGAAGTCATCCCATATGAAAGATTCTCTAAAAAACCCAGAGAAACAAAGATCTCAGCCTGCTCAAACATTTTTTTCTTGCATCCATTTTTACTGAGCCTGACTGACCCCTCAGACTTGAGTGTTTGTTGTTCACTTTACAGAGATACAACAAGAAGGACAAAACGCTTACAATATAACAAACTGTTCTAATTCAAATTGAGTAACTGAGAAGTTTGACCTTTGATACTGTGGTTTACCATGTTCTTCAGATGAAATTATGCAAATTAGATGTTTGGGATATTTATTATCTCTTATTTCTGGAGGATAAAACTAAAGCTCATTGCTTGAAATAAATGGGATTTAAGTATTTCTTTAAATTCTTTGGTGAAAATACATTTATTTATCTTCTTTTATTAAAAAGAAACCTGAGGGGGAAAAAAAAATCAGAAAAGGAAAAGTAATTTACAAGAAGTTCCTTCATCAAAATGAATGTTAACTCTCAACAAGTTATACACAATAGGGKTGATGAAGCAGCGAAATGAGACAGTGATCAATAAGATGATGCAGTTGTACTTTTGTAAGTAGATCCCATTTTCTATCCTTCCAAAGCACTGGAGCCCAAGATTTTCTCATCAATATACATATACACTCTTGAAGAGAGGGTGCAAAGAGGAGGGAGCCCAGTGGTGCCTGATGGCAGGACCAGAGGCAATGGTCCCAAACCGAAATGCAGGAAGTTCCCTCTGAACACCATGAAACCCTTTGTCAGCTGTGAGAGTGACCAAACAGTGGCAAAGGTTGCCCAGAAAGATGGTGGAGTCTCCATCTTTGCAAATATGCAAAAGTTGTYTGGACATGATCTTGGAGAACATGATCTAAGTGTTTCTTCTCGAGCATGGGTTTTGGACTGGATGACCTCCAGAGGTCCCTGAAAATCTCAGCCCTCCTGTGATTCTGTTCCTTTCACCTACAGTTATTTCTGTTTGTCACAAAGCAGAGCCACTCTAATCAATTTTTGTGTTATATCAGTTTATCGAATTTCAGCCATTAGCACATTAAAGGCTATTCTCATCTTGGACAGTCTCAACCTCTGTGGTGTGTGGTCTGTGCCTGATTTCCCCTCCTTGTTCTGATATTATCTCCCTCCCAAAAGTGTGAGGCAAAACCTTCAGAAAGTATTCCACCCGAAACTGGTAACTGCTACTACTTCCTGACACTCCTCAAGTCTTGAACTTTTCACCGCRTTTGTACACCACTGCTCTTTTCTCAGTGTCTATTATTTTCTTTTTTTTTTCTTTTCTTCCTCCATTTCCAGCAGTAATTACCCATCAGTTTCCCTGTAAAATGCCACTGCCCTCTCTTTTTCTTCTCAGGTCACTTAAAAATAATAGGAAAACCCAAAATTTCATCAAATCCATGTATCTGTTCCTATACTCTAAGTGAAACGCCAATACAGAAGTTATTTTCCGGGGGAATCTATCAAGTAATGCATTTGTTACTGTGCTGGGGCAAAGAGGGCATAAACAAACAAGGGTCTTCACTGTAGTCTGAGTAAGTCAAGCAAAAGTTTGAACCTGAATGTTAGAGGTGAAACCCTAATTGTGAGCTTATTCCCCATATTCTGTCTTACTGACCTGATGTTAAGAAACTCAGGTAAAAGTTTCTGAGAAAGAGATGTGTTCTTGAAGTTTCAGTTTTGTTTCAAGGTGCAGACATTTCCCAGTCTCTCTTCTCAGGATTGCTACTGACAATTGAAGCTGCCAATTACCTTTTAATATTTCAATATAATCCATGACCTTTTTCATAATTTTTGTATCCAGTTTTTAAAATTTCAGATATTTTAAATATAGTTCTATGGCTACTACAGTATGATAGAACAAAGATACTATACAAATGAAAAAACAAGATTTAGGACAGAAGATTTAAAAGGGATTGTTTATCCACAAAATATTTAATTGCAAACATTCCCTCTCATCCATCTCTTGAACAATTCATATAGTGTAAAGTTCACACAATCTGAAAGGAAATCTGAAAGACAGCACTGGTTCTTTAGGAAAGCTATCCCATCTTCTAGCAGATGGTCAAAATACTTTACCAAGCAAAAAGCCCTTAGAGTGGAGAAAGAATAGAAAATTAAAAACAACACAGTATTTTGGGCATTAGAGAAGTCATCAGTATTCCATATTTTAGTGATGCTGATGTAATGCTATAAAGTGCAAAAGCTGTATCCCATGGGCTCAAGACAGTAAAGAAAACACAGGAGGAAAAAAATAAACAAATGATGACTAGTGCAAACAGACAGGGAAGTGCACGTTGACTTGCAGACTCTGAGCACGCTATGGCTGCTCTGTAGATCTGCATTATCACAATCCAGTAGGAATCATTGGATYTCCTTCTCTGACCTGCTGTAAACTACAGGCCTGTGAGTGTAAGACAAAGCTAATGAGATAAGTATTTTAAGGGGGGAAAAATAGGAATAATACAAGAAACAAACAAACAAACAAACAAAAAACCCCAGAACTTTCCCCCAATCCCCCAAACCAACAAAACACACCAGTAAAAGGATTAAAATTTCTCTTTTTGAAACCTACTTCATCTTTACAGTAGTGATATGCTTTCTATTTTCCTTACCTTTGTTAATTCAGTTTCATTACTTATCTTGACAGATAGAATGTGTATGTTAGTAAAATGATAATTTTGGACAACTTTGAATCAAGCACATTGCCACACTTTGTCTCCGAGGCTGATAAAACCTGTCATTTTCAGCTATCTTGTCTATTGACACTGTTCCTATATCTAAAGATCATGCTGGAGTAAATTGAACTCTTCAACTGTCATTTCAGGGGACTTATTTTTCTCATCTTGGATAATTCTTTTACCTTCTTTTTAGAAGTACTGCATAGCTCTCTTCACATCTTTTTGGCAATAAAACAACCTGAGATATACATTATATTTTAATAGTGGCCTTTCTATGTGTGCACAGAAATAATATCACTTTCTCCTTTCTTTTCTTTGGTCCCATTCCTGCACATTCAAGGACCAATTCAGGGTTTTTTTTCTTTGTCATATTAGGGTATTGAAACTTATTTTTGAGGCAATTTTCGGTGATGATTCATTAGAAGTTTCCAGAGAGAGCAATTTTCAGAAGAAGGTGGGCCATCATAAGAGAGAACCGGATCATGAAAGAACTTAATTTTGGAGTATTAGATTTCCTTCTGTTGAATTGCTCTACTTTCATTAGGAGATAGATTAGAGGACCATTCTACAAGCTGTGTCTTGCCTTTCTGATAATTTACTACATAGCCAATACATATTTCACCTGCATGCTCTCCCAGTTTCTATTTAATCTGGAATTTACAAACACAAGATTATGGACAAACCTTAATTACTCAGACTTCTACTAAACATTATAAAGTTGCCTTGATTCCTAGGTAGATATTTTTCTTTCCCCTCAGGTGATCCTGAAGTCACCCCTTTAATGAACATTTTTACAATGTCATTTTTGAATCAGCCTAATATGAGATGATACATAAAACAAGTTTTCTTGAATCAAAATACTGTTGATAAAGCAGATAATTTAGAGAATTTGAGTATGCTGTATGAACTCAAACACATGTATCAGTTAGGTGTTTGACACGGATACCAGAATATCTTATTTATAAATACTTAATTCATGCAACTAAGGTGGGTTTGCATTGATGATATATGGTATTTCCTAAGCCGCATTATGACACTTGAATGGTTTCCTGGGATCTGCATCAGACTAACTAGTCTATACAGATCCTAAAGCTTTATCTCTTTCTATAATATCTCATCTTCTAAGTATTCATCTTGTTCAAAAAATAATGCTAGCAGTTTAAAATCATTCAAAACACTCTTGAAAGATGTGTCATCTCAAGTTTCTCACGGGTTCCTGTTTGAATACCTTTAATTTCAGCTGATGTTATTTCATGTCCTCCTTCACTACAGATGAAACTTTTCAGTCATATGAGAAACAGGGCATCTGTGCTTCTGTTCACATAGGTTTTTGCCTAAAAGGATGAGCACGGGGAATAGTCTATACCTGACTACAGAGTCTACATAACAATTACAAAATCAGAGCAGACTCCGGGTTTCCCTGGGTCTGTCCAGTGTCAGTGTAGTAAGGCAAAAATTAATTCTGGCCTTAAGGCAGGGAAGAAGACCAGCTGTCAGTACAGAGCTGGAATAAGCATTTCTAAGTGGGAATCAGTTCCTCTTCTCTTTGAAGAAGGCTGCTATAAAAATATCCTAGTCAAATATATTTCTGTTCCAAGAATATATGGTATAAATTTAAAAAAAAAAGCCATCATATGAAATTGAGAACACAGTTTTATTCAAATTTAAGTAGGCAAGAAAACAATATAATTAGCATATACATTTAGGATAAATTTTATGAATGTTACATTTGTTTTCATAATATATTGACATTTTGCATGTACAAATTACAAAATTGAATTATCCATATGTATAAAAGCTACATTTAGGTAAAATATACTTCAATCCAGAATTCACCATATAGAGTCTTTCTTTAATAGGCTCCTGAAGTAAGGCACAAGATGTAAGAAGCTGAAATGAAATTTACTGAAGTCAAAAGTCTTCCCCCCATGCTTGTAACAGAAAACAAAATCTTTTTAATGTGAAGAGTTCTGTCATTTTTTGAAGTGGAATTCAATTCAGTCTTCAGTCAATCAAATTATGTTTAAAGGCAGGATATGCAGTAATTTTAAAATTATAATTAAGTTCTGCCTAATAAAAATTGTATGTACCAATTCAGAAAGACATGAAGTATTGATATTTGTCCTATAACTACAAAAACACTACAAAAATTGAATGTGACAGACTGAACTCTCAGAGTTTCTCTTCTCCCTATTCAACTCCTATAGGCCAATTTCTGCCTGCAAAATATAAAGCAACCAAATCGAAATGGTGATACTTGCCAGAGATCTCAAGAAGAGTGCTGGCTTACATATTCTTAAATACAGACTCAGTTCTTAGAGAAACTCAAACTTTGAAAAAATGTGTGTATGTATTTGGATTTTAGCTACAGCTCTATTTTATTCCAGCAATTCTTAAGACCTATGAGCCTCTTCCCATAATTTATTTTCTTGATAATATCTCACATTTTCGCTTCAGAGTCATTTTGATATTCTGTGTCTTGTAGGGAATAGATACTTTTAGGCTAATTGGTTTTATTCAGTCTATTCCATATGGTAAGATTTACCATTAGTTGGAAGAGTGGTGTGGGTTCCTAATATTAACTGGTCACTAGCTTGTGAGGTTTCTTTTGGCAGAGTCAGCTTTGATTTTTATGATCTGAAATGTCTTTACCTTTGATACCTCTTCGGTGCCAGCATTTTTTTTTTTTTATTCAAGAACAGAAAACATAGCTATACTAGACGACTTTTTGGAGCTCTTTAAACCCTATAGTTTTTTGTTGTACCAATCTAGTGGCTGAATTATTATTATTATTATTGTTATTATTATTGTTATTATTAATGTGAATAATCAATAGAGGGCAGGCTAATGACCTCTGAGCACAGCTAAGGGTGGTTGTTGATGGTAGCTGACTTTTATGTTTGTAGCCAAGTGAGAAGTTATTAGCAGGACTGATTCGCTAGGCGGCACAAGGACTGTCTATGACTACAGTGTCTATCTTCAGACAAGCAATAACACTATGATTCCAACTCTCCTGTTTTGGTGGAAAAGCAAAAAGACATTATGAAATTTCCATAAAGTCTGCAGAATGCTTTTACTAAACTGTTCTGACCCAAGCAGAAAGAGATAGGGATATCTTGCTGGATAGTGACATAGGGATTAAGAATAAAAAGAAAAAAAAAAAAAGTAACACAGTCTTTCCAATTCTACACTTCTCATTTAAAAATATGGCTACTACCACTTCCTCATTTTTTTTTAACATGCCAAAGAGAAATATATTGTAAAAGGATGAGGATCCAAATACTGCAATATTGCACACATTGCAGAGCTGTCATAATACCAATGGGCATCCATCATATCTCACATGTGAACCTCTACACTACAAACCCAACAGGCTTGCTAAGTTTCTTAATATAAATTTGTTCCTTCCCTTCTCCCAAATTCCTGGGCACTCTTCCTGCTTTTATCTTGGAAATGTAGGAAAAAGTGAGGAAAGGTTTTAATAAGTAGTCTCAAAGCAAAAACGGCTGCTTATATAACAGCAGTAAACACATAGTAGTTTTGAAAAAGACTAGTGTGTTCTGTTTTTGATTATACTACTCTGGATTGATTTGGATTGTGTTCTATGTCAAAAAACTGCTGAATGATGAAGCATAGGTTCTTTGGCATTGATCAGTTAGTTACTAAAATGACGAAGGACTTTGAAAAGGATTTTGATACCACATTACAATTGTTACTCTCACTTTCTTATTATAAGCAAGATTTTTCTAATTTCTAACAGTTCAGCAGATACTCCCTTGGAAACAGACAAAATCAAAGCACAGTCATAGTGAATATGAGTTTAGAAATAAATCCAAACAGAAAAATATTTTAGAAGTTCATTTAATCAAAAAAACAGTGTTCATACTACTTATAGGCACAGATACTGTATGATCTAAGTTCTGGCTGAATATTGCACTGGTGGAGACATCAAAAAATAAAAATGAAAGACAAAGACCATCCAAGCACTGAAGCTCAACTAAACAGCACTAGCTCACAATTAAATAAAACAATTCAGCATATAACCCCGATTATCCAGACATCTGGAAAGATGTAAGAAAACTAGATAACTGGAGAAGTCCACTGGCAGGCCTATAAATTCCCTGATCCTAAAACACAGAGTTCAAGCTTGCTAACAGCCTCTCCTGCTAGGTTGCCAAGGCTCAGTGAAGGGAGGTGCATTTGACTCTAGAGTGCATGTCTTGTAAGGAGAATGAAGTTCTGATGTAATGACTTGAGCTCATAAACTCCTCTATGTTCGTGTCTGACGAGTACAGTCTTTTGTTCTGGACTATGCCATGAAAAACTGTTTTCTTCCTATAGATTCCTAACATCCTGAAAATTAGGAATTTGAAGAGGTCAGGAAATGAGAGAGTTTAGGGAAGCAAGAGGGTGCCAACACATTACAGCCAAAATTATAGTGTTATTTAAGTTGATATTTTTTCTGACACAAACTCCAGTGGACCTGAAATTCCATTCCTGGCTATCACTACCATAACTGATTAACTACAGATAGATTTCCAGATTTGTCAGATACCCACTCACATTGAACACATTGATATGTATATGATCCCTATTTCCATGTGGTGTCTACTATCCTTAGAGTACTCTATGTGCCCACATTTGTACAAGACTCCTTCAGCCTATGAAGCTTTGGCTGTTCTATTTGATATGGAGGAAAATAGATGGCAGAGGAGTGAAGGAAAGGTCAAAAACAAAACCTAAGGAAAGATTGTTCTATCAGTCCCTCAGCAAGCCCACGAGTCACCAGCTGTCCAGTTTTTAGCAGAGACTGCTTATCACCTCCTAAGACAGATGGCTGCAGAAATGTTAGCTTGGACTTAAAGTTTTCTTTAAAGTATAACCAGTCCCAAGCACTAACTTTCTGTTCTGTTTGGTAAATGTCCTCTGTGTTTCAAAAAATCCAGGCTCATTCTAAAGAACAGAATTCTGCAAGCAAATGTTTTTCTCCTCCTGAAGAAAAGCCAGGGCTTTAGTGTTCCTCAGGTACTATCCAGAATTGATTTAACCTTAAGCCTCCCTTGCTCTGTCTGAATGATAACTTTTGATTTTTACTTGAGAAATAAAGAAAAGAAAAAAAGAAAAAAGAAACAAAATGTGATTGAGTGCTTCATGGTTATGCGGGTTATTTCACACCACTAAATTAGGATGTGACTTTTAATCCTAATGATTTTATTGTATTAAATTACAAGGATGACGAGTTGCCATATGCACTGCAAATTCAGTAAATGAAATATCAGTGCACGCTGATCTGTGCCACTCAGCGATGTAAATGTTGAACACAAAATGCTCCCCTTCACATGGTGAAGATGCAATCCCTATGTGTTGATACAGTTATGGTGCAGCTGAGGAGACAGGCTGCATATGACATTTGGGATTGAGGAATTTAGAGAAGGCGGCTGAACTGTGTTGGGAATAAATGGGCTGATAATGTTTAGGTCAGAGGTAGAAGCAGGAGGCTAAAATCCCTATAATCCTCCCTAAATTATCTTGTTCAATAAAGGTACATCTGCATGCAAGACCTCAAACATGAGAAAATGAAGAATAAATTAATATCATACTACCCAGGTTTGCTCCTAAGCACTCCTGAGATCAGCAGCAGACAACTGCCATATCCTTTCCCAAAAGAGCAGCAGACTTCAGCAAATCTATAATGTAGAACTTAAATCTCTGTTCCTTTCCCATAATTTTTTATCCTAAAGTGACTGAAAGCCATAAACTATGCCTGAAGAATGTGATTTTAGTAAGAGTTCAAAGAATTTAGCATAATTTTCAAGAATCTGAATCTGAAAAATTACAAGAATATTTTTCCATCCTCTTGCTCTTTTCTTGCTACTTTTGTAGTCCTGAAGTTGGTAGAAACAACCCACTTGATGTATTCATTGTGAAGCTCACACTCAGTACACTTGGGTACAACTAATACTCAGAATTACCACTGCCAGAAGATACATATCAAATAATAAAGAACAGTATGTGCAAGATGTGATGTCTCTGTGTCGTGGTTTGACCCAAACTGACAGGCAGTTCCTTAAACCAATCACGCTTCTCTCAATTTCACATATTTAAACTGCGTGGAAAGGCGGGATCAAGGGGTTTTTCCCTTCCCGCTTGGTGCGGAGACGGGACGGAGAGGGGGGGCCCTCAGAGCCCAGGGCCCCACCGGGCCGGGCCGGGCTGGGCCGGGCCGGGCCGGGCGCCCCGGCTGCCTCCTGCCCTCTCTACTCTCAACGCTGCAGCACAGACCCTGGGTCCCTGGGAGGGGGAACTATGAAGCCATCCGACGCAGTTTTTTTAAGAAGCCGGCGGGAGCGGTCTATCTTACAGCTGAAATACTTCACGCCAAACTGAAGAGAATACCATTCAGTTAGCGGCGCAGGGAGAGCAGAAGCTTCTTTTTTTCACCGCGGACTCTGAGCGGTAACAGCAACTTCAGAGGCAAAAAGAGAAAGAAGTAAAAGCTGATCACGTGAGACGAAGCTCTAAAGCCTCTAAAGATGGCTTCGGAAGAAGACGGAGGGCAGTGCTGCGCTTTTTCGCGTGCAGCTTAAAATACTTTTGGCAACACCGTGGTAAAGACTGTAATATCATAACTGTCTCTTTAATCTATTTGGGGTGCATGGGGGGATGGACAGTTCACATGTAGCTTGCAAGGGTTGAAAAAGTGCCTGTGCCAGTTTTAAAGACCAAGCAGAAAAAGAAGGTTTTTTTAAGACTGGGGGCGGAAAAAAAACCTTTGCATTCAAACCAAAATAATTCATCCTTAAAAAAATTAATAACCCCATGTAATAGTCCATGTCTTGCAGTGTAACGAAACTGTAAGTTCTCATGGAAGAGATGTGTCACACCACAGCAGTTTTTTTTTCTTTTTTTTATTTCCCTTTTCTTTCAAGTCTGTTAATAAACTTCTATATAGTCTGTAAGTTTTGTGCCTGCTTTGCTTTTCTCTTAATGCTTATCTCACAGAAAAAACATCAAAGTATTGTATAATTTGTTTTTAAAACCACTACACTCTGCTTGCACAGAAACTTCTTCACTGGACTGAGCCGTTCCTGCTGTCTCTGAGGAGAGCTGAAATTTAACCTGTGCCAAATACTGGAGAAGACTACTTTGGCTTTTTTTAAGGTGAACATCAAATACATTTTAAGATGCAAACTGTCTGAATCAAACCAGAAGCAATGATCTTTTTCTCCCTGCGTGACTGGGTCACTGTCGGTGTTAAGTGATTTAAATGCATAATTTATTAAATGGTGTCTCTGAGCACTGAAATCTGTCAGAATTTAAAAAGAGTCAGTTTGCCATCATTATTTTATAAGGAGAGGTTAATTTTAATTATTTTCTTCCTTTTTCTCTTCAATGCTGTCCACAGGATAATTTTTACAGCCATTCTTCAACTGCTCTTTTTTAAGGGGAAACTGAAATATGTTTTATTCCCAGGACACAAGATCCAGGTTTTACCAGTCCTACCTCATAAGCATTTGAGGCAAGAGCTCCCAAACACTTTGTGGGTGTCATGTATTGATTGTCTCATTGATAAATGGCTGTGTGCTGAAGGATGAGGTTCAGGATTTATCCCAAATCCTTATTCTATCCAATTCTCAAAATCAAATGATAGTGCTACTCTAAGTCAAAAAAGGAAAGTTCAGCGGAACAACTCTTGCAAAGCTGTAGGTTTCACAGTAAGCACTATTGACACTGACAGTGACAATATTCAAGAAAATCTGAAGATGGTACAGTGCACTGAGCTGCAAATTGTTTTGATGTAAGCAACCCTTCCAGGAGACAAGTACTACTCTTACTGTTAGCAAGAACATTAAGATAAATATTTATTGCTGGTTTTAACTTCTCTGAGATTACTTTGGTCTTGCTGTCATGTAGGTAGACTTTTTTTCCCAGAGAGGACTCCCTGCACAGTTGGCATGTGTCTTGGTTTGAGACAAATTTGGAGGAAATGTCTGAAATGAACATCCCTCTAATAGAAGGCAGATTTCAGCAGCCCCTCCCCCACCAGGTTCAAAAAGAAATTCCTTGGAGGAAAGTGAAAAAAACCTATTTATTTAACAAGCAAAATGCATGCAGGCACAGAAAAAAGAATGAATAATGTTAAATAATAAAACCTTTCACTGTGGAGAAGACCTAGGAAGATTCAGAGTTCTTTGTAGGTGTGGTTCTGCCCTCTCTGGAGCTGGGGTGTGGCGTGGGCCCCTCCGGGCCACCGTGTGGGGCCTCCCGGTGATGTTCTGGTGTTGCTGAACAGTCCAGAAGAAAAGAAGAAGAAGCCAAAGTCCCAAGGATAAACTTTCTTGCCTCAGCTAGCAGGCTAGCTAAAAAGCACAGAATTTAAACTCTCTGTCTCTCTCCTGAGAAAGAGAGCCAAAGACTGGGTAAAGCAGGAAGATGCTTTCCTCGGCTCTGCAGCAGCAGCAACACAGGGGAGTTTTTGTGTCCTTGAGTACAAACCACTCTGAAGAATTCACCTCGCTTCTCTGCCCCCTCTCCTGAGAAACAGCTTAAAGACACAGGAAGGCACAGGGTTCATGTCTGGCACAGGACAGACAGTAGGGAATACAGCATCATACAGTCACCCCAGGGCAGCATGCTGGGGTCAGCTGAAAAGAGAAAAAGGAAGCGAAGAACACTAATTCACTTAGTGGGGGCACCCAGGAGAGCTGACATTGCCTTCCCTTGCTGAATTTCATCTTCCTCCTGTTGTTCTTTTGCCACCTCATCTGTTAGAAAGCAAAATTTTGAGCTCAGATCATTCACCTATATTCTAATGTCTTAAAGAAAGAAATAGATTTTTAGTGTTTAATACAGATGGTGAAAACAGGCAGCTGGTTTGAAATTGTCTTAAGATTCTTGTGCAAGTTCTAGATTTAAAGGGTATGCACACACCCATACACCGTTCTTTCTAAAGAACAAGAGGATCCCATACACATTTCAAGATAAAACTATTCTATGTATGAAAAATGTATGTGAAGAGGAAACATAAATGTGAAAATATTTGGTGTAAAGTTGACAGATTGCAGAGCTCAGTGTTCCTCTGAACATTTTAAAGAAAAGGTCATAAAGGTTGAAAGAACAAAGAGCTGAAGAAGGAAGACTGAGGGCTGAGGAAGGTGCCTTCAGAGGCTGTGTCTTTCTTTCTTCCTTTAGGCTTCTATATGGCCTTCTTCCATCATGTGCAACACTTCTAACCATCCTTATTACTGGGACAGAGCCAGTTCTACAGAGTGGGCAAAAAATGTACTGTGTAATATCTACTTGCTCCTCTGAAACTCTGTAGATGCCTCTAAGGACAGCCTCTCACCCCCAACGTCACAGATGAAGAAATTAGTCTTGAAGGTGAGAAGTTTTTATGACTGAAGCCACATTATCTTTCTTTGCCATTTAGAAGAGCCACATATTCTGCTCCTGTTACTAAAACTCTACCTTTAATGTTTTGCTCTTCTTAATATGATAACAAAATTTGAAATTTTTTACCATATTATTATCATATTTAAAAAAATCTCTACTAGAATTAATGATTAAGAGGATGTGAAAGAATTGCAATTTCCTTTTTTTTTTTCCCAAAGAGATGCACCTCTCTTCTCCTGCACTCCTGCCCTCTTATAAACACCAAGACATTATCTGGCATTTTGCTGGGAGGGAGCTTTTCTTTCTTCTAAGAGTAGGAGGAAAGCAGAGTTATAGGATTTCTTTTTATATTGTTAAAACCAGAAACATAGTGAACTTTGGAAAAATGCAACAACCTTCACTCTTGAAAATGAAAGCATTTTAGCTTTATAAAAGCTTGACAATTATATGGGAAGAGTAAAACAATATCACCAGGTTATATTTAATTGGCTAACATGTAGCATGCATGCATAAATAGTAAATAAACAAAAAAAATTATTGATATGAAGTGATTTTTTATTTAGGCAAATTGTAACTATTTATATCCTGTTTAATTCCTCTACAGAGGACAGCATCATATTTTGTGATCCTGTAGATCAAATTGAAGAAATGTATTTTCAATAGACAAATAAATAACACTTGACCAACAAAGTACATGTAATAGCTCCTACAAATAAATAGCTATACAAAATGTAACATTTACACTGGACCCAGTCCTATCTCAGTAAGAGTGGAAAAGATGCTTCCTTTTTTAATTTTTTTTTGTGATAAGCACTTTTGTGTCATTAGGCATACAACTCTACCACCATTTTCACATTTATGCTCTAGATGCAGGCAAACGCTCTTACAGTGCTTAATTAGAATCACAGCTGTAAAGTGATGGACTATCCAAAAGTACAATTACTCTTAGAGCTAGGGGCTACTGTAGCCCATAAAATTTGCATCCAGGCTCTGTAGCTATTAATGAAGCTTCTGATTACCCATATTCTGCATTTTTTTTTGTGAGAAGCTGACTGCAGCAGGATTCACATCTTAGCRTCTCTCTTTTGCTCATTCATCCTATTCCAAAGTTCCTTCCTTCTACCCCCTCCACTCTTGTAGGTTTGCAAAACACTAAGCCTATTGCAGTTTTGTTCAAACAAGTTTAACCATCTTTTCAGACATAGTGTTACCATGATAATTCTCTGATATCATTATAGAAATGCAAATGCTATTATTCATTACTACTAAGAGTGTCTTGTTGAACATGAGTAACTTTTGTAGGCATTTTTCAGTTTGAAAAAGAAACAGTGATCCACAACAAGGTTTAAATATTAGCAGTCTACTTCCAAGAATAATGAGAATATCAAATTAATAATGAACCCTGTCTACCAGTTTAATTAAGCAAATCATGCTTACTGATTTTCTTCTCCACTTCAGAGGAGAACACAGTTGTCTTGCTTATTTCACTACTAGCAGCTATCCTCACATATCCTGAGTAGTACTGCTTCAGTGAGATTGTCTCCAGCACACCACACCATGCTCTGATATCAGGTCCATCACATAACCCAATACAGCACAATACAATTCAACTACATTTACTGAATCTTTAGTAATTGCAAATGTATGCGTATAGATACTACTACTGTCCATCTATTACCACGTGTTGGTCACATRCCTGCCCTCTCCACTTTAGATGCACAGCCCTGCACTGCCAAACTCTAGTGATACTTCAATCACTTGCTTCTGTTAAATCAAACACCTAGAGCAGTGCTGCTGAAACCACTGAGAAAAAGGAAACACCATGGCAGTTGCCTTTGACTATGACTTTTTGAACTTTTATTATTTTAAGCTTAATAGAAAGGTTTAATTATTGCTAGCTCCCTGCCCATCTGCAGGACCACTTCTGCTACACATTTATATAGCATTGATGTGGCAACTATAATTCTTCACCTAGGAAAGTTATGTATGTTTAGTTTCTCTTTGTGCAAATAAACAGTAGGAAACAAGAAACCAACCCACTGAAGCCCTGTGCAAGTGACATGTATCAGTGTCCCCTGCATGAGTTTAAGGTAGTGTCAGAAGAGAGATCTTTCTTTCTCCAGATGGAACATTTCTGCATGTATTAGGATGGCCTAATAAATCTCCTCTCCCTGCAGACCATCTGATTCTTCCTATTATCTTCCAGTTTATTTATAATGTTGACTAACAAAAGTCTTCTTGTGGATGTTTTCCATGACAAAGACACTGCGTAAGAACATGGGAAGATGGATCAAGCCACATATGCTTATAGTTGTCTAGAAGATACCAATAGAAGGCAGCATAAACCATGGTTGAATGGGGCAAACTTTATTCTGAAAATTCTGTGAATTTAACAGAGCACTGAGCCAATCACAGCCTTTGAAAGAATGGTCTGCTAGTACAATTTCCCAGATGTCATATCTTATGTTACTATTACATTGAAAAATTTTACATCATGAACTATAGACAACATAGACAAGAAAATTTAGTATTAATCATGGCAGACATCTGTAGAAAATGAAATTTGAAATACAAAGCATTAAATTTAGTATTAATCATGGCAGATAGCTGTAGAAAATGAAATTTGAAATACCAAGCATTATCCTAAGAAATCTGCTCAAGAAGCCCTCCAAACAAGAAATAGTACTTTACTACACAATTTGTATGAGGGATAAAATAGTAATTAGTCCGCTCAATTGTCAGATAGCAGAAAATCTAAAAATTAGGCATCAGCAATTGAAGTGAAGGAATTATTAACAGAAACAATTAATGTAGTCTCCTACAAATGATCCCCTGAACTTTCTGTGGTATTACCATTAGATGTACACTGACAACCTGAGAAATTGTATTAAATGAAGACAAAAAAGTTGTCACATTACATGATAAAATTACAGAGTAACTGAATCTGCATCCAATGGACCAGTTTAGCTGTTTTAATCACATTTAAATAAATTAATGAGATTTTGACTGTCAGTCAGTGTCTCTATAAAAAGAGTCAGAAAGAATTACAAGAAACAACAAAATTCAAACAATTTTGTATTTCAAAAGCACAATTTTGCAAAACATCTATTTTTGGAGTGTGGAGTGGTTATCTTCTATGTAATACAAGTTCCATAATGGATAATGAAGATATTATACAATTAATTCTCCTTTACATTTTTCTTGCTAGTGTGTTCATTTATCCCAATAAAAAATTTTTTTGATGCTTAAAAAATGAATAATAAATATTAAAAAATCAGTGCATACCCTTTAAGATACAGCAATAAATTCCAATATCAAGTAAAACAATAATACTGGAATAAATTTTAATAGACATTGATTAAATAAACAGCAGCATTCTGTACTCTGGATGCAGTGCCACAACTGCAAAATCAAGGACTAGATGTGACAAATGCTTTTAAATTTCCACATATTAAACCTATGGAATGTTTTTCAGAGATACCAGAATATGAAGCTGTGCCTAGTGAAATCTCAACTTCAAATAAGAATTGAGCCATTTCAACTGCTTAGAGCTCTAAGGCAGCACCACAGTCTATCAATTTTCAACTCAGAAAACTAAATGCCTGCTCCAATCTAAGAAAATACCGAAATAAATTCAAAGCAGCAATTTTGTAATTGAGTTTAAATATACTGATTATCACTCTAAGCTGTCATTTGGCAGCTTAACATAAATGGTCAAGATTTAGTAAAGTCCTTTCCTGACAGTCCATAATCACATAGAGGAATTTTTTTCTGGCAAGGAAACTCCTATCCTTGGGCTGTTTCTGCTGCCGTTGGGTGGTTCTTGCTATTCAGTTCTCTCTCTGCTATTGCATAACACCCAACAGACACTATCTGAACCRTTGTGACCTAGTTTGCAGAAATAATCAAGAAAAAAGAACAAAGGGGGGTGGGGAAGGGCGGGGGAAGGGTGATAGGTTTCAATCTATTTTCTGTTCAGATTTTTAAACTATCCCATTGTGGTGCCAGAGAAATACCAATGCCAGCAATGAGGAAAGCAACACAAGAATGAGACAGGGAGAATAATAGACCACTCTTTTTCAGCAACATCCCACATTTTGCTCTCTGTTGTACTGTGAAAGTACACCAGAGAACGTTCGAGTACCAAGAGGCACATAAAGAGTTAGTGTTAAGAACTCTTTCATTTCAATTCCCATGCTTTCAGTATTTCATTTTGCCATATTTTGTTGTATATTTCTTTAATTTTTAATCACCAGACTGCCATATCTTTGGATTGGTAATTTAATTTCAAATAATCACAGTGTTAAAAACATAAAATTATCTATATTACTGTTTAGTTACTTCATGCTAAGTAAATTTTAAATACTCTGAGTATCAAGACACAAGTATAACTGGCCTGAAGATCTTGTATTATARTGCTTTATATGAAGCTAGATATGTCAATACTTCATTTTCCCTAGTATCTGATCGACATGACATACAAAGAAGAAAAATTTCATAGTAAATAAGATGAAGCAACTGTCTTTTAAGAAAACAGTGAACAAGCTATGACTCTTCAGCTTGCCAGGAGTTGAGAGGGACACAACCAGGGCTTACTAACTCTTTCAGTGGAGAGTCGAACACACAGCTTTTATTTACCCCATCCTGACAAAATCAAAGTGTGTGGTGCCTGACAAACTGGTTGGAGATTGCTTAAAGAAAGGAAAGAATGTACCACTCTGCACAGCAGACACAGAATGACTGAAATGTGGAGCTGTGGAAGGCCCTGATAAAAAGCTGTTTTGTCACGCTCAAAAGAAGATCTGTCCGACAGAACTGGCAGGTGGAGTCAACAAGTGTTAATACTGGGAGGGCACTRGCCCACAGGAAGTAGCCAAGTTCACCTGCCTTCCTCTCTTCCCTTTTCAATATCTTCTCCTACCACCACTAGGAGAGAGGTGGTGCAGGAGAGCATTTAGGCACTTCCAGCTGATCATGGTCCCATCCTTAGAAGGAACCTTAGAAGTAAAACTCTGGGGTGAAAGGAGCACTGCTCTGACAAATCACAAAAATCCAGCCATCTCATCTTGTCCTGCAGTGCTTGCCACAGCACTGAATTACTCTTTAATTGTTAGTTTCCCATAATGCTTGAATTTTTTTAGAAGTGACAGAGCAAAGAAAAAGATTGCTTTATTTATTGTTAAGTCAAAGAGAAAATTTAAACTTTTCATTGCAAAGTTGAGAGCACATCTGCATGATTTGTTTTCTATTTGCATTAATTTAAATAATTTTCTACTTTCATTCAGTGATAAGACAATTATACAGACAGATAAATTATGGACTGTTATAACTCTGTGTTTTTCACTGCAGCACCATGCCCTGAACTGTTATTCTCTTCCACTGCCTTAAGATAAGATAAAAATACAAACCTAAACCTTCTAAAATACAAACCTAGAATACCATTACTGTTTTCAGACAGATACAATTTACTTATCTTTCAAAGTTGATACATATTCTTATACAGTACTATTCATTCACCAGTGGTTTTCTCGTAGACTATGATAAGATGGAAAATATTTATAGGTTTACAGAATTGATCTGCCTATTTATATATGTGGGACTTTTTAATGGAAAATTGGCTGTATTTGTTTTGTGGGACAGCATAGGCTGTTATATTCCAGAGAAGAGTACTTTAAAATTACAGATACCTGTCCACTACTAAATTTAAAATGCCTTTGAAGAAATTGATTTGGTAAAACTCCCGGATGACTTAGTAGGTAATCCTAGTTGTTAGAAAGAAAGTATTTTCTCCTTCTAATTTTTGTTCTGGGAGTGATTCAATAAGCATTCAAAGATAATGTGTAAGATCCATTCTGATCCAAACATTCTTCCAAATTCCCTCCATCTACAAACACAGAGGTGTCAAATCTTCTGTCCACAGGATGCTTTTCTTGGTCTTCCATGACAAAGACACAAATACTCAGAAATGGGARCGCTGTTTTCTATAGGCATGTTTATTATTTTTCTCAGTTAGAATAATTTATTTTCTTTTTTTAAAAGCCAGGTATTTGTCAAAGGTTAGCAGAATACGGAAAGTTTAAAGTATTGCAAAAAAATCTTCTTAGAGGGATTCTAATACATTTTTGCCACTTAATTTGTCTATGARATTCTTAGCAACTTAGCAACTTGACAATAGTGATTGAAACAGGGTTCTGTACTGCAGAAGTCACACCTCTAAATGTGTTTTATTCTGACAAAAAAAGACGAGGAAAGGTGAAAGAGTTTGTTTAATCATGTTTTTCCTCTAAGTCCTAATGCCTAAAATATCTGGCTAAGGAGAACACAGCTAAATTTTTGTTTCTTAAAAGGAGTACTGCACATTGATTGTCTATATCCTTTTCAATTTACATTATATTACAAAAGTGAGAATTCTGAAACATGATTTATATTCATTGCAACAATAGAATGATTATGTTTTTGTGCAGTAATTGACTCGTTTGACAGTAATTGAAATCTTTCATGCAATTTCATAAGGAGCATTTGGCTCAGCAATATGAATGTAGACCAGACAGAATAACCAGTAGAAGAGCAGGAACTTATTCTCCAGTGTTATTTATAAGGACTATCTATTTCCAAATCTGCATAACTCAAGGACTCTACCATAGGTTAAGAATTATTTCTGTAGCTAATCCTTGACACTGTTTTAGAGAGTACACTTTTTGCATGAGTTGCAACATGCAAATTTCTATGAAACCATAGAAACCATGACAATCAAACTGTGTCATAAATAGTACTCATGAGATGGATGTCATCACCATAAATGATAGCTGAACATTTGAACCTTCTTTCTGTATATATTTTCTTTTCCCCCGTCTTTGTTCTGCAGTGAATTGTAGTGCTCAAGAAAAAGAGCTGGGAAACTGTGAAGCTCAAAGATAAAGTCTAGAAGATATAATTGAAACAGCCCATATTCTTTTACATAAGGTTAACTGATATGGAAAAATCTGTCTCCCTTGCTCTATGTCCCAAGAAAACATCAATAGCTGCATAGTAGAAATGGAGGCATTCATATCTGTCTTGCACCTCCTTAGTCTGTAGGACAGGGTGAAGGTGCRAAGGGGAAGGAGGGAATGGGGAGGGAAAGGAGGGAGCAACACACAGCACAACACAATATAAAGAAAAAAACAGTGAAACAAAAATATACTAGCAAGCTCAGCAACATGACTGACTATACAGCAGATGTGCTGATTCGACTGCACTGGTTTTAAACAAAATTAAAAAATAAAATTGCCAAAAGACACTAAATTATAATCCCACGTGTTTAAAGAAATCACGGAAAACAGGTTTATTACCACCACTATCACTGTTTAATAACTATGCTTAAAGATGTCCAAAAAGATTTAAATACAAACATCAAAATAAAGTAGGGCTTTTTATCAACTAATTACCAACAAAATTGCCTCAAACTCCTGCAGACTTCTGGTTCCTTCTGAATAATTAACAAAATACATGCTAGTAATCTGACACAGTTAATGGCATAAAAATAAATGTGTTCAAAATTTTATAACATTTTTCTGAATATTTCAATAAAACTAAGAGCGCTGACTTCTAACCTACCAGCCAAAGTCTGTTCTTGCTGAGCTCTAAAGGAAAGTATTTGATTTCCATCAATGTAGTGATTCTGATTATCAAAGAAATTTAAACCACTCTAAAAGAGATTAGAAAAACTACTGTCAATGGCATTTCTTTAAACTTGTATTGATGTAACAGGATTAATATGCAATCCTTGGGGATATGATCACACCAGCCATCTTTCACAAAAAAGTATCTTACATGAGGCAATAAGCATGCATCTAATACCATCTGAGARGACTGAAGTGTCCATTACTGTCCATTTTCTTCCACCTCTCCTGCCCAAGTCACAAAACTAATTTCTAAGAAATGATTGCTAAAATACAATCTCCTGCAATGACAGTCTTTCTCCCATGAAATTATATGAATATGCCAGAAAGCAGCATCCCGCATGCTTGAATGTTTTATGCCAGGAGCAATCCATGCCTTCACTGCTGTCTTCTGATTAACAAAGCTATGTCAGTTCATATCCTGTGATTAAATTTCACCTGTAAATCTATGGCTGAATATACAACATGGTTTGTATGATTGGTTTACATTTCCCCATCATCCTCTTGCCATAGGGATCTCTGTGAAACTACTTTCTCCATCAGAGGACTGAAACATTTCATTGTAATCAGTGCAGGTGCCTGAAGGCACCAAGAGGCCTTAATTGCCCAGACCTGCCTCATCAGGGACCTTCATTCGTGCACCCATGCACATGGATCTGGGGGCATCTAGACCAGGACCGAGCCAGGTGCGCTTCTCAGAGGTGCAACTCTTCCCAGTCCTGCTCCTGGTTGTTCCTTCACTGTCGTTAGGATTTCCCAGACTAACTTCAGACCTGACTTGCTACCTTACCTTTTTCTGGATTGCTGACTGCTGGGTGGTCCTGCCTGTCCAGCAGTGAGGATTCACTCCCAGATTCCCCACTCCTGTGGACCAGCCCCAAAACCCATATTGGAGCAACATGGAGGTAGCTGTCCCTCCAGTAAATATAGTCTTATTACCCATCTCATCAATGTGACCTTTCTTGATTTTGAGATCCTTACTCACTGTTTCATGTAAAAAAAAAARAAAAAGAAAAAACAACAACAACAACAACAACAACAACAACAACAACAAAAAACCCAAAAAACCTTTCAGGAAAAGAAAGGGAAAATATACGTTGTTTTTGAAGTCTTTGATTTGTTAAGATGAGCTTTTCATCCTCACTTTACATAAAATATTGATGACAGTATATGAATTCAAAATACCATATTTAAGCCCTTTGAAATTACAAAAGAGATTTTAAGTTATTTTTACATAAATCCAAAATGAAAAGGAATTGTAAGTTATTAGTGACCTTGTGCAAATGTGCATTAAAAGGCTTTCATGCAAACTGCATAGAAAGTACAAAGAATTGTATCATCTTAGAACTTTTATATGTGAGCATGTTTATGGATAGCTTAAGAACATCTATATTCTACCTTACAATTTTGTGATGAATAGAGTTCTAGTAAAAGAAAGAAAATGCTTTAATATTAATGCTTTAATATTAATGCTTTATTATTAATATTTGCTAAACTTGAAAACTGTTCATGTCCTACTTTCCCTCATTGCAAGTATTTAATGTTGCCTTTCACCAAAACTAGTAAAGACAGTCTATGTAAAGATATAGAATGAATCAAATTTAACTCTTAACAAAACCCACTAATTTTATACAGTTTATCAAAAATTGTAGGAGAAGGGAAAGTATGGATAAAATTGTTGAAGCTTTGTGCCATTGTACTCTGTACAAACACTCCTAAAACCCCTGTATGGTTATATGGGTACTTTCGTTGAAAGCAGAAGGCTGGGATCAATCTTTAGAAGACAGCGTCTTCAACTTCACAGGTCAATTTCTCAGTGCAATCAGACTGTCAGTGAACTTCCTGCTGTGATTAGGGACAAATAGACAATAGCACATAGTAAAACTTTCATATCTGCAGAAAAAAGAATGTGGAATAAGTAGGCAAGAGATTCATCATATGAAAAATGAATGCACTTTGATGCTGACATTTTTTTGGGAGGACAGAAGTGAAGCATAATCCTGGCCTCTATCAACTAATGAAGGAATACACCTAAAACTCTAGGAAAATATGATGTTTTATGGTCTACTTGTGTTTTCACAGATGTTCTAAATACCATAGTGCTTTTTATATAAACATGGATGCTTAGTATGCCTGGGGTTGTAAAAATTTGGTAAGATTTAATTAGCATTTAGAAACATCCAGACATTTATTTGAACTGTATTTTGTGGTAATAGTAAGGGACATCTCTGAAAGCATAGACAGCAACTAGGTAGCTAGTTACTATTTATTGCCTTTGTAGATATAAAGAGTATTCTAGGGGACTAAAAAAAGAACATCACCCTGCTATGCTGAAAAATTCCAATTAAGTGATATCCATTACCATCCTATCAGACTCTAGTAGCTTTATTGTTCTTCAATCAGAATTTCAGTAATAATTTCTTTGGAATCTCAATTGAGAATGAGAGAAATGGCGATGGTCAAAAGTGCCTGAAAAAACTGATTATTATTTCTCAGGTCATGTCATAGTTTCATGCTTAAAAAACTCAAACCRTAATTCTGAATGAAGCCACCACAGGTAACTGAACCTTTGAACAGAGAGCTTTGACTGGAACTCAGGTTGAAAATAAAAGTTTATGAGCTTTGGAAGAAGGAGCAGAAAAATGAGGAGAACTACAAGGATGTCATGAGGTTATGCAGGGATAAAGCTAAATACAGAAATACCTAAAGGCCCTAAATAAAATTTTAAAAAATCTCTGAATTCTGTAAATACATCAGCAACARAAGGAGAGTTAAGGACAATCTTCATTCTTTTAACAGATGCAGAGGGGAACATAATGACAAAGGATAAGGAAAAGGCTGCCTTCTTTCCCTCGGTCTTTTAATGTAAAATAGTTTGTCTTGGAGTACCCAGTCCCCTGAGCTGAAAGACAGGAACATGGAGCAGAATGAAGCCTCCATAATCCAGGGGGAAATGGTCAGCTACACCACTCAGACACATGCAGTGTGCCTCAGTCTAAAGGGCTGGGTGGAATCCACCCAAAGGTACTCACGAAGCTGGCGGAAGCGCTCGCTGAGCCACTTCCTATCATTTACCGTCAGTCTTGTCTAAATGGGGATGTTCCAGTGGACTGGAGATTGACCAGTGTGATACCAATCCAGAAGAAGGGTCAAAAGGAGGAACTGGAGAGCTACAGGCCTGTCAGCCTGGCCTCGGTTCCAGGGAAGATTATGAGCGAGATCGTCTAGTGTCATCACATGGCATGTGCAGGACAACCAGGGAATAAGGCCCAGCCAGTATGAGTTTATGAAAAGCAGGTCCTGCTTGACCAACCTGGTCTCTTTCTGTGACAAAGTGACTGGATTAGTGGATGATGAAAAGACCAAGTATGTTTTTTACCTGAACTTAAGCAAAACCTCTGGCACTGTTTCCTACAATGTTCTGGAAAAACTGGTTTCTCATGGCTTGTATGGGTATACACTTCACTGGGAAAAAAGGTTACTGGATGGCTGGGCCTAAAGTGTGGTGGTGAATGTAATTAAGTCCAGTTGGCAGCTGGTCAAAATTGTTGTTCCCCAGGGCTCGGGTAAGGGAATAGGTCTTTTTAATAACTTTACCAATGATCTGGATAAGGGAATTGAGTTCATCCCAAGTCAATTTGCAGATGACACCAAGCTGAGCTGGCGTGTCGATGTGTTGGAGAATTGAAAGGCTCTACACAGGCTGGATTGATGGATTGAGGCTTATTGTATGAGGTTCAACAAGGCCATGTGCTGGGATCCTGTACTTGGATCACAACAGCTCCAGGCAGCACTACAGTCTGGGGGAAGGGTAGCTGGAAAACAGCCCAGTGGAAAAGGACCTGAGGGTGCTGTTCGACAGTCAGGTGAACATGAGCCAGCATGTGCTCAGGTGGCCAAGAAGGCCAGTGGCATCCTGGCCTGTAGTAGCAATAGTGTGGCCAGCAGCACCAGGGCAGTGATTTTCCCTAGTACTTGGCACTGGTGAGGCCACACTTCGAGTCCTGTGTCCAATTTTGGGCTTCTCACTCCAAGAAAGACATTATGGTGCTGGAGCATGTCCAGAGAAGGGCAGCAAATCTGATGAAGGGTCTAGAGCACAAGTGTTATGAGGAGCTGGTGAGGGAACTGGGGTTGTTTAGCCTGGAGAAAAGGAGGCTCAAGAGGAAACCTTATCTCTCTCTGGAACTACCAAAAAGGAGGATGTAGCCAGGTGGGGGATGGTCACTYCTCTCGTGTAACAAGTGATAGGACAGGAACAAAACATCCTCAAATTGCATTGGGGGAGTGTTAAATTAGATATTAGGAAAAAAAAAAATTCTTCACCAAAAGGGTTGTCGGGCATTGGAACAGGCTGTCAAGGGAAATGGTTGAGTCACCATCCCTGAAGATATTTGAAAGATTTTTAGATTATGCACTTAGGGACATGGTTTTGTGGTGGATGGTTTGATAGTGCTCGGTTAACAAATGCACTCAGTCATCTTAAAGGTCTTTTCCAATCTGAACAGTTCTATGAAAAAGCAGAAGAGAGTGGAAACAAAAGTCTTCTTAATCACTCTTTTTTCCTTTGACCTTCACATTTTTACTGCCTTTAAAACCATACTTTCCTTTCATTTTTAGAATTTTTGAGTAGTTTCTACAAGATCTTTCCAATACCACCTCCAATAAAAAGTTGAGAATCAAAGCATGATTTGTTCTGCAAAGTTCTGAATTCTCTAAGTCCTTACCTTAGTCATAGCACTATAAAGCCTAAGAGGTTCTTTCAATTTTTTGTCTCCATAGCTTCAAACATCAAAATGACACTGTAGTGCAACAGTGAATGATCAGCAAGAGAACTTAATGTTCCAAAGTCAAGCTGACCAGTGAGTGTCAGAAATAGCTTGTGCAGTCATGCTGTCATTACCATAAATAGCATCTTTATCACACATTAATGGAAAAGCTGCAAGATAAAACAGTTAAACATTCTACCAGTCTGGAAAGCAGGACAATATTTTCAAACAAACACCAGATACAGATAATCATAAAACAATGCATGTTGGAAGGGACCTCATCAAATCCAACATCCCCACCCCAGCTCAAAGCAACATAAAATGATCACAATTGTTAAGAGAAATGGGGAAAACACAGCATTTAAACTTACACCTTGAAAATGCTATGTTCCACTAAAGTAAAATAACAGAAATGTAAAATTCATCTTACTTATTGAATCAGGAAATAAAACTCTTATCTTTATCTCATTAACTGGTTAACCATAAGTGTAAAAGCAGAGAGTGCACTGCACTCTTCATCTTCAGCAGAACTAAACACAGAGAGTGGATCTGACTCTTCCTTGAGCCAGCCAAACAAAGATAATCCCATTGGGAATGAAGTTCTTGTTGTACTGTTTATATTTATGCATGATTCCCAGCACAGGCTGCTTTTGATTTCTGATATAGTATCTATTGCTGGGTAACTTAAATCAAATTAAAACGTTAAACTCAATGGATAGTATATTAATGGATATATATTCCTCACTAATTGACAATATTAAAATGCGATGTGACTGACAACACTTAAAAGACACTCCAGTCTTAACTGGTGGTTTTGAGGCAGCTAATGCTTCAGTTTCTTCGTTATGTTTCTATTCATTAGATTTCTGAAACATGGCATGTGCTAAGACACTGTTTCTCTTGCTGCTATCCTTCCAACCTCATTTCAACTTATTGAAGAATTGTCTTCTGTTACTTGATAATACACTTTAAAACAACATCAAAAGTAAGTTAAAATTCTCATTTTTTATGCAAAATCTCGAAGAAGTTCAGGAAAAAAAAAGGTTTTTTGGAAAAAGGTTTTAGATTATAAACATTTATCGAGCACTATTTGCATTCCTCAGTATAATGATAATCAGAACACAGAAACTTTCCAGAGATTTGTTGCTTGAAAATATCTCCAACCCCAACTGCATGCAAAATCAGAGTGAAATTGGAGTGTTGACCATTCCTGGTGGCCCTAACAGTAGTTGGGAAAACAAGAGGTAAAAACCSCAACCACTACCAACAAAAAGACCTCATCCAAGAGCACTCTGAAATTTTGTGTGTTAGCAACAGTAGAAATTAAAAATACAAAATTTAAAATACATTATTATTTTCTAGCAAATGAACAATTATCCCTTACATTATAAACTTCCTACTTGCAAATTTATACCACAATTATGCTTTGAAGAGARCAACATACAGGCAATATTTGCAAGCAAATTAAAATGAATAGAACATGTCATTTTTTAGTTTGAAAATAGTCTCTAGACAATGTTTCTCCATAAAAATGGTTGAAGATTTTGTTGCTATTTTATTTAATGCAGAAGGCTAACCAGAGCTGCTTGTTATTATTCTTGATTAAAACATTCTTTAAGTGATTACATAAAAGAGGGTCACTTTTATTGTAGCACAGACATATGCATCTCTGGTTAAGGATTACAACTAGCTTGTTATCAAGCAGAAGTAACAAAATACAGTTAATCACTCCAAAGACATTTACATGAAGAAGTACACAAACCTTTTAGATTTTGATATGAAATGATTAAATAAATAAGCAAATCCAGAGAAACTTGGTCCAAACCAATTTATTATGATGCACTTGCACAGTATCCCTTATCATCAGGACATGGTCAAGGTCTACAAAATGCAGTAACCACAAGTGGCCCTTTTACAAAACTACATCTCTGTCTTTTTGCTTGAAGCACAATGTCTTATCATGCTCAAATTTCTGTATCCAGGAAACAGGAATAAAACTATCTCAAATTACACATACATTGTGATTATGAAACACTTTAAGGTCTATAAATCAGAACCATTTTCTACAGCAATTTAGCAACAGGGTGGTTATGGCAAGGAAACAACGTGAAYGTTCAGTCCAATGAAAACCCACAAGTGTTACAAGAAGGAAACAG
Organism: Parotia lawesii; assembly: GCA_003713295.1. Taxonomy (NCBI): domain Eukaryota; kingdom Metazoa; phylum Chordata; class Aves; order Passeriformes; family Paradisaeidae; genus Parotia; species Parotia lawesii. The sequence continues at coordinate 1,850,511 of RAHM01000106.1, forward strand.
TCAGCTTTTGAGAGTTTGCAGCTTCATTTACAGGCTGCATGCTACATTCTTAACTAAGTTCTAAGCCCTCCTGCTTGGAGGGTATAGTAACAACAGCTACAAATACTGGCTACATTAGAAAGTGGAATAGAAAGAGATTTCAGAGGGAAGCTATCAGTGTTGTGGACCCTATAACCACAATGTACATTTTTCATGGCATCTACTTCTAATCTCATCCTGTAATGAAGTACCACATAACAGCTACAAAATATGGGGCCATGTGCTTCCAGGGAACATCTTCCAGTTTGTTCTTCTCTAAAAGGGAATAACGTTGAAATAGCTCAGTGACGCAAAACAAAAAGTGACAGTTGTTAAAGACAGACCTGCTTCAAACACACTCCCACAGACATTTTGCAAACAAACAACAGGTGAAATTTCAGATTGAACATATGCAAACCTCTTAAACTTCAGAGTGAATTTCTTTAACCCTTAGAAAAATGTACAGGTGGGTAAGAATGGTGCCTTCATTGACTGACTTCTGAAGGTCTTTAAATGGAGCTCAAATCTGTGAAAAGTAACCTGATGTCTACTTTGAAAAAATTATCTAAAATTAGAGAGAACTGAATTCTGATATTTACTTAAGAGCAAAAAAATTCCCTCTCTAAGAAATAATCAAGGGTTACCAACCTATCAGTATACAAATACTTAAATTTAGATATCTGAGACTGAAATGATGAAATGTTATTTCAGCTACTGCATCTAGCCTCGTTGAAGGTTTGCAGATTTTCTACTCTGCCCCTGAGAAGAATAATATAATAAGTAAGCACTGTCAATTTATTTAATGAATCCTGGAGAAAGATTAAGAAATATTAAGAATGATGTTCCTATTTTGAGCTGTGGAACATTAATAGACATAATAGGGTTTTCACAAAAACTGAACATGCGAGTATTGCCTAAGATCAAAAATGCCTACATATAGGTCTATATATTTTTATGATTTTTTTTCCCAATGACAAGTTAAAAACTGCATTAGAATTCAGGACTTGATTAAAAAATTAAGTCCTCTACACAACAAGAAATTCTCATTTACTTTAACACATACCTTTTGCTCTTTATAAGCTAACCCTAAAAGAAGAATGCAGAAACTGAGATGGTATGCTCATTATGCATGTCAGAGGAGTTCAAAGAAGATTCAGCAGAAGATAACCATTTGAAAGCTAAATTCCAAATTCTCCAGAATTCTTAGAAGCAGAAGAATAAGTCACAGAGAATTTCAGCTCATACCTGGTTTCCCGTTCCTGATTCATTCAGTTTTGTCAACAGTAACTTTGGAGGCATTTTTACTTGGACAGTTATGCAGTGTTGCATCTATATATTTTGGCTGGTCAATAATTTAGAAAAAAAGCAACCTATCTAACTATGCAAACTTCTTGTTTTCACTGCAATTATACATAAATATAAAACCTTCTGCACTCTCACATCAGATTTTTCACAGTTATTTGTGAAAAATAGGCATTTTCACAAGTGAAACAGTGCCATCTTGTGTATTATGGACCTTTTCGCTTGTCAAAGTAGAAATATTTTTCCCAAGGGACGTTCACATATTTTTTATTTTCCACTGAGAAAGATACCAAGTCCCATCAATAAAGTTTGAAATTTACTGTTGAAAATAGTTGTTCAAGTTGTTCAGCAAGCCACATTAAAATCATATCTTCCATTGAAGAAAGCAAAATAAATACCAGTTTTCAAATAAAACACCAAAGGGAAGTTAGGTTCAGTTCTTCACAAACACATTTTAATCATGTAATTTCTTAGACTGCAGTCTCCCTGCATAATGGTTTAGATTCAGTTTTAATTAACAGCTTTTAACTTTAATTTTTATAAGATGGATCTCCATTTATTTTTTGTCTCTGAGTACCTATGTAACTCCTTATCATACAATTTTAAAAGTATTGGTGAACATCATTTAAAGGAAAAACATAGCCAAAACAATTTTATTTTCAGTTTATAGATACTACTCTAAACTCTTATTTTTGTAGACAATTGGAAAAAATTAATTGGTATTATAACATTCATATATCATATAAAAATGAGCAAGTAAGAACTTTAATTAATGGTTCACACTTGCATTCATTTCAATGTCAAAAACCCCAAACCCCACAAACAAGCCCACAAAGAAAACTCTGTTTAACAAACACTAATGTGGATTCAGAATAATTAATAACTCTACAGCAGCTCTTGATGAGTGCTTTCATAAATTTAAGATTGTGTGGTGACATGTACTGCCTATAATTTGGGTAGTTGTCTTAACAGTTGACAATTCAATGCTTTTTGTATCCATGAAATTGTTATCTCCTGCTGATTAACTCAAACTTTGCTCAGAAAAGCAAGCTGAAGGACACAGCTGTATATAGTACAAGAAATTCAGCAACAATGATAAAATGAATATACTTTAAAAATGGACCTAAATATGTCACCTATTTCTATAATTTTAAAACTTCAGTATTTCTTGAACTTCTTATAAGTTGGCACAAACATTAGAAAACTTTCAAAACATAAATAGACTTCTGTAATCGTAGATAAACACCCTGCATTATCCAGCCTCATACTTCAAATAAAAACAACTACCATCTGAAAGGCAGATTTCTGGGGAATAAAACACTAGACAAATGGCAAGATTGAATGTCATGAGTTGATATGTACCCTAAAGGTAATTATGAACTGAATCATGTTTAGATTAGGAAATAAAAACTCTGTCTATCACAGGCATAATCTCAGGAGTACTGCATGTCACACTTYTAACTCGCTGTGCTGAAACTGCTAGAAATATAGCTCTAGAAAAATTTGTATTCAAAGACAAGATATCATTTGACACATTGCATATCAAGGAGCTGTACTGAGATTAAGGAATAAAGGATAGAAACCTTTATGTCTTCTCTCTATTTCCCATGCACTGAGTAATATGCACATTTCCAAACCAATGAAACTAAGGCAATCAAGACTCATTTTCTGCTCACATTTTACTTGCAAATCACAACCCTTAAGGTATTTTAAAATTTTCAGGCAAGAAAACTACCGTCTCACTAAGGAGAGTAAGCTCTCAACAGGTTCAAACTGATACTAACAAATTTCAAAATATTAAATATGCCACTCAGCTCCTAGAAGCAATCCTGGTGATGGGAGTCCCAAGCCCCAGAACTACAGAAGAGCCCTAACACAGAGATGGAATTTCAAGTATTACACCAACTAATTTAATCTTCTCTGGGCATAGATTGACACAAGGGCAAAAAGGTACTGAAGTAGAGTAACACTGAAACGAGCAGTTAATGGGAGAGGGCACTTGCTGTAGGTAAATAAAATTGCTTTGTATGGAGGAGAGGATGAAAGAAAGTGTCTCTGGGTGAAAACTTAAGACCCCTGAGCTTAGGTCTCGGTTTTGCTAAATTTCTATCACTAAAATTGACACATCCACTATATATTTCTACATATGTAAATGCATGTACATGCACACACGTACATGTACATGTGTCTTCTGTGTATACTTACAACATGTATGCATATTAAGTCATAATATAAAAATGTTACAACTTAGAAGCAAAGGTAATCCATTTGGGCAGAAAGCCATGGATCTCAGGGTCCAAAGTGGTTTGGACAACTTGTTCAGTACTACCACACCCCTGTCCTACCTGTGCCTCTATTTTTCAAATGCAGAAATAGGCTCCCAAGTCCATATAAAGTTTACRTTTTAAAAAAATGAAGTTTTAAAAGTTGCTTTACATATCACTAGACCAAATCAAAAAGTGGTCACTAAAAAAATTATCCATTAAAAGAAAGCCAAAGCACACCTATAAGTTTTATTTTGCTTTTAAATCACATTCCAACTACTTCCACAAAGGTCATTTAGTTGTTAAAATGCAAAAATAAATCTTTAGGATCAAAAGCCAAGTAGGTAAACAATACAGATTTTTCTAGCTGTACTGCATGTAGTACAGTTCKCTACATGCTAATTTACTCTAGCTTCTTTACATAGAATTAAAAAAAAGAAAACAAAACCAAACTTTTTACAGTCASTCAATATTACAAAATACTTTTTAATGTATATAAGTTCAATACTAAATTGCATTTAAAGTACATTATTAAAATACGCTTGTGTATGCTACTGTTTGCATGCTACTGTTTGGAAGTTGCAGAAGTAAGAGTAATACAATTATCTGATTATCTGTGATGACTAACTTGACACACAACAGGCATACATTAGAAAGAAAATAGTTGCTACTCCATAAGCATATAGGGACTGTATTCCATCAAGCTCACATGAAAGTGAGAGTTCCATGTGGTGATTATAACAAACAGTGTTTTGTGCATCAGCTACAAGATAAGATCCCATAATAATAGGCAGCAGACTATATTTAAAGCTTTAAGAAGCATGCAAATGCTGCTAGGACCTCAAAACATGATATTCTAATATTTGCATAGCTCATATTCTACCTGGTGGTTGTGTACCTGGGATATTTGCAGTGACAGCCATCCTCTTAAAATAAGTCAAATTATTAAAATGGATGTACAAGGACTATTAGGAAGCTCAAGAGCTGGTTTTACCTCTATAATTGCATTAATTTCTTTTTTGTTTGTAGATCATGTAGTAAAGACTTCTGACTGTATAAATTAATTTTGCATTTAGAGGAATTTGCATATACTTGCGTTACCAAGGATGACACATTAGAACTTTCTAGGTAAATCTTTCATATATCAGTCTAATATTCACAAAAAATCAATTTTGTCTAGGACCTCAAAATTGATTTTAAAAGAGTTTTCAAAACACTGCTGATTATTTCTTTACTTTTCTTTAGCTTTGTTTTATGTCTTTTAAAACACGATGATGGCCTGAAAATTCAGGCCACTTGGAAATAACTTGTAGTAAGAAGGATGTCAGTCTCTTCTCAAAAGTAACAAGTGATAGGACAAGAGGAAATAGGCTCAGGTTTCACCAAGGATGGTTTAGATTGGAAATTAGGAAAAATTTCTTCCCAAAAGGGTTGACAAGCACTGGAACAGGCTGCCCAGGGAAGTGGTGGAGTCACCATCCCTGGAGGTATTTCGGAGACGTGTAGATGCGACACTCAGGGAGCTAGTTAGTGATGAACTTGGTAGTGCTGGGTTAATGGTTGGTCTTGACACTAGAGGTCTTTTCCAGTCTAAACAATTTCATGATTCTATGATACTAAGATAAGATTAGGCAAACTTCACTCATTGAAAAATAAGGGTGTGACATCTGAGTTCTATAATTTTAGCTACTGTATCYCTTCATGCCATCTCATATATCTTATGTGAAGAGTGAACACAAGCTGAAAAAGCGTGGTAATAGAGAAGCAAATGAGGCTACACCAGCTAATAGATGATATCCTTTGTCTTAATTTGACTGGCAAATTATTGGTAGAATACAATTTAAGTATGAGAACTATCAAGAGAAATTCTTTACTTCCAACTAATTTACTATCTATATACATCCACTGTGTTTATAGCCTAAGGCAGACAGATGCTTTTACACATTTTCTAGGTCTCATCTCCAGTAAAAACAAATTTTCCAAAAGTGAGGTTTGGGCAGGAGGTTAGTAGGAGGGAATGGTAAAATAATTTTTCCATRTAGTGGAAATGTAACCTTTTAGTCACAACAGGTAAGAGCTTGGTTAACAAAATAATACTGCAGATATTGTGAAAACAGATTTCAGTGCAGGCCRTCAATGATCCACACATTTCAGAGAAGGTATAATAACATTGAAAYCCACTAGATTCAGAGGAGAAAAATATTGCCTGTAATCTCATCTGCCACTAGATAGAGAACTGGATCATATTCTAGAGTGACTGATTAATAAGCTTCAGCTTTAACTTTTAGGTTTGGTTAATCATTTACTAATAACATTTCTAATTATATTATTTACCAATGTTGTGCATAAAMCAAGTCTTAAAACTACTTTGAAGCYTATGAAATGTAAATATATGAAGCARAGAGGGCAACCCACATACTTGTAATAAATAATGCACGTCTAAGGAATATGCTTATTTTTTGTTTCAATATTTTGTCAGATACAATATCTATTGAGAGGACTCCTAAAATTACAATAGAACTGGAATCTAGGTTCTCATAGATGTTTCTTCAATATTTACTTTTTTCCCCCTATTATGGATCATAAAGCACCAAGAAAGAATTAAAATCTTGCATGAGAACCTTAYGTGAACTAATACTGTTGACTCAGTAATGATTCTGCTGCACCACATTATATGAGTTGGCCCCATTTCATTGCCCTTCCTTAAAATGTGCCRCCATCTTACATAAAATCAGCCCATAACTCCTTTAAATTTAGCTCATCATCCAGAACTAATGTTTTTTGAATTAATARTAGAATCTGGTGAATTGGAAGGGATCCACAAGGATCATCAATTCCAACTCCTGGCCCTGCACAGGACACCCCAGAAATCACACCATGTGCCTGAGAGCATTGTCCAAAACTGCTTGAATTCTGTCAGGCTTGGTGCTGTGACCACTTTCCTGRGGAGTCTGTCAGTGCCCAAYCATCTCTGGGTGAAAAACTTTTTCCTGACATCTGACTTAAACCTCCTCCAACTCAGTTTCATGCTGTTTACTCGAGTCCTGTCACTGGTCACAAGAGTGAAGGGATCAGTACCTGCCCCTCTGCTTCCCCTTCTGAGGATGTTGAAGACCACAATGAAGTCTCCCTTCAGTCTCCTCTTCTCCAGGCTGAACAGACCAAGTGACCTCAGCCTCTCCTCGTATGGCTTCACCTCCAACATCTTCACCATCCTCATTGTCCCCATCCCTAATAACTTCATGTCGTTTTTGTATTGTGGCACCCAAAACTGCACACAGATTCAAGGTGAGGCCACACCAGTGCAGAGMAGAGCAGAGAGGGACCAGTATTAGGTAGTTCTGTTCTCAGAAATGGTTCCCAATAATCATTGCTATAATGCCAGTGGAACAAGTACTGTGCTTGAGTTCGGAAAAGTTGTACGGACAGTAACAATTCACCTAYAGAGGTACCCAAAACAGAGAAACAAAGAAACAAACACCTCAAACAAAACGAAACAAAATTCTAAGAAACCCGTTTTCAACAGACATAGTCGGGTTTGAATGAAAGTTCAGCCCTCAAATTTGCTGCTCTTTCATTTAATATTTTCCCTCAGGAATAATGATCAAATTGTTGTCATAACTCCAGTATAAACTAGTAGAAACATTTTTTTATTAAAGTAACATATGTAATAAGCTATATGTCCTCACTATGTTACTTATCAATGAAGGCTAAGTGTGTGAAAGCCAAGTGAACTTGACAAATGAATACTGGGAAGACCCACTTTAAGAGCTCTCAGTCACTGTGATTTCTAGAGTACAAGAGGGAAAGACTGGTAGCATTGCAGTGCTTTGCTGGTGCAGGGGCATGACTGGACCTTTGCAGCCTTCCTAAAGAACACTCACCTCAAGTAGTCCACTATGCTTTGGTGAGGAGGACAACACTGAGTTCATGATAATGGCAAACTCCTCCTATTTCCATTAGCCAGTTTTCCACATAAATATATTTTAAAATGCTTAAGAATATGTATGTGAACCTAATTTTCTCTTTTTATCTGTGTTTTGATAACACGATTATCAGCCATTGCTATGGTGCATTTGAACTGGCATTTTAAGGAGATTCTAATGACATGCAATAAAGCTCAGACACTGCCAATGATAAACATAACTGAGCCATTATTTCCATTCTCCTCATCTACCATTCACTATATATCATGTGGTGCAAAGATGGCACAGCATTGCACACATAAGTGAACTACTTGAGATCAAATTAGTTCTCACACACATACAATTATAACAAATATGCTGATTGTTGGAAGAACATCTGGAAAAAAAAATATAACTCTAGGCAATTATATATTTCAAATATTCATGGCAGAGGAAATAGAAAACATAAACACTAAGACCAGCATTGCTGTTGACTTGAAATATCTTCAACCCAGACTGGTGGGGTTTGTCACTGAATATAAATAGAGACACTATATTATAGTTACTATCATTAACTTTGTATTTCATAAGGAAATCACTGTTTAGGCCTTATAATTAAGATAATGACCTACTTATTTTAGAAACAGGATGAAGAGAGAAGAACGATAGCATTTCTAAATACACTTGTGAACACAATTTTTTTTTTTGTCACAAATAAATATAATTAAACTAAACCGAAAGAATTTCTAGTCTTACTGCCTAACCTTTATCTTGTCCGACTATGAAACTGGTCAAGCTTCTATAATCTCATGAAATTTATTTCTCTATGAGTGGAGAATCCAAACTTAATTCCAGCTGCATCAGTCATCACAGCACATTTCCTGAAGAGTGATACCAGAAGAGTATCRTCTAAACAGGTATTTTTTAACAGAAGAGCAGAAATGTGAATCAGAAAACCTAAAGACAGGTGTTAAGGGGGAAAAAAGTGATTCAGCTTTTATTTTAGAACAAAAGAGACGAAAAGCTCCAAAATAAAGACTGCAACAAAAGATGTAAAGAGCTAGATATTCTTCACAGTGATATATTTCAACTACTCTCCTATTACACAATTTTATTCACTAAAGGAAAGCAAATTAGGGCTCTAGCTGATGTTCAAGTGCACCTCTAAAATGGGATCCATGCAGCATTATCATTCACATTTTTGTAAGGGTTCCAATGTCTTGCTTTTCTCACTTTATCATCTTCACGTAGGATTTTTTTATGTGTATTTTAGTGGATAATGTTATTAATGGAGACCTCTAATATACCATAAAATTCAAGTTCTGAAAACATATTGAAGAGCCTCAAATGTGCTATGAAACAGGTTATCTGTCCACTTGTTCTACTTCCCAAGCAATAGGGCTTCAACTATCTCACACACTATAGCACCCCCTGTTTTGGGGAAGCATTTCTTGGTATTTAGCTTTGTACCTCCTATTTCKGCAGTGTGCCTCAGTAGTTAGTGAGAACTTTATCATTCCGGTAGTCCTGCATGTTACAGTCTCCTATTCAAATTGCTGCTTATTAACAGTCTGTTATCCAAATATAAATGCCTAAAATCACCCTTATTTATATAATTTCTGCTTAAGCCGAGGGACTGCTGGCACTGGAAACACATAGTAGGTACAGGTCTAATGAGACGTTATACAACAGGTCCACTCATTCATTAGGATCACTGAAAGCCGATTTTAAAATTCCCTGAAGTCTCCCAGCACGTAATAGAAGAAGAAAAYCTACCACTATGTTGAAGATGGCTTCTGGAGAAGATTGAAAAATAATCTCCTCAGACATGTTCTGATGTAACTCATGCTTTAATATACATAGGTGTTTAGGTGTAGTAATCAAAGTATAAGCACACTGATCAATTTTATGCACTAAGTTTCTGAATACTTCATGGAATCTTTCATGCCAGTATTTCAGGATTAGTTAAATTTTCYGAACACAGGCATTATCACTATTTGAGCTATCTGGTGTGTCCTAAAGCAGCTGTTCCAACAGGGGCACAATCATACACTGAACTTTTGTTTTTCTGGTGTCTCCCTCCCCTTTGTAGAGGTGGACAATCAAGGGTGCCCTGAACAGCACACATCAGTAGCTGAATGGAGTCTCTAGTGGTCAATGCACCTAAATACTGGTGAACAGGGCAGCAAAGAAGACAGAGCCTGGCTCATCTCTGTGGTGCCTAGTGACAGGCCAGCAGGAAATGGACACAAATTAAATTACAATAAAATATATTTAAACCTAAGAAATAAAAAAAAGCTTCACTGTGGAGTTTATTAAGCACTGTTACAGATTCTGGAAATATCAATATCCTTGGAGATATTCAGAACCTGAGTAGACAGCCCCAGGCAAACCTGCCTTAGTTGACCTGGCTCTACACTTTCTACTACATTTTTTTCTTCTCCTTACCCTTTCTATGTTTTATTGTGACTCAGGAGACTTGGGCACCAGCAAATGTTAAAAAAAAAAAAAAAAAATTATAGGGAGGGAATTCCTTGCATAATAACAGCTCCTGAAGCAGTAGGTTGACATTAGCCAGTGTAGTTGCATTACTAAAGGACCTGGTCAAACCAGTGAAACAATGTTTTAGCACTTCTTCTACACAGATTTTCCAGCACTACTACCACATAATATTCTTCAGATTGAAGAATTTAGGCCTCGATGACATAATTATTTGAAAAATATGACAAGTGCTTGTCAGTTAATATTTGCCTTTAATCTTTCTTTTCTCCTTAATACAAGAAATGAAATGCCATTGTTTTGAACYTGAGTTATTAAGAAGGCTATTGTTCAAAGAAAGGTAGAATTTTCTTCCTGAAGACCTTTTTAATTTTCATTGTTTTTAGGATTCAATAACTTGTCCCTTATAACAGGGTATGCTACCTCTGCTCAGCACTGCTTTGAAAACTGGCTAATATTTAAAATGTGGATCAGTGAAAAACAGCGATGTATCATGTCAAGAGGACATGTCTGTTGAATGCTGCTAGGATGAGTGATAGGTCATGTTTTAATTAAATTCCTCACTAATGATGTGAAAAAAACTATAAGGACCATGCTAATGAGAGTCACATATCCAAACCGGAAGGTACTTTACAGACCAAATAACACAGAAAAGTTTGGAATGTCAGGAAAGAAAATATCTTGTCTTTGATTTGGAATAGTTTTCATTATCTGGCAGATTTTTTTAAAAATCAAGTACAGAAATGAAATTTTAACTCAGTGGGGGTTTTTTTTGAACCAATGTGAAAATGACCAAGAAAAAACGGTAACTGAAGGGATAGATAATTGAGATGTAAGATGAGGATAAAAAAGACTGGCATTACTGAACAAAGAAAGTTTTCATCAGTTCAAGAAGAGTTCTATTACAGATTTTCGACATCCTTTTTCACTTTACAGGAGAAGCATCAGATATTTTAGGAATTAATTCTTTGTCAAAATATGTTTGAAAGCCATAATGAGAAAAAATGCTAAGGGAATAGTAAGAAAATATTTTTAAGGGTTGGGTGAAAAGCATGTTTCTCTCATGCAACTGTATCTGAGCAAATGTTTACAACAAAACCAAAATATTTTTAACTTTATGATAGTAAGCAGACCCTCCATGTTTCTTTATTATTGTATCACTATATTACCCAAAATATTACCCTAAAATTTGTGTTGAATTTYGGCTCTATTGAAGTTGAGAGTAAAGCTTGGTGGCCCCTTGATTTTTAAAACTTTCCGAAAGTGACAGTTTAGATGAAATGCAAAATTTGGCACTAGAAGTAATAGAGGCTACCAGTTTTTCCAGGGATACTGAGCAATTATCTTTTAATTTAGTTCACTTTAAGAATTTTCCTTCATCAAATAAAATTTGAAATAATCTAGAGTCCATGAGAGTTTCATTAGTGTTTGCAATAATATGAACTGTTGTGCCTAATACAAGAAAATACATTACAAAGTGCATGAAAGCAATATGATCTGCATTGATTTATTAAATGCATGTTTTCTTTTGCTATTGGTGTACACAGATGATGAAAATTAATTTTGAATTTTGTTGTCTGTTACAGTTTAAGCAATCTCATTCATGTTACAGGAATGTGGTTTGTGCTTAATTTACCTTAAGCCAAGGCTAAATTTCTATAACCTTTGCAGTCCTGTTAACACTTTTTCTTACTCAGGAGTCTTAATGAATTCCTCTTTCTCTCACTAAATTGCATGGATCTGCATTTAATTATGAGAGCACTTACTAAATGAAATAGAGGATAAATGAACTCTCATTTAACCTAGTACCACTTGAAAACCGTAGACATCAAAGACGAACARTAAGTGTTCAAAGCTTAAACCTTTTTCCTCTAGAACTGCTAGAGTCACTCTATCAAGAAGAAACACAAGGACACTGTTAGGATTTGGCAGACTATGCAACTATGACCAAGTTATTTCTTGTTCCGTGGATCGTTGATCATGTAATGTAACAAAATGTAAATTATACAGGCAATTGAAAAGTATCACATCAGAGAATTTTCGGATCACCTGAGGAAGACCTTGTGGAAGGATAATTTTAATTTGCTCCATGAAATGGAAGCCTGGACATTATATGTTAATTAGAAAACTCTACTGCAAGAGAATAACACAGAATTTTTAAGAAGTGATTTCAYTAAGCTGATTTAACATTCAGAGGCTGTACTTAGTACACATGCATTTTCTCTTTTTCTTGCCTTAGCAGTAAATATAGCAAAAGGCAGAATTTAGAAATGCAAAATACCTCAGATGAGACAGAATGAAACAATGCTGCTGAATACAAGGGCTTTAATTAATTTGATTTGATTTATCTTCTGTAAGGTATTTATTTAACTCTGTATCATTTTCTGATTGAAATTTATAGGCATTCCAGTCTTCAAACAACAACAACAACAAAAAGTGAAGACCAAAACAGTCACTCCTGACTTATTACACAAAGAAAAAGTCAAATCTCGTTGAATGAAACATCACACTCACTGTCGAATTCTAAACCCAATGACCTTATAAAGAAAAACTTCCTGAAATACACAAATACTAACAAAAAGGTTTCAGTACAAGATATCTGCTGTATTTCTCAAATAGAAGCCATTTATACACATAACATTCCATACACTTYTAATTTAATATAAACAAATATATTGCAACAAGTTTCCTTCAAATTCTGATCCCTTCTAAACCAAATACCATTCTGCAATTTGCAGGGTGGGGAAATGGGATTAGGAAGGGCTTTGTGTTGTTCCTGGAATACTAGCAAGATGCAGGTTCTCAAACTAAAGGAAAAAAAAACCAAAACAACAAAAGCAAAASGAGATGTAAATGACCCTCTTTTCTCAACCATCACTCACTGGAAAGAAACTTACCTATAATATATCATCACTTTAAAAGTGCTAGTTCCATGTTACTTGGAARCAGTAGTTAATACATTACTGAAAGATTTCTGGGACGGATGGGTTTTACCCCCCTTCACATGCTTTAAATACAATGTTCAGTCAGCTGTCAATCATATCTTGTTAAAAACATAAGCTTGTTTGGTTACAGAAAGAGTTTAGGTATGTTTCAACAGCAAAGTCATGTGCACATAAAGCCTTGAGTGGGTGCTTGCTTAAATGTTTRCATTCTACCCTCATCTGCCCCAGTGACCTTCTGTTTCTCGAAWAAATCCTGTATGTCTATTTTTAAAACCTCTAGTAATCTGTGCTTTTTGCTTTATAAACTCACTCCTTTATTACCTTTGAAAACTAAGACTAGTCAGTCTCCCCAAAAACAGTCACTCAACCTTTCCCCCAGAACAGTCACAATTGTAAGATGATGTATAAATCATCTCGGACAATAAGTAAAACACATGTGCTTTACCCATTGATAAGTTGCATTAATTTTTTTTTTTAATTTACTGTAAACATTCAGAGTAAAAAATAATTTTGCATCACATTAGGAAAGATCCCAAGAATGATTATGTGTTGTGAAACTTAGCAATTCAGATTTACACTACAGGATCATATCAACTGCYGGTGTTCAGCATGAATCTTTTTAATAGGGATTATACATGTCTATCAATGGCAAAAGAGGATATTAAACCCTTCAGGCATAATGCATTTCTTTTTCAAATTTGGATGATGTATAAGCCTGCTTTCGAAAAAAATTACTTTTGTGTATCCACTTGGTTATATTGAAACATGAGGTCCAGTTGAATTCAGTGGGACTAAACAGAGGGGCTAAAATTTATGCAGTTGTCTTCTACTTTCCAGATATCAATAATCATTTCMTTAGTGCAATATATTGCAGGGATGCATGAAGTCTCTTAATTCAGATGCCTTGAGGAATTTCATGATCTAACTCACGAAGAATTAAAATCCTCCACATATTCTGAAAAAGTTTGACTTGAATGAAAATAAAAGGCTCCTCACTGCAGCTATGCACACAAAATATAAAACAAACTGTTCATGGTTTAATTCAATTACAAAAAGTTATTAAAATATTCAGTGAAAATTTTGGCATGTAATTTTTTTTCAATTTAAAATTCTTCATTGCATCAAGGAGAGATGAATTAACCTATGGGCAAATACAGAAACTTAATAGAAGCAAAGCCTGAAGGGTCACATAGTTATCTCAAGATAAACCCTTATAAGAAAAAAAAAAATAGAAAAAACAATATGAAGAAATAGTCACAACTATTGCAAAGTCATCTGTCAGTCAAGGAGAGTCTAGAAAAACTAAGAATTTCTAAGAAACTAAAACTCTGTGCTGGGATTTGATCTTTAGAGACCTGTATTGATACTGATCAAAGTCAGCAATGATGAAAAAACATTGGGATCCCTTTCAAAAAACWTTGGAAACTGCTGTAAAAACTGGCTTAAAAAGTGACAAGCATGTACAGACAAAGACACACTTGTATGAGACTGCAGCAAACCTAAAAGTAACTGACCKCCTAATTTATTTCTGAAATGTTGGTACAAGTTGTCTTGAATAAAAGGTTCAAAACAGAAGAGTAAAGGCTTATGTGAGCAGACCAGCAGATACTTACTTGTAGTTGTCAAAGATCAATGATTTTTCTCTGAGCTGATACATGTGCTTCATGAGTGGAAGAAGGTGAGAGAGTGAGAAATCTCTGTCTACATGTTTTAAAAAATTGAGGCAAAACATGAAAGTTTCTTTTTTTCATTTGTTTTGTTTTGTGCTTGGGGATGGTGCAGTGGTTTTGTTCTTGGTAATTTTTTTTTTGTTGCTTTGTTTGTGGTTTTGTTTTGTTTTGTTTTGTTTTGTTTTGTTTTTAAAGTGATCCTGCATACTGCTGAAAGCCTCAAGAATAGAACTAATGATGACACCTATCGAGTTCTTCATATGAATATGTCTTCATAGACAGCATAAAATAGAAATGTCCAAATATTTATATTCATCTCATTAGACTGTATGAAGTATCAATTTTATCTCTCTTTTATCCATTCAAACTACTGTATGGCTGGAAATTCTGGGCAGCAGCTGTGTTCTCACTCACAACTCAATTTCTGCTCACAATTTTAACTCTGGAAGCAAATGAGATAAAACCCCTGGCTAATGACTAGTAACATGACCTATCAAGGGTTGTTATTATCCACTATTTTTTTTTTTTAAATTACAACAGTGAATTCTAGAGATATATATTGCACAGAAACACAAGCAATTTTAGAAGAGACTATTTTTTGAAGTATGGGTGTTTACTTAAGTTAATTTCTGCTTTCTCTCCCTCTACTTGATGAAAATGGCAACTCATGAGATTTGATGCATTCGGATCTATTACTGAGACACAGACTAACAAAGAATTCAGTCTTATTTTAGAGTTGAGCACAAAAGAAGGCACTTTGGAAAAAAATTATTCTGATGACTCTAGACGTAACAACCAAATGGATGCAGGTACTTGTTTTAAATCTCTGAGATATGCATSGTATCTAATTTCTGCTTCTTCCCCCGTCAGATCAGGTGCCAGTAAGCCATTCATCTTGCTCATTACAGCTTCTGTATAACTTTGGATTAGAGCTTTCAGACTTGGATTAARCCTATTCTTAGTGCTTCTAAATCAGTGTATTTGATTTTCTTTTTGTCACGAGCAATACTGTAGCAGAATTTGGTAGGGCATCCCTACTATTTGCTACATCAAACATGACACTAAGACCTCTCAACAGAAACAACTTCAAAACTAACACAGGCATTAAATTGACAGTGCATTTCATGACACTCCAAAGTTATAAATGGCAAATAGAAGATGAAAGCCTGTATGTATGAAACAGCATCAAAATAATATTTACACAACATTTCATAATTTATTTGAAAGCATGTAAATATATAACAGTCCATTTTTACTTTTTGCAGATGTATGTCTGAGGACTCTTGCAGGATAYCAATAAGATAAGCAAATTTTTATATGTGGCACACATGAACTAAGTTCCTACTCACAATTGTAATAGAAATCTCTGAGACTCAACTCATGCATAAGTCTTATCTATCACAAAATTTTACAAATTTATTCTCTTCTATTCTCACAGTCAGGCATTTATTTTCATGCTGCAGCCTGCTGCTATGGTCAGGTGTGAATTCTTACAGCCTTGTCTAGCCTTATTCCTTGTAGTCCTCTCAAGAGTAAAGGTAATCTTATATCAGCCAGCAGTCTCTCTCAAGCACAAATATATCTTAAGACACAATGTTAAGAAAAATATACTTCCTTGCATTTTCATTCTTAACAACAAAATTCCTAAAATATCAAAAATCATGTTTTAAATATTTCATCCTATAAATTTATATCAATGTTGAACAAATACTATCTCCAAAAAGTTAAAAAACAAAACCAAAAAAAGGAAGAGGTTCCCTAGCAACAAAATAATAAAAAGCACTAATGATTGCACCATCTCTTTCAGCTGCAGCATACAGCACCTCAATCATAATACCTTTTATAAAGATGAGTGAAAAGTTCTTACTGTGTTTTACAATTTTACACAGAGACCTCCTTGTATGTTCAGTTTGAAACACAGCAAATATTTTAAAATTAAGGACCATTCTARGCTGTGTCCTTTGCTGCATTTATGAGCTTTCACTATTTAGATATACATAAGGMACACATCTTATTTTTTCTTTCTGATGATCTCTTTGAATCACACGCTCTTTGGATACTCACTGCTCTCCTCTCGTGCCAAGACCTCTTTGAGTTTGACCATGCATTATAAAAGCTGTCTTCYTGCTTAATCTCAAAGTGTCTTTCCAGTATCTTCACTTAGTTTTTCTGCCTAAAAATTTTAAATGCACCATCATTTTACTCACAATGGGTCCTGTTCCAGACCAGTTCTAAAATTGTTTCTTTAAATTAGAGTCCTTCACACACACGGACTGCAAGAATGTCTGCACAGTTTCCTCATGCGCTCTGTGTTCTTCCTTCCTAATAGTCTCCACTTGGAGATAAATATATGTGGATGTATTGGTAAATAATTCAGACAGTGTCAAGTCTACAACTGGTTTAATTAGTTACTTTTCCCAGTCCAGGAAGCAGAATTTTCTGTGTCAACATCTTAATCTCTATTAGGTAATGAAGCAGAGGGTGATGTCACCTACAAAGCTAAGTGCTGATATCAATCAGTCCTGTGACCTAATTACAGACCCATTAAAACTGACATAGAATACAGAACACAGAGAGATGCTCTGTATATAGTATATATTTCCTTTCTGGTTTTCCCTCTTTTGCCTCAAGTTAATTGTGTGCTATCTATAGATGGCTGGAACATTATCTCAAGAGCAGGGACTGATCAGCTTCAGCATTCAAAAATTGATCCATTAAAAATAAATAGAAAAAATTCCCTGGAGCRTGGGCCAAATCTGGACACTGTGACCTTAGAGTATTACGAAAAAATAAACCTAGCCCATATTCCTTTTCAGGCAACCTTACAGGTTAATTTAAACACTATTTTGTTTGGACTTGAATGTCTTTTAGAATTAAACTCACTTCACTGTAAGAAACAGAAGGACCAACTACTCTTTCTATTGGAAGAGATATTCTTTCTCAATCCATATTTCTAAAGAGCTATACTACACTATTTAGCTGTAGTGCAATTCATATTGCTAGCAAACCCATAAAAATAGAACAGAGAAATAGTAAAATTTTGGGTAAAAACTGACATTCTTGGATTTGTACTTCCTAGAATTCAAGTGCTGTTAGTGGCATTTGCTAAGCAGCTCCCATGTGTTCTGAAGGACAAAAAACCCCATATCTGTAGGTTTTTTCACTTCCTGCAATTTCACTGGAACAGCTAAAAACAAATAACSACTTTGAGTTATATAGGTCAAGTGRAAGCTGGTAATAGAAGTCTGAATTTCTGTGTCTTTTTGGATCTGTTTAAATAAATTTTAAAGAAATTAAATTATAAAAAAAATAGATTGTAAGTAAATTCTTAAAACCAAAGACTGTGAAAACACAGACAGCAGATTAGCAGGTGCCAGAAGCAGCCACTTAGAATCAAACTCCTATACACAAACTGACCCCTGCTGATCAGATCACACCTAAGGCATGCTTTGAGGTGAGAAACAAGCCTGCCTTTCACTCTCAAGCTGCTTCCAAGGGTACAGCTTCTGCAGCAGAGCCCAGCCAAAGCAGTGCCCCATAGCCAAGTGCCAGGACAGGATCCTGGATCACCACTGGCTGCCCTTGGCAGCTGCTTCAGCCCCAGTGTAGTGAGGCTGCACCCCGCTGCCTCTGCATGAAGATACACCTCCTCTGCACTGGAAGGTTGGCATCCTGGCCATTTCAGGCTGGAATCTTATGCTGCTTCCCTCAACTGAAGTGATGAATACAATTAATTCTTCCCCTTCTTCCTAATTCCTCATGCTGTTATATTTCACATGTGATCCTCACCGGTACTTCTGCTGCATTAGACCTAGAGTGGAAGTACCTGCCAMTAAATTTACAAAAAAAAGCAATCTGATGAGTATTCAATGATTTTTTTTATGACTCCAAGAAGGACCACACAGGCTACTTGAAGCTGAGACTGATTTCACAAAATACCTAGGTGTTGTACTTTTAAACAAGAATGGTTGCACARAAGAAAACTGCAGACAGGTTCCAAATAAACCAGCTTCTAGTTCAGACTAGCCAYAGTAATGATTGACTTCTCACTAAGTTTTGAACTAGTGTTTAGAAATCTGTCTTGAAATCCTTCAAACATATTTCGATGAGATAGTTGAATATCTATTATTTTCATGAGTTTTCAAGAACACTTGCATACTGTGGTTGTTACACAATCAAATTAATAAAATTTTCTGACCTGCATAAGCAATCTGAATAGGTCTCAAAATATTTTTTCTTTTTTCAAGACATATAGCATGAYAAATTTCTGATTAATTTCTCTTCCTTTTACATTATTATCTCAAATGAAATCAAATCCTTTTAAGCCTGGGAATAATACAGATCAGTTTATACTGGTTTTGAAGCCTAAAATGATTTTGAAGAGAGACAGTATTTTTTGCAGCATAATTTCAGTTTTTAAATTACTTTCAGAGTGGAAAACCTTGAAAAGCTCACATATTCAAAATTTAAGTTCACAGTTTTTTGCAAGCTTCAGTCAACTTCCTGCTTTAAAATGTTTTTCAACTCCATTTCACAAAACACTCAAAACATTCTGTGGTATTTCTGAATTTTCAGGAAAGTAAAATACCAATTAGTCTTGYAGTAGGCTAAAATCCAATGTTGACTCAGAGTACATGACTTCAGGCAACTAATTTCTTGGTTTATATCTTGAAAAGTAAGGCCAGCATCTAACAACACTTGCAAGAAGGCTGAGTTCCTTTAGCACCGTCATAAATACACATCTGTGACAAGGCAGCTCTGAAACTTTCATTTGCTTTTATCAAGTTGAGCTTTCACACAGACATGAAAATGTAGGCTTCTCCATGTATTTTTATGTAGTAATTTTTAAAGGTAAGTACATCAAAAAAATACAGTATGCATTCGGTACCTTAGCAAAATTCTACACGTGTTTATAACCATATAAAAAGGCAAAATATGCGTAAGAGCACTGGGAAGACCAGGTAACTCCATTCTAAATCAGAGAAGCAAAATTAGAAATCTGGGTTTGGAACAGACAAATCTAAGTTGGACTATTAGGCATGGAGCACCCTAACATATATACATAAGCTACAAACAGAMGTTTCACTCATCTGATACACAGCCTCTGTGGCGTTTGCAAGTTTCCRTTTACTTATTTCATTAAGGTTTGTTAAGTCAGTAAGGTAGACTCTTTCAAAAGCACAAGCATAAACTTTGTTGGTAGTTCCTTGCACTGCTTGGAATCTCACCAGGAGGACATTTTAAAGTATAGCTTCAGATAACCATAAACTCATTTTTTAAACTCCAATATGAAGTCTCAGAGAAAGATTACATATATATATATATATATATATAAATTATTTGCTACAAAAACTACCTCTCCCTTATTCTGATTATTATACAGCATAAAGTCTCTCACATGGGAAAGTTGATAAGTTAGAGTCTTCTCCGCCACTAAGAAATATGTTTACTATGGAAACTACCATAATCAAGTAATTTGAAGTCACTTTGGTAACCTGACTATAACACCATTCTTTAAAGTGTCAGAAATGTTGAACTGCAGATTAAATAATCCACTTGAAATCCATTTGAAATCAGATGGTAACCTGTCCATCACATAACCATCTAAAATGACAGAAATACTAAACTGAGTTAGATTAAATAATCTGGCAGATGGAATGAGAAAGGGCAGACATGTTTTGCTTCTTTTGTTTTTCTTCATAATAWKTTATTTTTTGTCCACTGTTTTACAATTATTTCTCCATAACTGAGAGAAAGTGAAGATTTTATGAAGGCTTAAAAATTATATAAAAACAAACACTGCATGGGAACATTGAGGGATCAGACTAGACAAAAATATAACAAYGTCTCAAATATATCTGAAGCTAAAGCATACTCATTAAAAATTATTAAATATTTTACTTGGTGTCTTGTTTCARCCAGAACCAGTAAAGTGAGATGTATTTTTTTCACACRTTTTTCTCATGACTCAATATAAAAATATTGCCTTACCATTCTTCTGAAAGCTACATGTATTTAACATGGATACGATGAGCTTCTATCCTTAGACTATGAATCAAATAAAATCTGGAAGACAAATTGTGCCCTGAGGAACAAGTATGTACCTCAGTGGGAGTCAGGAAAAGGCCAAGGAGATTTTTCATTTATCCAAAAACATTTTTCCCAGATGGCACTGGCAGATGTGTAGAGTCTCATCAAAAGTTCAACAACAGTTTTAAATTCCTGCCTCCAATACAAAATTTAGGTATGCTGACAGATAAGAGAATAATAGGCTAAAAATGTGAATATTTGCTGATTTCTCTCGTCATGTATTACAGTACTTCAAATATTGTTTCTCCAGGGAAAAAGACTGAGAATAAAAGAGARGTATTTGTGGTTACAAATGCTAGGAGGCAAAAAATTATTCTGAAGCTATTCACTGTGAATGATACTATACGAAGATAGGGTAGAGAATTCAACTTCTCAATTCCAAAGGCTTCAAACCTGATATTGAACATCTAAACATCTAAAGCAAAGAAAAAGAAAAGAATCCTAAAGGTCAACAGTCTTGAACAGGTATGTGGTTTTTATACAGAGCTGAAATAAATATAGTCTTTGAGGGAAGAGTAAACTGAGTTTGTGGTTTTTTGGTTGTTCTTCTAGTAGAAAATTATTTTTGGACAAAATCCGTACATCTCACTATATATTTGCTGTACCTAACAACCATGAGATRTTTGTGTCACTAGCCAAACTTCTACATGCTCCTTCTGTCAGGTCAAATGTGAACAAAATTACACAGATCTGATGGGAATGTAGAAGAGACAACAGTCTATGTTGGTGAAATATACCTCTTCAACAAGGAAACTTCAGGTAAGGATTGAAGTAATAWAAGAGAGAGGATTTTTGGTTTTGCTGTTGTGAGAAAATACCTCATCTAAGACAAAAAAAAAATCCTTTGACAGTTTGATTTTTTTTTTTGTAGCCTAGGAAAAATAAATCTCAGCTTATGTTCAAACTGMAAGCATAAGGCTAAATCCAATTGAATGAAAGAGAAAACTAGGGTTGGAGAGTGTTCCAGGAAAGTTAAACTACACAAATATATTTCCCAAATGTAATAGAAATAATGCTTTCCAGGCCCTAGCACTTTTTGAATGTATGAAGATCATAATTTCCTCTGTTTAACCTCCTGAACATGCTAAGTGATAACTAGACCTAAAATGAAATTAGCATCAGCTCCATTTCCTTAGTTCCCCACAAGCTTTGCTGGTACATTTACAAAAGTAGAATCCAATTTACTGAGTTCAAACATTTTGTAACTGAAAAACAGTGTTAAATAGGCTATTTTTAGACTTGTGAAAAAACTGTGATGAATTTCCTTAGTTTATCTTCCATTTCTACCTACTGATGACTTTCTATTGTCTCCTTTATGGAGTTTCTCATAATTTATTTCTGTGCTCTTTAACACYTATCTGATAGAAATATTTATTGTWCCTATATAAAACAKAGTTATATGTGTTGCACATAAAATWTTTTACAGCTTTTTCCTGAATGTTCTTATCTGGAAATTTTTCTCAGTACCTACAGCACATAAAGAAAGTAGTAACTGTTTAGTCAGAAAGAACATAGAACCCTGCTGCCTTTTTTGTTTTTTTTACTTTGCAGGTGGCTATATCTAAATTTCAGAAATATAGTGTCAGGTAAAATAGAAGCACATTTACACCTAATTCCCCATACTGAAAAAAAAAAATATATATATATATATTTTGGAGTTTCCTTTCAAACGAACTRCATCTGAAGATGTGAAATAGTCACTAATGTTCAAAAGCACTCACCRTTACTCTCACACATAGCAGCAAGATTAATAAATAATTAACAACATTTCCAAAACAAACATACCTCAAAGACACTGGTGTCTTAATTCTTCTGGAGAATTACTACCTCAGCTGCCTTTTTGTCTTCTGGTCTTGAATTTGTTTTGTAGCCTAGGAAAAATAAATCTCAGCTTATTTTCAAACTGAAAGCATAAGGCTAGATACAAGRAAAAAAACAACAACACTTAATAGCATTGCAGTTAATTCCGCTGTAATCCTACCTCATTATCTTAAGCAAATAAATCTCTCAAAAGGATTACCTTTTTAAAAGCAAATTAGAAAACTGAATGTCATCTGTGCAGGGAGACATTCTTTTAAAATGCAATCAGCAAGGAAGCTCATAAATAGGGCACTATATAAAAATATCCTATCAGGCAATCCTTAGCAGATTTTCAACAGATGTGTATGTAACTATGATTTCACAAATTCCTAAAATAAAAGGTGTCGACATCRTTTACCACAAACTTTCGGGAGTCTAAAAAAAATGTACTCATTTAGATTCTAGAGAAAGAACAATATCATAAAGAATTGTTCTTTATGTATCTTCAACTGCAAGTGCTCTTGCCACGCCACCCATGTCAAGAATGGTAAATGCAGGGACTGGGAGAATGAAAATCAGCTGTAGGAGAGGGTCAGGTTCGAGACCAAAGAACTTCAATATTTGCAAGTCCATGGGACCCAATGAGATTAATTTGGAGGTCCTGAGGGAGCTGGCAAACAAAGTTGCTAAGCCATTATCCATAATTTTTGAAAATTCATGGCAGTCAGATTTGTGCTTACAGCCYGGAAAGCCAATGGAATCCTGGGCTGCAYCAAAAGGAGTGTGGCCAGTAGATTGAAGGAGGTGATTCTCATCCCCTCCTCTGCTCTTGTGAGACCCCAYCTGGAGAACTGCATACAGTTCTGGTGTTCCCAATTTATGAAAGACACGGAATTGTTGGATCAAGTCTAGAAGAGGGCCACCAAGTTGATAAGAGGACTGGAGTACCTCCCCTATGAAGACAGAGTGAGAAAGTTGGGGCTGTTCAGCCTGGAGAAAAGAAGATTATGTGGAAACCTCACAGCAACATTCTAGTATCATTCCCTACAGGGAAGCTGGAGAGGGACTCTTTGTCAGGAACTGTAGTGATGGGACAAGGGGTAATGGGTACAAACTGAAAGAGATGAAATTTAGGTTAGATATTAGGAAGAAGTTCTTTACTGCGAGAGTGGCGAGACACTGGAACAGGTTGCCCAGGGAGGTTGTGGGTGCCCCAACACTGGCAGTGTTCAAAGTTTGGTTGGACAAGGCCTTGAACAGCCTGGTGTAGTGGGAGTTATTGGGACTTGATGATCTTTAAGGTCGCTTCCCACTCTTTAACATTCTATGATTCTATGCAAAACATAGCAAGAGTAGCTATTTAATTATCATGCCTCCACTCCTGCATACCRTTATGATTTTTGATTTACTGAGGAGAATTTTAAAAAAGACAAAACCAGGTAAGGTTATTATGTTTTTACTTTATTTCAATAACCAAATAAAAATCAGGAGGCATAGACCCTGGGTGCATCTTAACACTCATTATACATTTTTAGAAATGAACATGAARTATACAAGCAATGAAGAAGCAGCAGACGCTATCAAGAGAAATCAAACTATTGAATTGACTATCATTGTAAGAATGCTTTATGTTTTCTCAGAAAAAGTTTACCAATTTTAAGCACTTTTTGATATATTTAAGTTAGAAATAGAAACCATGGGTTATCACACTCTTGAGAAAAAAAATCAATACTATTACAAAAATATTTTTTTCATTAAGAAGAAACCAGTCTGTGATTCTGTGACAACTTTATTATTAACTTATAAGAAAACAACAGACCTTAATAAAAAACAAATTGCCATTTGCATGTTCAGCTTCATTTTTATTGAGCTTCTCAGTTTCACTTTAAAATACTCCTTATCTTAATCATCCTGCGAGTTACTCCTTTCTTCAAATTATTTCATTTAGCTGTACCAAGTTATTTTAAATAAAACAAGTTACAAGTTATTTTAAATAAAAACAACACAGAAGACAGCTTGCTTGAAGGGAATGTGTATATAACAAATCTAGGTGAAATCAGCTTTGGAAGATGATTGTGGCATATGCGGAAGAAACTAATGAAGATAGTATTTAGATGAAAGTAATAAAAGCTACACAAAGCCAAAACAGAAATGAAAAACAACTAAAAAGGGCTCATCAGAGCTTCATTTGTACCCGCAAGCCAGAAATGTAGTTAGTCAGAAAGAAGTCAGGAAACTAATTTCTGTCAATAGCTGCTTCTAAGCCTTTTACTTCTGTATTTCTCAAAAGCAAGATATATAATCACACACGCATGCATTTGAATACATGAAAGCCAATGCATGATACRGAAGGTAAAACAAAGCATCCAGCATTCAAAATAATATCCAAGAAATGGCATATGTTATGTTATCATTCCAGATTCTCTAAGAGCAAGGGAACTGTATACTTCTGATTCGCAAAATTAAAATAATCACACTGCTACCATTAAAACGAATATTGATTTATAACTATCTTTATGTCAGAGTGGCCATGACTTGAAGGTTTTGTATTACTTTTTCAAATGGCAATATAATGAAATCTCATGCAATTTTTCTTATTTATCCTTTTGATAACAATTTTCGAGACTTGCAAGTTTCAAGATTAACTGATGTCTCTTCATCCAAAGTCTATTTTCATCTGAGTGCTAGAACATTTTCATGGTACGTTGAAAACAGGATAATGGAGTGACAGTGGTAAAAATAACTCTTGCTTGAAGGAAGTATCTTTTCATCAATATTTAGGTGAAAAGTGGCAAAAAAGTAGATCTCTTCACACATCTTTCTTTTTATTATTTAAATGCATTAGGTAAAATGATTCAAAATAGTTTTCGTTTTTCACAGAACAAGAGCACACATTTAAAAGTGGTTTCTAGTCTCGTAGAAATCCTTACATCTTTGTATTGTCACATTAGTTGGAATGTTTTCGTCAGATTTATTGGTTTTATGATGTTTGCTGAGACTTGAGAAAATGCCCAATCCTTTCAATTTGCTATTTTTTTTTTCTATTTTATTTTCTCTTGACTTTGGTTGGTTGTTGTTTGTCTGTTTGGGTATTTTAAAGGCTCCTACTAAGTCAACATCTTTGTGTTCATGTAAGGGAAATTTCTGCCATATACACATACTAAGTAAAATTATTTTTTATTTATCCATTTATTTATTTATTAAAGAAAACAACAAAAATACAGAACTGGGTCWGTTGTGTTATGAAGTACAAACACATAAGTTCAATTGTCATTGTGGTACTGATTATATTCTGGGAAATCATCATTTACAGGTTTCATAAAAACAAAAATGAAAATACTTTCTTTTACAGGTTTTCCAATGTCTTGTGTCATGTGAAATGTCAAGTTATGGCTTCTAAGTTAGAAACTATACTATGAKTAAAAACAGACTGATTAAATTCATAATAAATTTATGTCTACAAAACAAAAAAAGCCCCTCCAAACAACAAAATAGCCAGAAGATAACAATGTTAATCAGATTATGGGAGTGCAATTAACTACTTTTTTATTATCTTGATTTTGTGAGATCTTACTAGCCACTAGCTCATAGTGTCATCTACTCTTTCATTAAAGCTCAGTTTGATTAAACATTGTGAATGTGGACTATTAGCTACTACCTGTCTGCGTTGCAGTACACAGATGAAAAGGATTTCTCCAAGCTAAAACAAACTAGAAAAGAGAAGACAGCTTTAAAACCTCAGTTTTCTCATGGTRCTCCTAAAGGGATAAAAACTCATAAACATCTTGGCATGTCTTTACCTACAGAAAAAAGCAAACTTGCAGACAACAGAGACAATAACTAAAGTCTTCAGCTTACATTTCAAGTCTTCAGCCACTTCTTACCTATAATCTAAAATCAATAATCAATTACTTGTTCTCAAACAATTCAAGGTACAACTAAAACCACAACAAAATTTGCTTTCTAGAAGCAAGAAGCTAAATAATTTTGCTCCCAAACACTTGGTTCATTACCACCTGGTAAAGAAAAGAGAAGAGCTTAAGCACCAGCACAGAGGAACTGTGTAAGGTGGCATTGGCAACACTTAGATGTCTATATAACGAAACAAAACAAAATTAACCAAAAAAGGCAAACATCTTAAAAATAAAACAGACTGATGTCATTAAAGAGAAGGCAAAATAATAAAAAGGAATGAAAATCCCTTCAAATGCCTGTTGATAAATGACACTAGCTAACCAAAAAATGACAGGTAGAGATATTTGGCCTACTTCATCAATCTAAATGCATTTACAGGATAATCTCCTGATCTACAGCCTATGTTCAAAACAGTACCCTCACAGATTTGTAGAGGATTTTAAGCTGAAGTGATGTGAAATATACACTGGTTGACTATACATATGTTTTTTCTTAATTTCTGTCATTATTTTTCCTTTACATCTGTAAAATAGATTTCTAGTTAAACTGTTTATTAATTCTTTTATTAATGCCAGAGAGAGCAAATTTCATATTAGAATGTTCCATGTGAAAACAAGGATCAAAGTTCTTCATATCTATGTTTTTACTGCTATCAGCAAAATTTTTCTATCTCTTATTTTCTTTTATAAGTTGCTTTTCATTAAACACAGAGCTGAATTAGACACAAATGAGTGTGAAGCAACTTAAAATCCTTCAATTTCCAAAGTTCATGGAGGCTGCAACTGATTCTTACCATTTGTTTCCACTTAGAGCAAAGAGTATCTTGATGCTGTTAGGAGAACTTAGAGAATATTTCAATCTGAACTCTAGAAATATATTTTCAGCCAACCTAATGAACACCTTTTTACACTCAAATGTACAATGAGGCACCAGATACCCAAGACCCCAAACAGTAATGCCTTCAGGACTTAACTTTGCTTGCCACTTTTCAGCTGATATATTCAATTAAATTCCCACTATAATGACACCGTGGTACTGCAATAAATGTCTAAATATACCTGGGGTAAAAACCTGCCAGATTTTAAACTTGACTTTATTTCACTAATTTACTTGACAATAAAAAAAACTAATGAACACAGACTTAGGGAAAAAACACAATAGAGTATTTCAGTTGGAGGGAACCAGCGATGATCATGAAGTCCAACTACCTGATCACTTCATAGCTGACCAAATGCTAAAGCATATTAACAAGGGCATTGACCAAATGCCTCTTCAACACTGACAGCCTTGGGGCATCAACCACCTCTCTAGGAAGCCTGTTCCTGTGGTTSACTACTGTTTAAGCAAAGAAACATTTCCCAATGTCCAGTGTAAACCTCCCCTGGCAACCATTCCCATGAGTCCCAGGGAGGAGACATCATTACCTCCCTCTACTATTTCCCACCTCAGGAAGCTGGAAAGAGCCACTCAGCCTTTTTTCCTCCAATCTGGACAAGCCCAAAGTCCTCAGCAGCTCCTTCCTTGTAGGGCATTCCTTCCATCCCTTTCACCAGCTTTTTTGAACTCTTCTGAATGCATCCAAGGCCCTTCAAAACTTTCCTAAATTGTGGGGCAAAGAACTGCACACATTACTCAAGGTGAGATTGCACCAATGCTCAACACAGCAAGCTAATCACCCCTTTCGATTTAAGAACACATTAACAATTATTTCTTACAATTCTAGTTCCATGGAGCATAAGTAACTATAAAAAATAGTCTTACTTAATACTTATCTTTCCTGATGAAAGTTACGTCTCTTGCCTGCAAGTTAAATAACCTATGATCCATTTTTTTTTAATTTCCCTCTTATTTGGGATTTTATAATTAAGGACATGCATTCAATAGGGAAAATCACACCTGCCTATCATTTGATATTTATAAGGCATTAACATCTGTATGTGCATGGAAGAGAATGAGATGGAGAACTGACATTAATTCTATTTCTTGACTGAAAAGGAATACAGCATTCAGAATTTTTACTTGTATCTATTAATGAATCGTTAAACATTTAGCAGATTTTTCTTCACCAAAGAAAACAAATGAAGCAAAGAAGTAGTCTTGTTTCACCATATCTAATCTTTGTATTCACTTCTGAAAAGGCATCCTTAAAATTTTTTTCTCATGTGTCTGCTTCTTTAAAGATCCATAAAAATACTCATAAAATATGAAAATTATCTCTACCACTACACTAATTAAGTTTAACTCTATGAGATCAGGGCCAAAATGTTGGTGAATATAAATGCAACTATATCACTGAAGTGGATATGTGAGCATAAGAGGTTTTTGAAAACCCTGTATAGAGCAGTTCAAGAGAAAAGCTGTGTGGAAGTCAAGTGGATCAATAAAATAAAAATATTTTGAGTAGAAATTAAACCCTGAAAGTATTAAAAATAGTATTTTTTATGTATTAAATTTAAGGCTCTACAACCTTACATACATATTGATTCACAGAAATTAGTTAGAAAAGTGTTATACTTTTTCTGGGATGTTCTTTTCAGCTAAATTGTAAGAACCCCATTCTTTTCTTGTCAAGAACATAGACTTGCTTTCTTCAAATTTTTGATATAATTATTTCTCTTTATACTGGATTAATATATGATCTGAATTATTTGGAACCAGTGTACCATCAGAAAATCTTCCTTGACTGAAGAGCAATACAGTTATTCTGTGAAAGGAGAACTAATTCCAGCCAGAATTCTGTCTCTGCCGCCATGTCTATTTGTGGAGAGAGAAGCAGCATTGATTTTCTGTTTTGTTCCCATAGACAGGCTCRAATTTATATTCAGAGGTGTGCAAAGGAGAAAGGAATCGAATGGTGAAGGAAGCAAATGCAAATGAGTGGTTGAGTCACTGTCCCTGGAGATATTTAAAAGATGTGTAGATGTGATACTCAGGGACGTGKTTTAGTGGTGCATTTGACACTCCTGGGTTAATGGTTGGACTTGATCTTAAAGATCTATTCCAACCTAAATAATTCTATTACTGTATGAAAACAGGAATTAAACATTACTGTTATATTGTTTTTCCTTCTAAACAAATGACTTCTAAAATTTTTAGTGATTAATAGTATTTTACTGTTTACACATTAATTCTAAACATTGAATTAAAAATGTCACCTATAGATTTAAATGCATCTATGTTTTACTTTGTTCATCATTTAATATGATTTCAAGACCTGAATGAAATATGCTTAAATCCCCTTTTCACTTGAACCCTTTGCTTAAAAGAAATTAACCACTGAAGTCCATACTATCAAAAGCAATTCCTCATGGTCTATCCAAATATCCCCTGGAAGTGAAAAACTGGAAGCATTATATGGGTGTAGGCAACAGTGTTCAGGTATCTATAAKGATGACAAAATTTACTAGAACAGTCCTAAGGTCATTTGCACTAGTACTTACTCATATATATAAACTGGCAAACAGCATTTAGAGATYGAATTAGAATTCCATTGGAAAAAGTGACCCTTCACTTACTAAAGTATTACATCTAATTTACAAGGAAGCCATACTAAATTAGTTATCTAAATCTCTGGCTGAAATAGATCATAGCTGTGTCTTACCAATTAACCTTTCAATGCACAAAACCCCAAATGGTTTCTAGTGATTTTGTTTCCAACTCATTGTAAATGGAAAATGTTCTCATACATGTAGCACAACTCAACTCCTGCTCYCAATTCATTAAAGGAAAAAGTTCTTCATTTAATGAGATGGAAAAGAGAAAAAAGAAAACATATTTTACTCTGTTAAATAGAATTTCACTCACACATATAGATAAGCACCATAAATTTTTATATACCTTAAGTCCTTAATAACAAAGTCAGATAAATTAAAAACATTCAATACTGCTATTATTAGAACATTGCACAGCTTCCCAAAACAAAATTTGATCAAATTCAGTGGAGCTTACATTAGCAAAGTTACATTTTCTCAAATGTACAAATATACTCTGTTGTAAAAATTCAAGATTAGTCTAACCATTGCTTTCTCTCTATCTATTCTGAGAYTTCTTTCTGCAGTGACATTTTAATTTATAGTACCAAAAGGACACAACTAAATATCTAGCATAAAAAGAAAGCCAGACTTACTCAAAAGGAAATACACAAGAAAGTGGAATACAATTTTATTAAGCAGAAACATGATAAAATAGAAAGCAGAGGAACAGCTTTAGATTCACCATAGCAGCATCATAAATTTTCTTCAGAGAATGATAGTGAAAGCAAAAACTGGTATGAGCTTATTTTCCTGTCAAACAATCAAGAGTGATAGCAAATAGTTTCCCTTGGATATATAGAGGAAAAAGCTCTTCTTTTCCTTCAGACTGCTTGAAGTCTGATGATGTTCATTGCATAGAAAGAAACATCCCAAGATAAAGGAAGCAAACACTTTTTTAAAGCCATGACTTGGAAGAAAATTTCTGAGCTCACAGAAGGTCTCACAGCATATTTTAAATTACACACTGACGTACATCTCATCTTCATAAAGTGTAATCGGGTCTCGGTCTGTTCAGTGAGGCTACAAAACAATTTTTGATTTCCCACAAATTGACTCTATGTTGAAAACAATCTGTGACTTGAAGGAAAGGAAACAGCTTTGCACTTTGAACTTGAAACAGCTGAAGGCTTTATTTAGTGTATGGTGCTGACTGCAGTTGTCTGCATATCAGGAGAGCAGAGCAGCCTGTGCCTGTCTTAGGAGCAAAAGAAAAGAGACAGGAGTACAACAGTTCTTGTACTAGGAGAACATTAGAAAAATGTTTTGTTTTCCTCAGGTGAGTTCTTTAAATTTCAAAAATACAGTAAGTAAAACTGTAAAGAAAAAGTTAAAACTTCTCTTTCAACTGAAACAAAATTTTGAGGTGAGAAAACTCAGGGATGAATAGCCTGATTAATCATTTACTGCTGTATGATCATGAGTAGTTTTGGCAGATTTTGCTTCAGTTTTTTAACTTATCAAATGTGAATAGTGATTTCTTTTTCCCTTGTTTTTTATTCCCCTTTTTTGGCTTATGAGTGGGTCAGACTCTTGCTGGGGCTTGCATAGAGTGAAACTAAAGAACTATCCTTGGAATTTCAGCATACCACAACCAGAAACACGTAACAAACAAAGGATCACTGCCTACTATGACAGATAAAAAGACTGTACTCAAGGCTTAAACGTTTATTAACTCAAATCTGAAAATTGATTAAAAATAATGAATCTCCTTCAACATATTCAAAGAAGAAAGAAACTGCAAGCCTGAGGTGATACATTGTTACATTAAAGACAGCACATTATGATTAAAAATGAGAGAAAGASAATCAGAACCAGTGAGATTCTTGTATTATATAATTAGCATCCCATCCCACCTGTATTGGGAAATGTTCTTATCTTATTTGAAAGAAATTCAGGTGAAAGACAAAATTTCCTGTAAGAAAGTACAAATTCACTTGCTTTACTTATTTTGTTTGGAATTTTCTCTCTCTTCTTTACAGCAAACGAGGTGCACACTATTCATAAAACCTGAATGGTCTTGGATGGTTTCAGATTTCTGAAGTTTACAAACGCTTCCCTTAATAAAGCTGCAACATAGCACTTACTGAAGAAAACAGACATCTGGGAAGAAAGATCTCTCTACTTTCTGCTAGTACTCTTGGACAAATGTACACTGCTATTTCTCCAGCTGACCAAGGAAATGGAAAAGATACTGAGACTCTACATCTTCTAGCCCACCTTTTCTCTTTGCATTTTGGGACAGCATACATTAGCATCTGCACACACAAAATCTGTCTTTGTTCTGAGTTCTTTTCAACAAAATTACATTGATTGTCAAGAAAGCACTCTCAATACAACTATAGACATTTTGAAAAAGAGTCAGAAAGATAAAAAGAAGTTTTTAATTTTTAGGAGGCTACTAGTTTTATACCAACAGTAAAAGATATGTCTACATACATATACGATTAAACCAAAGTCATTTAAATCAATGTAAATAATAAAAAAAAAAAAATCAAAAAACCCCACACTTAATTAAATATTTTTTTTAAGAGAAAAAAATCTTATTCATCTGTAAGACAGTTTTGTATTTAGTCCTAAGGAAACATTCCATTATTCCATGCTTGTGTGACCAATGGAATCTTCTGCGTGTTCCTTCCTCCCAGACAAGCTTTATCTGTTAGCTCTGTGCCCTTTCATCTGCTAGCTTTGTATTGCTTTAGATCTATCTGCACACAGTCCTTTATATTGATCTGTTTATTTGGGTTGTCCAACTCTGTTACACAGGTTACAYAACTTATCTGTAACAACACTCCTAAAGCAGCCCAGGGCACCGTCAGCCTTCTTTGTGTTTCACTTCGTGTCCACCAGGTCCCACAGTTCCTTTCCTTCCAAGCTGCTGTCCAGCCAASCAGCCCCCTCAAATACACTGCCTCGCTACACTGCCTGGGTTTATTCYTCCCCCTGTGCATGACCTCATACTCACCCTTGTTGAACTTCATGATGYTCCTGTCAGGCYGTTTCTCCAGCCTGTCCAGGTTCCTCTGGATGTCATCACAACCTCTGGCCTGTCAGGCACTCCTCCCTGTGTTATCAACAAACCAGCCAAGGTTACACTCTGCCCCATCATCCAGATAGTTAAAGATGATGGTAAGCGGGGCTGAACTCGATGATGACCTCTAGGGTACACTGCCAGCTACTGACTCCCAGTTAGACTTAATACCACAGGTCTGGGCCTTTAGCCAGTTTACAGTCCACCTCAATGTCTGTTCATCCAATCCATACTGTATCAGCTTCTCGATGAGGATCTTATAGGAAAGAGCATCAAAAACCTTGTTGATACCTAGGTAGCCCTACTGACCACTCACTGCTCTACACTCATCTACCAAGACTGTCATTTTCTCATGTAAGGTTATCAGTTTGGTCAAACATGACCTCCCATCACAGTCCATGGACTTATGTATGTTCAGTTTGTTTAAATATTCCCTGACCTGATCCTCTTCCACCACAAGTACATTTTCCTTGCACCAGGCTTTTCCCTGGCTTCAGTAATTAAGATTTCTGAAGAATGGTTTTGCCAGTTAAAGCTCAGAGGAATTCAGAACCTCAGCTTTTTCCATGTCCTGTGTCACCAGGTTCCCTGCCTCATTCAGCAGTGGGCCCACATTTTCCCTATTCTTCCTTTTATCACCTATGTACATATAGAAATCCTTCTCATTGTCTTTTGATACCCCTGACCAGATTCTGTTCAATCTGGGCTTTGTCCCTCCTAACAGCATCTCTGAAGGCTTAAATTCTGCCTCTGTATTCCTCCAGATCATCTGTCCCTGCTTCCACCTTCTGTATGTGTCCTTTTTGTGTTTGAGTTTGCTCAGGAGATTCTAGCTCATCTACGAACTGCTCTTGATATTTTTGACTGACCTTCTGCTTGTAGGTCTGGACTCAGAACAATAAAATCTAAAACAGATAAAGCATTTATCAAATGGTCTTCTCAGCAGTGTAACCCATGAGAGACAAATTCACAAAACYATGAGTACAAAAAGGCTTTCAATAATATTTAAGTAAAACATGTAGGAAATCAACATAGGCAGAAGGTAGACTCTATACTGGTAGTACCATCCTTATTATATTCTARAATCACTCTCAGAGAAAAAAAAAGGGAGTGCAGCTGCTGAAGAGATTAGGGAAATTTAATGTATTTTTGAAATAGTGTTGAAGTGTTGCTTCGTGTGTCTTCTGAAAGCCTTTATCATGGTATTTCTGAGTCACTTTTTTTCTGAAAATTGTTAAAAAGATCTCTCCAAGGACTGGTAGGGTCCAACATGTGAAACTTCAACAACTGCTGTACCATTCTCCTACTCCAACAGCTAAGAGCTTTCAAAAAGTGCATATGGGATAAAACTCTCTTTATTAGTAATTCACCTTTGCTTAAGTGCACAACTTATTGCTTTTCAGACTGCAGGTAGTTAGTTCAATTCCCAGTAAAGTGAGACTTTATGTACATTCAAGAAGTACTTAAACTAAAGCAACTGATTTAATGCTGCTGTCTGAGTCATTAGTGTGCTAGCAGGGGACTCCCAAATCAGTAGTTCAAGAACTGCTATTCAGTCATTAAGGAATTTTTCAAAGTGCTGCACCAGCACTCAGTGAACTTCAAAGCATAAAGAACTTTTTCTGTACCCAGCAAGCTTCTGACACTTCTCAATTACTGTGACGTTTTACACACATTTTGCAAAAATGTGAGAACTGCACAATGTAAGGAAGAAATAAACCACCAAGCCTTTGGTGATCATTGAGTATTTTTAATCATACATGAAGTTTTGCAACAATTGCAGTCAACCAGATTATTATTCAATTGTGGACCGATTTTGTGACCACTTCCTGAGGGATATACAATATAGCAGTAGATCAATGAATTATCACCTCAGCCAGGGTACTAAGTCTGATTTGTGAAGAATATGTGTACGAGAGGGGCACAGAATACAGCCAATGACTGACTTCTAGYAGAGAGAACTTTTTTTCATTTTACTATTTCCTCTTGAAATCACATGATAAACATAAATAAGCCAAACAAACTGTTTTCTGTTTACTGTTCACATCCACACATATTTTATAACGTGTACTCCCACACTACATAGACAGCATGCTGATAATTTTGAGTGAAACAGTTGTGCTCTTAGCCTTCTTTCATTTCTGTAGGTAGCATAGGTTTATCAACTGCCTTTACTAAAAATCTTATGTAAAATAAAAATGATATAAACTTGGGAAAAATTATGGCAAAAAAGTTATCATCACCACCACCTGCTGAATTGAACTCTCCTATTAAAAAAATGTATTCAAATAGACATTTAAATTAATATTTAGGTTAGCTACTTTCACCTTCTCTGTCTAGTTCCAAATTTATTTGCCATTGTAGATGTCTCAAATGACATTTTTGCAATGTCTCCTTAAAATCCATGTGCACTCTGGAAGCTGGTCTTATCTTGTCTTAAATAAGAGCCTACAACTTCCAACCACAATAATTCCAAATAATTCTGCAGGTATGATGACTGTAGAGAGACAACRTATTTAGTTATCTTTTTTTAATTAGCAGTCTGAGTTGTTGTTAGAACTGATGTTTAGGATATCTCCTGTCTTTCTATTGTTGTGTTCCTGGAATACCCCTAGCATGTAGGAATGAAAATTAGCTTAATTATTAAGCACAGTATTCCTGCTGAAGTACTTCTTCGTTTTCTATGGAAGAATACAAAAATTATAGGACAAGAACTTGCTACTGTTTTGCTGTTTTATTTTTTATAATGGAGTAAGAACKCATTGGGAAAGAATACAGCAATACAGCAGAACTTTAATCTGCATGGTAAAGGGGGTACTTTTCATTTTAAAGACTGCAAAGACAGTGAACACCATATGAAAACCAGTAACATAAGTCCTTCGCTTACCCCAAGACACTGACAACTATCAAAAAAAGATAATTTCAACTGGAGAATGTAAACAAAAAGTACGTGAAAACTCCACAAACATTGTGCATGTGTTAAGAAAAAGTAAGATCAAAGTCTAGATTAAGTCTGGTTTTACTAAAGTTGTAGAACTCCCAGGCTGCATTACAGTACCCCCTGAGAGTTCACATAACTCAGCACCATAAAGACTTGTTAGAGTCAATKTCTAAAGTTCTCACTGGTACTGAAACAACAGAAAATATCTGTACAAATCTTAACCAAAAATAAATTTGAGTTAATTTTTCTGATTCCTTTAATGATTCATTTTCTTGCCATTAGAGCACCTACATTTTGTACTTGTGTTCATCCTAGTAAGGTACTTTTTAAATATGATCTTATTAAGTATCTGAATTTACTCATAACATTGTTATAAATATTAGTGCATCCAAAGGGTTTGGAAAATAGAATCTGATAAGGGTTATGTTTACACACACTCTTTCAGTCTCCCTGAAGTAACGGAACAGATTGAAGACGGATTAATCTGACAAAATTTAGACCTTTAAAAGGTCTCAAGCAGCTAGTCATTTAGACCCTCTTTAGGGTCAGCAGAGGGAAACAGACATCTGTAACAGGTCAGACAACTTGCTTACTTATTTCCTTCAAATATAAAAGCATCTCCAGCAAAAATGATTTTTAGGTAAACATCCTGTTTCTCATGCTGGACCCTGAGCACCTTTTTAACCTAGGAAGCTTAAGTTTTAGCTCTGACAAGCAGAAACTTCAGGACAATGAAGCTCTGGTATTCTGTATTGCCTCACAACAGAGGACAAGGTTCCAGAACCGAATAGCTGAGGCATRTTCTCTCAGATGTGTCTTACTGCAGCTGAAGTCAGTCTTGGGAGGCAAACCATACATACACAAATTCCTCCTCCAATATCACATATCCTTCCCTGCCTCCAAATGACACATATTGGTAGAGGTTTTCATTAGGTAGTGATCCCCTCTTCTTCAGTCTTTCTGTCCCTAGCATTATGTTCTGTTATGTACATTTTAGGGTGTTTTTACAAAACACATCTTATTCTAAAAGCTTTGCATGCATACTTAAAAGGTCTTTCAGAAGAAAAAGTAGGTCACTTGCCCATTATTCAAGATGGAAATAAAAATGTGCTGTAGCATGCCAATTCTGTAGGCCTGTTTTCTTTAAAAATTACACGGTGTGTCCAGTGAAAGAACAGGAGGGTTTTGATACCTGTACATTAGCAGTCATCGCTAAAAACAGCTCGAACAAGTTGTTTCACAGAGAAAAACAACTAAATCATTCTTCCTACAGATTTGTGAGGTTTTTTTTTTATTTTTATGACAATGATATCAGCTTCCCAATATCCCTACCACGTCCCTACTAAACAAAAGGTTGCACATGCTGTGCCTGCAGCTATTTGTGCACTGAAAGGGTGGTCAGAAAAACTACGGTCACTGGTTGATTAGCTGCTACAAATACAATGTGTGATGYTCAGGTCCTGTCCTGTCTATCCCCCCCTCGAGGGAACAGCAATGCTGCTCCCACATTCAACCCGTTAACCAGTTTCCCCACAAACCTGTACAAACATGATGACCCTTGAGACTTCTTCCTCACTTTCACCCGCACTACAYACTGGCAAACCAATTCAGGAGGGACTGGCAAATAGAAGCAGGCAGCCTTGCTAAACCACATTTAGAAAGGAAAAMGGGCCAAGAGCAACTAAAGCATGCAATGAAAATGTAGCTGAAGAATTAATTTTGCATAGAAGTAGTAAAATAGTGGTTACAAACTGTAGGACAATACACACTGATGGACTATAATTGCTATGCAGATTCTGTACTGCCACTCTGCCGAGATGGTGTTGATTGACTGAGCTCGGTAAAGCACTGTGCRTGAGAACGAGTTACAAAATTGTTCTTCACACTATGCTTGCCATATGTGCATGCCTTTTGCTTAAATAAGCTATATGAGGTGTCAGTACAATTTTAGCACTCWTGAAAACAGAATGCAAATTCGAAGCCTACAATTGCATCCATGTGACCATATGGTCATAACCATAGAATATATAGGGGGTGAATGCAATAAGTAGTCCAAAATTTTTGCCAGAACTCTAGCATTAATTTAAAAAATAAACTCCATAATTTCTTACTTGACTTTTAATCATTCAGTATCTTTTTAATGAAATGGCATATGAATAATATAATACATCAGTACAGTGTCTTAAGTAATAAAAAAGTCTTAAAAAAATTCAAGTACTGTTCTAAGTGTTGCTCAAAGAAAATCTAATAAATCACAAAGGTTTAAAAGAAAAAAAACCCTACTTTTCTACTTTAGAACTCATCACAATTATTCTTAACTCATATATTTAAAATTTATTTTTCCCCACCACTGACTTCAGCTGCATTTTATTCCATCATAAACATCTGAAGCAAAATAAGTTATTTCAAATAATGTAAKATGGATTTTTGGAACAGCATTCTCATTTTATAATTCAAAGTACARGGTAAGAAAAATATATCAAGTAGTAACTGAAAAGATTTTTTTTTCACATGAATACTTTCCAAATTATTTTCGTTCTTTAAGCCAATATGAAGTGCACACTCTTAAGTTTACCTGGTCTGAATTCTTCAACAATAAACATGTATCACTTTTTATTWATTTTCTTTTCTAGCAGTAAAAGTTTTTTTTTTTCCAATACTTGATCCATCCTTGTAGAAAAATGGATAAAATCTAAAACATGGAATTTGKAAATTTAAGCTTTTTCATTAAAAATTAATAAAGAGAAAAAGTATGTTAATACTATTCAGTAATATGTTAATTTATCTGGAGAAGATAATTATCATTACAAACTTACAATAATAAAAATGAAATTAAAGAATTGGCTGAGGCTATGACAACTAAAATAGAAATCTAGGAAGAAATATCTTGAACAGCACATCAGAATAAAACATGTATAAATACAAAAAATATATTTTCAAGATATATTGGAAACTTTAAAACAACCTGCTTTTTCTTCTATTTCTAAATAAAAAAAAATACTACTTTTGAGATCAATACAAATATTTCAATTTATACTAATGAAATAAATTCCAATTAATTATCAATATCATTTGTAGACTTTGTGAACATAACACCCCACTGAAACATTTAAAAAATTACATGCAATTATCAATGTACTGGCTTATTTCCTTAAAGAGTTTATATTAATAAAAAATTAATAACACATAATGAAAATTACTCTTCACAACCACTGAGTAATCAGCTTGTTTCAGAAAATAGTAAGAACATGGATTTAATTTCTGTGTGATGACAGCAGTACTAGTCTGGAAAAATAAGGCAGCTCTGCATTTGCTTGTTCTTGGTGTCTTCTTGTAAAAGGAAATTTCTCTAAACTGTTTCCAACTTCTTGCCATTAGACCAAAGGTGAAATACTGACTTATTTTGTCCTTCTTTAAGTTTACAGCTCTTCCAAAAGATAGCTGTTTACTTCACTAGACTGATTAACCAATTAATTGAAACAAAACATTCTAGGTAGTCTTCTGATGCTATAATAAGAAAAATACAGTTTGCCAAACAGTCTTGATATTCTTGACTTTCTCAGCTAAGCAAATTTTCTCTTCCAGTTCCAAACACACTTATATCAACTTGTTAGATGTCAATATTGCAGCATCCCTCAAACTTCAGGTGCTTCTTGGTCAAACATAATGATCTTTTCTGTTGGGAGGAGTATTTCATACACCATTACCTCACAACCTTAAAATAAATAATCAATTCACAGTGGTGAAGGGAAAATTAAGTAAAAGAAGGAGCACAGCTATTAAGAATGACAAAAGGTCAAAAAACAAACCACCAAACACAAGCCCACAAAGAAAACCCACTTGTATCTTCAAGCCAATCCAGAAACTTGAGTAGCATTTCCCCCAGAGATAAACTATGATATGGATAATGAACRCAATTAAACCATCCTATTATCCTCTCCATTTTCTAAGATGTGATACACATGTGCATATTCAAGTGTAGACTAAACTTCAAATCTATGGCTTAGGTAAATAACAGCAGTCAAGGTGTGGACAGCACACCCTCAGTTATGCTACAAACAATACACAGCTGTCAATAGAATTAGCAACAGCTGTAAATAAACTGGTACAGAACATGATTTTACTGTATCTTCCTGATGAATCATACTTATAGTCTAACCAGCTGCAACAGTTAGATTCTTTATTTTGTACTACGCACCACCTAAATCTCAGTTTCTAAAGCTTTCAGTAAAGAGTGTGTGTTCCTGTATGCTTGGCTGAAATTTATCAGCATAAAATACAACAATAATTAAGTGAATGAAGCCAGGATATTAACTTCAATAGGACCCTTTCATTCTACGTTCTGTAGTCTTGTGAAGGAAACATTAATGATTGCAGTTAGTGAATGATTGGAACTGAAGTAACATCATGGCCTTTGGAAAAGACAAGCAAAACATTCTCATCAATACYTATGATTCATCTGATTATCTCTAAGGCCGAGTCAGAGCAGAACYAATGGATTACTTTCCTTGGATCATTACTTGGCAGAAAAGTAGTGTGCTGGGCAAGATACTTTTTCATAAAAGATGTTCTACACTAGAAAACACAATTTAAAAAACCCCAAACATAACAAACAAAATCCAAAAAACTTGTAAAGAAATTAAATGGAGTATCATCAAACTCTYCTTTTCTCCTCTATAATAGCAAAAATTGTTTTTGCATTTCTTGCTGTTGCTTTGCTCAGTTCTGATTGATTTTAAATTTAGAAAAATTTCACTGAAGAACATTTGTTGAAAATAGGTAAATTTTGCTTATTTTTGCATTTTATTCCTAATTTTGGGACCAGGGGGGAAAACCCCACAAAGATAAGTTTTGGTAAGTATGTCTATTCTTAACTTCCAATTAACAGGTTTCACTGGCACTTTTCAGATGTTCAGCTGCTTGACTAAAAATAGAACTAGTTTGTACACACAGCTCATTATTTTTACTCTAAAGCTCCTCAGACACAAGCTTTAGATGTGTAAAAATTCTCCATACAGTCTTATGTAACAAACACTGGCTATTGCACAGTTAAATCAACCAATAATTTTAGTTTTTACTAATTTATTTGTCCTCTTAGGAAACTAATAAATAAACAAACGATCACACGTATCTTACTGAAATCCTTTATAGCTAAGATGGATTTATTTTAAAAAAAATATAATCTCAAGGTAGTTTTTGGAACTACGACTTCAATTTTTAATACCTATTTTCTATTTGAAGCTTTATTTAACATGGCCTCTACTTACCTAAGAAAATTCATACCCTTCCAGTCAAAATCTCAAGGTTTGAAGAAATAACATGTGCTTGACACTGTTACTTGGTCCCAAAATTTATATCTTTAGTGTCA
Organism: Parotia lawesii; assembly: GCA_003713295.1. Classification (NCBI taxonomy): domain Eukaryota; kingdom Metazoa; phylum Chordata; class Aves; order Passeriformes; family Paradisaeidae; genus Parotia; species Parotia lawesii. Next base: position 1,891,789 of record RAHM01000106.1, read on the forward strand.
TTAATTTTTCTCTAGTTATAAAAATTGTATAACCTTAGAAACACTGTATTATAGAACTTTCTTTTTTAACAACATGATTTCTTACATAAATTTAAAGATGTTAGGAGTCGACATCTCCAGGCTAATTTGAAGACCAGTATATCCTTTCCTGTTCATCACAGATACCAACAGCTATTTTAAAAAACATCCAAAACCCCATTGAGCAAGCAGAAAGCTAATACAGAATTCTCCCAGAAGCCAGGGTGTCTCCAAAGTCAGAAAGACTCCTGAACTGCACTTTTTGATGCTCTCTGTAGGATGAAAGGGAGGGGATGTTGTAGCAGCTTGTTTTGCTGTCACATGAGACACTGGGGCTACAGAAGCCATGCCAAAGGGAGCATGGCATTGTACCAACAGTGCTCCCTCCAAACCTTTCTCATCTGGGCCACCCACAGGAACTCAGCCTCAAATGCACCTCAGTCTTGCATTCAAGCTGCCATTACGGTTAAGAGATCCACAAATCCTACAGCTCCAGGGACACCAGGGCTGAAGGCTTTTGCCCTCGTGTCCCTGGACCTGTAGGTTTTGTGACTCTGAACCTCAAAACTAGTGCATTTTGAATTACAGACATGGCTGCTAAAAAAATCTTTGAAATAATCCAGACAGTAATTTTAAAACATAAACAAAATATAAAACTAAGAAATAAACCCAACAGAACACATTTTACAAACATAAATTAATTCCCCGCCAAGTAAATTAATAACATACGTTTTACACATTCATAGATATTTGAAGACAATAAGAGTGTGAAATAAATTTTGTTTATGCAGCAGAAATAAGTGTGACTTATCTTCTCTCAATCTTCAAGTGACTCTCACTTGACAGTTTATCACAGCTAAAGATCTAAGTATTTTAGCGACTGAAATTTTAAAGCTGTTAAAAGTAACTTGAGAACCACAGCAGGATTAGAGCAGTTATCATTTGATTAGGAGAAATTCCAAAGAATTTCTTTAGATATTAGTTCAAGCTTTAATTAATTCTAAATTTACCACCTGTAGACTTTTTGAATATGCCCTAAGCAATCTGTTCAATTCATTATTCCCCATTTCTCTTCAAATAGCTGTTTGCTTACTGCAGCTGCTTCATTTTCTGAAGGCAGTGACACTGAAGCTCTTTTAAATCAACACTGTTGTACCACACAAGCTTCTAGTGTAACAAGCATTACATTTTTTTACCTAATTACAAAAAGCAACCAATTACTAACAGAAAGAGAGGTGCTATAGTTGAACTTTACTATGCTCATAGAACAGAGGGGCATGGATTTCAAAGGGTCCTCATTTCTTTTCGCAGAAGAAATGCCACTATTAAAAGAGAAGGAAAGCTCTGTAGTTTCAGACATAATTATTCAAACTGATAATTTAAGTGTATTATAACTGAATATTTAAGTGTATGTCTAAAGTAACATAGTGGTCTGACTGGAAAATAAATCCTTTGCTGAAATGATTCATCTTCGCTCAAGCTGTTACACATTATTTTGATACACAACAAACTGTCTCTTGAAATCTAGTTTTCGAGACTCACACATGAAAAGCTGTTGGTTTTAATGACAACACAGAGCTACATATCAGCAGGGCACCAAATCAGTAATCACATTGTATCCCCTGATACACAAGCAGAGGTTCTGCAGAAATGAGCTGGGTACACAAAAGCAAAGAGACAAACTCAGACCATTAAAGCAGAAACCAACTACTCCAACGAAGGTCATTCTTCATTTTCTTCTTCTGATATGAACTGAACAAGAACCTATTGAATATCTAGAATTATTTTAAGCCACATCTTAATTATGATTCAGAAGATAAGTAAAAATGCGTAATTTTCACTGTGTATAAAGGAATAACATATTATTCGACCTGAGTGTAACCTGACAGTACTCTCACTGGACGATTTGCAATGTTCTTCTACTGTGCTCAAAATCACTTTTCATCTCATGTGCAGCTTTTTTTAGAAGACACTTAATTTATTTTGTTCAAAGACACTTTACCTTAAGGAAAGAATGGAGTATACCAACAAAGAAAGAAAAGGGTAAAMATGTCCACTGTCTTTCTACAAATCACTGATGATCTTTCACCAGAGTTCTGTCTAGAGTAATCTGTAAAGTGTTGGTCAATCTGTCCAATGCATTTGAACTCAAAGAAGAGCCAAGAAAAGCTAGTAACATATTAATGAAATTGCAGGGACTTTTCATACAAGAAAACTAAAGAAATTTAACAAAATCAAGGCCAAGAGAAAAATGATTGCTGTCCAGATAGTCATTGTGTTACAGAGTCAGGACAGCAGAAAATTTTTCAGGGTTAAAAAAATTAAAGATAGTTAAAGTTAACTTTAAAAATAGATTTAAAACTCTCAATCTCTCAAAAACAGAATCTTCCAGAATTCTACATGGACAATTTCTGGCCAGCAGCCATAGTCCTTAATGTCAGGTATCTCACCGTAAAAGTACACTTCAAGTAATCCACTGGCTAGGTAAACCACTTGGACACCTACAAAAAACATATTAGTGTTCTTGATAAAGCTGATATATTCCCATATCCACCTGAAGCCACATCTAGTTCAGACATGAGTATTGACTTCACACACTTCTGGCCAAGTGTTCTCACTGTGTGTTCCTCACCCATTGGCAACTTGCCCATGTCAGCACAATAATGAAGCACTCATTTCCTCAGTAYCCCTTCCCTCTCTTCCCACTGGCCTTGGCATACAGGCTTTGCTGCATGCTGCCTCCAGCTCAGCAGTCAAACACCTGCCCTGCCTTGCTGTGCATGAAGTGCAGTGGGATAACTGTGGAATCTACTCAGTGTGCTTAAGGCAAGGCTTTAAGCCTCACTGAGGCTGCCCACAAAAGCCTGGACACGGATCTGCAGAAAGGATGAAAGAAATGCAGGTGTTGCAACCACTTTCGAAAAGGATCAAAAGAACAATCCATGAAACCTAGGGCTCATGAGTCTTGATTTCATCCCTGGAAAAAATCACACAGAGAGCCCTCTTGGTCTGCAGTCCTTTTTCAGCCCTGCAGAGTGATTCTTGGGGAACCAAAGGGTAGGGCAAGGGCAATGAGAACACCATTTTGAAAAAGAGGTAGATTCTTGGAAATTTTGTATTTATCTCATTTTAACTGAATCTACTGAACTGAACCACAAGTTTTAGCATTATTGTAACTGGATTAAAAATAATAACAATCTTCTTAGATTAAAAATTAGACTATAGCAATCAACAAGACTGTCTCCAATTGACGGGAATTGAAGCAAGCTAATCTGAAACTTGCATGCAACAAATTGATACAAATTTTATACTTAACATTTTCACTTCCCACTCAATTGTCTTCTTACAGAGATAAAAAAATAATTAAACTAATAACATGACAATACTGAAATGCTTTATCTATATCTTATAACTCCTCCTTTTGTCTTATATTACTKTCCTATATCAATGCTATTCTAATGAAGAACCTTTACTTCTGATAAGCTGAGGGCATATTTGATTTGTTATAGTTTGAAATAAGCAATTAATTTAAATACTTCTAAAATGTTGATCATTACTGTCGTATCATACAGYCACTCCTGCATATTTGTTCCTATGCTGCTCCAATCGCTTAGGGAATTAAGTATGTGCTGTACTGGGAGGTGGAGAAAGTCCGAGTTCCATTTCAAAACTGGCTCCCATAGTGGAAGGATACAGCTAATAAGCTGAATGACAAAAGCTGAAGCAAAAGCTTGAAAATGGGGTAGGGGCATCCAAACATCGTTGTGTTCAGAAATCATCAGGGCCATGTGCTGCCAAGGATCCCTTCCTGATGGACGCAAGAATTTCTCAGTGAGGTGACTGCATTTGCAAGGTCTYTGCGGAAACAACATTTCGTATTTTTCATAGTCCCAATGAGTGAGTTATTTTCAATCATGGAAAGAAATAAAATCCCACACAGACCAATTTTCAGTCATGGTTACAACTTAAAAAAAAAAAAACAAACCAAACACAAAACCAGAAACCAAACACATGCAAAGCAAATCAAAAACCTGGGAAAAAGGATGATGTGGCCACAGTTCAAATACTGTAAGTATGAACATATATACACTACACATAGTCAACTTTCATTTAATCTGTTGTTATTATATTTTAAAAAGTCTAGTATCAGAGTTCACTGAGATCAAACTTTTTATCTGGAATCTGGTACGACTTGTTTAATTTAGCTCACAACTGCATATAAGCATAAAATCTCTTCTTATTTTTTGCATTCAGAAACAATAAGACTACTATAAAAAAGACAATTTTGTCTCAATAAATGTCATCATTTTTCACTGGGGGAGATTCCTGTATCTTCATACTAATTAAAAAAACACAAAAAAACCCTAACTCAGCAATATCTAACATCAAAAACACCAAACACATTGCTTCAAATGAAATTATGAAAACGCTTATGAATATTTCAGACAAATTTCAGTGTCAAGGGATAAAAGTTCATAAAATTTCACAGCCTGAAGACACGATTAACTATTAGAAATAGCTCCTCTTTACTAAAACACAAGRGATCAATCCAGTGCTGCAGAGTAAGGAACTTTAATGTGAGAACTGGGCTGTTCAAATTACAGGAAGGTACCCCTTTGAGAGCACTAACAAAGGCAGTTGAAGCCAATAGATGTGTCATGTCAGTAGTTAATCCTTCACTTACAGCAATTATTGAAAGGTCCTACTGAGGATACAGGTTTTCCACCCTCAGTCCCCATCTCTATGGAGAGAAACTCAGATGTTAAGCAGGTGTTTATCTTAAATCCTCTAACACTACTCTTAAAATTTAAGAGGAAAAGGATTTAAGCAACAAAAAACCATCACACCAAGCCAACACTGAGCTTTAGGTTTGCAAGGCAGTATTAAAGGTTATCATCTTCAAATAGAATTTGTAATGGTTGTGCTCCATATGAACAGGGACACAATGAAGTTGCTGCAAACTGCTTTTTGGGCAGCAAAGAGTGCAGCCCCCTGAAATAAAAACATGATAAGGAATTTGGCTGCTATGAACTCAGAAAATCAGACTTGGTTTCCTACTATAGACTTAAAACAAACAAACCCTACAAAACCCGAAGGTGAAAACTAACAAATATTTTCTTACATATTCTACTCAATGAAACTCCATATGTCTAAACATCTTCAAAACTGGTAGCCATAATGMTTCTTTTTCCATTTGAGATCGGCCTCTCATTAGAAACTTCAATAAATCTGCAACTATAGAAATGATCAGTGCCCCTGACAAATTGTGAGTCTTTCACACCTATTGAACTAAGCAGTTTATCTTACTATATGCACGTGTAGGTATGAGATTTAAAAGCAGTTTGGTTGCAATGTTGATTTTTCCCCCCGTCCCAATAGAAGTATGTTTCTCCACTTAAATGTAACATGATTTCTTTTTTTTATGAATGTACTTTCTTCCTTCCTGAGAGATTCTTTAACTGATTTAAATAGTTGGGTTCTAAAGTTTAGATTTTTTCCTCTGCCTTTGCTGTGTGTGTGAAAGGTACAAAGATAAATTGAGCATGCTCAAGTCCAAAGTTTCTTTTTTTTCTACTTTTGAACTATACRTTATATAAAGGGAGATTGTATTCTTGATTGGAACAGATGGCAGTTATTTTTGGCCATTTTAATGTGTTAATATTTTTATTACAATTATAAAGTAGGACTTTCTCAGTAACTCTTGCAAAGGGAACAAGTCATTTTTTTAGGCACAGAAAGACAAATTCTAGTAGAAAACAACAATAAATTTAGGAATAAATATATGATAAAAATTTAAAAAACACATTTGCAGTAAATTATCTGTGATGCACTTAAAATATGTACTTTACTACCTACATGTTTGGTATAAAAGAGTTACTTCTACAACTAAATGCAGCTTTTAGAAAATAAGTGCAAACTTTATTTATTTGGAGAGGTTGTTTTCAGTAAAATTCATGAAAAAAACCTTTCAATATTTTTTTTGCTTTTGCAGCATGCCATAACAATTTTAGTTTTACTCCTTGTTTTGAATCCTCAAGAATGTGTTTGAATGCCCTAATGGAGTTAGCTAAAAATGAATGCATGCAGTTATGGGAATTAATCTTTAAAACCTCCTATCCTGCTTGAAGTGTCAYTGGTAACAGGTACTTTTATATCTAACAATATTCCCATTATTCTCTATGTATGTTTCCATTGAAATAGTCATCTTTGGGTTGTTTTCTGTACTGGAAAACAATACTGCTTATTATATTTYTTCTGCTCCAGAGAAGAGCCATTCTCTGATATGAGCTAGTTCAGATGAAAGCTCTTTTCTTTATAATGCTTTCATTTTAGAATAATTTAGTATTAGAATTTTACTGGGGTTTTTTGTTGGAGAATATTCAATCAAAAACTCTCTWTGTTAAAATAGAACTGCAGGAGTAAAAAGATAAAAAGCACATGAAAGGCAGAAAAAATAAAACCTAATTGATGAAAATAGCATCCACAGAGGGCATTACAGCCATTTAATGGCACATTTATGATGTTTTAAGAAAATGGAAGGTGAAGCACAGCTCAGTTGTGGTGCTGCTGTGTTTGCAAGAAGCTCCTTTTTCCTACTCACTGACTCACGTTCCACAAGAACTCCAATCCATTACGCAGTGCCAATACATAAGATACGAAATCACAATTCACATATCACTGAGCTTAAGTATTCTTTTGAGCCTGTGCCAAGATGGTTTTCAGCCTAAATTGATAGGGTGCCAAAAAGCCTGATGAGAGGTGGACAAAATATTTTTTTTATGACAACAATCATGTGCTGTATATGACAGAATATTTTATTTACATTGTGAAAGTTATTTAAAATTGAATATTAATATAAAAAGATCTTTTCTTGACTGGGAACATCCCAAAAACATACTGTGTTGAAATTAATCTTTTATCTTTCTTTGAACTACTCACTCATTTAAGTGGCTTTCCATTTAAAAATGTGATAATCTGTCCTAAAAGCAATAAAATCAGGAATTGTTCCAATTCTTTTCTTTTCTTGTTGCAATCTCTAACTAGAATCACAATCTAAATATAATAAAAACTTGAGGCATTCCAGGAACACAAAACACAGCGCTGATCTGTGAAATACTCAGGGAGCAGTAAACAAACACAGGCATGAGTAAGAGGTCCTAAACACTTTTTTGATAAATTCCTCCCTGAAGTGACTAGATGAATTTTTATTCTTTCTTTGTTTGAGTCTATAAGAAACTCTCCAAACTCCTTTTTATTCATCTACTATGATTCAGTATCCAAGAAAGGTGTTTATTAGAAAACCCACTAATTATAACAGGAAGACTAGGTACTAGAGCTGAGATATTTTATATGCTGCATTTGAAATTCAGAGCAGGATAGTGTTACAAACACACATTGATGTTCCATGAAAATGTTCCCTTGTGCAGAGCCAGGCACTACACTGGACAGGCTGAACTGCATTTCTGCTGTTCACAACAAGAGCAGGTAACTCAAGAATTGGGGTAGGTTCCCTGCTGCCCTGTGAAATTCACTGTGAAATAAAACTAACCACATCATCAACAGAGTCAATTTAACCTAAAATATATGTGCCAGACCCTTAGGGATGTGTGCGCATATTCTGGACTTATTTAATTCCTACAAGAGCACGTATCCAGCATACAATTATTCATGGTTAAGGCAATGCAATTATACAAGTTCTTAATTAAAAGACAAAAAAAATTATTTTCTTTTTTTCTCTTCAGTATGAAACCTTGAATGAAAGAATATAGATGGATTCACTTTCATCTAGATTTCTTGCATCTCTGTTTATCAAAGCTTACTTTAAGATGCAAGACCTTCTTTCCATCGGATTCGTTTTCATTCAGTAACGTCTTTCCAACCATAGAGCACAGAAGTTATGTAATACTCTGTAGACGCTGAAAAGCTTTGGCAGAGAAATTTTCCAGCTTTCTGCAGCATTCTGTGAGAGCTCTGTGTTTCTCATGAAAGCTATGAAAAACACTGCTACAGGTTTTTGTAAACTAATTCTTTATCTTGCACCTGCTGTTGTTCGGCAGGGTTGTTATGGTATACTGAAGAAAATATTTTCAAATGRATGTTTTATTGCCTCCACCAATCATTTTAGGAGGTGGATGATCAGTGACCAATGACCTCATGCCATGCTGGCGACCCAAGTTATATAAACAGATTTATAATTAATTAAATTAGCCATTATTGCTCCTGGACTTGGTCGTGTCGTTTCTCGCYGTCCGTGGTGCAACAGCAACAATAATCTACCAATTTTCCTGCCTTTTTTTAATATTCATTAAATCTTCTTTCTTTAGAAATATTTATATAAAAGCAAAAGAAAATACATACAAATTTTTTAAGGTGCTCATAGAACACATATTTATGTCAAGAACTAGAAACAGCACTTTAAGAGGATCTAAGGTCCTCAGTTCTACACCTGTTATAAAACTATTCCTTTATTGTTTTAATGATTTTTCAACCTCAGAAAATTTATTTAGTTTATGCCTCTGTTTTATTAAGTATGAAATCATCCTAAATAATCGTGATATTTTATAGTACATACACTAAATGATATACATCAAATCCTGGAATTTATAGACCTATTTGAGAATCTTGGAAGAACAGATCAGTCTCATACTGGATTTATCAAGCTGCAGCTGAAGGCACTGAAACAATGAAGCTGCTCCAGAAGAAACAGCTTGAATCTGAGATTGCTAATATAAGTCTCATTGCCACAAAATATTTAGGAGGCCAAAAGTACAGATGTGTTCAGCTTCACAAGGACAACACTATAAGTGACTATTAATGTGATGGATCTTTTTCATAGAAATCTAAGCCTGTATGAACTATAGAAGTTAGTAGAAGTTAGTAGAAGAAGACAACAGATGAGGAAGATCCCTTGGTGCATGTTCTTTTCTTGTATTCTTCCATAATCACTAGATAATTGTCACTGCCAGAGCTGCCTACATGTAATATTAGTTTGGCAGTGTCTGAAAAATCTTATGTTGTATTCCTACTCCTGTGCTTATTTCATGTCATGTCAACTCACATTCTTACAAATGTTATTCACAAAAATCACAGACTCATATACTTTTAACTTTTCAAATAGGAGACCACCACAGGCACACTTAGATATAAACCAGTTTAGTTCCTCCCCAAGTTAATAAGTTTGTGTGTCTCCAGTGTTTCAGAGATCTCTGAAGGAAGCTCATTACACAAGATAGACATGCCAAAACCGTATTTTAACTTTGCAGAGAGGGACACTTTTACATGGAATCAAACTATGATTCAGTCAAGGAATATGCTGGGGTTTTTTTCCTGAAAACCACTTTTCAGTGCTCATCAGCAATATTGAAAAGTTAATCATAATCCAACTCTATAAAAATAGGATTATTAGTCCATAAAAATTGTCAGCCTTAGATGTTCTGTGATCAGTAGGTGTCCTCATTATTAAAGTAACCAAAGTTTCTGGAGTAAAACCACAGATTTTGTCAGCAGAACAAAAAAATTAATATTATTGCCAAAGTACTCAATTTATATACTTTAAAACAGACATCCAAAGATGCTGCTAAAACTTTCCATTATAAAGAGAAAATAGCAGTACTATTTGCAGTTACCAGTCTATACTGTCAGAGCAGTTAGCAGTTAAAATCAAATTAGATTTGACAAACAGGATTTCAACTGCAAACTCATTTTGAGCAATTAATATAATTAACACTCTGAAACACAGAGAACAATGAATTAGCACCAYGAACATATTGTTTGCTCAGATGAAGCATTTTCACAGTGCTGTTTAATTGCTGTGACTTTTTCTTCAGATACACTACAATTAATATATCATGTTACTGATAGRGCAGAGAGAGGAAAATATGTCTAGATTATTGTCAATTTTTTTAAAAGGAGAAAAACATAATTAACAGTTATAAAAACTCCCTGCTCAGTAATGTGAAGAGCTACACACAAAGGTTGAGCACCTACATCTAAAACTCTCCTATTTCAACATGGAAATACCAAAGCTTGATTACATGCCAAACAACATGCAACACATACAGAATATTACCACAGGCCTACTTGTAGAGAGTAAAGCCTCACAGACAGGCACGGATAATCATCCTGTTGGAGAAAGAACATTTTCTAAGGGAAAAGTTCTTTTAAGAGACTCATGATTCAGGAAAATGGAACAAGAACTCCAATATATTTTGTAAAACTGATGACAAAGGCACACTAAAAGTTGTTGCCATCTCATTGCTAGTAAGCACAAACTCCCAGAAGAGTGCTGACTTAAACATTTAATACAATGTCTTAAAAAAAAAAAAAAAAAATTCTATATCTTCATAACACATTCTTTTTGTTTCATTGAGACAGGAACATGAAGTGCTAGCTAAATTGTTTGAGGAACATGAGTAAGATTTGCTTCTACAGCGGTCTTCAGCAAACTTTTGAAATACTGTGTCTGTTATCACTACCACTTACTCCAGAAATCATCACTGGGAATAAGTCAGTCACTGTCACAAAGCACTAAACTTCTACAGTTCAAGCTGAAGAAGGTATCTCTGGAGATCCAGGATTTTATAATGAGAAAGGGCCAGGAGACAACATGATCAAAAACAATTAATTAGTTCTGACTAAAACACAGCTTTGTTTGCTAGGCAAAGGTTATGCACAGTATTGACAGTGTGTCAGAAAAAAAGGAAATTGCAAAATGGAATGGAAAGCTTTGCTCCTGAAGGAACAACCTCCGGTATTGCTATTTCAGTGATTCCTAAAAAACGTAAGAGCTTTTTGCAAACACGGATAAAAACCAACATTTATTTAAAAAAAAGGTTGCCTTTTTTTTCCTCCCGACTTCTTTTCTTTAGTTAGTTTGGCTGGTGTAGAAAACATAGATGATAGCAAAAATCCAGCAAATCATATCCATTAAATACATAAATGCCATTTTCTTTTTTACAAGGAGCTATGAACGTTCTAGGTATTTCTCATTAAATTTCAGAGAATATACAAGATTTTATTCTAAATCTAAGTGCACTATAGAAAGTAAGAATATTTTCAGCCTGGATTGCATATGGATTCTTTCAGAATTTCAGGCATCTGTGTTGCTTTGAAAGTGTACTTCTATGGGCTTGAGAGTCTCGATAGCTAACAAACAGTGTCAACACTAACTCAAGAGAACACTGACATGTTTAAACGTGATACTATTATTTTCATGAAGCCTTGAATTTTGCAACACTTCCCTTTATAGAAGTAATCCTGCATACTACTACAACACACTATCACTCTGCAACAGCCTTCTGCATGGCCTTCCTTGGCCTCAAGTTCCGTTACCATGAACAGGAAGCTGAAATTAGTTGTACAAGCAGCTATCTTCTTACGGCTCTACAGCGTGTACCCTGGTGCCCTTGATTGATCACTCAGCCCCCAGCATTGTGCAAAATCTGTCCTCATTTCATGCAACAGGAACCCACACTTAGGAGGCCACACTGGAGCCACTTACAGGTGCATCTCAATTTCCTTGCGATAGTTAATTGTTATCACAGCCCTCCGTGCCACTGATATGTTCCACTTAGTGCAGAGACAATTTCTGTGTGCCCAACTAATTCTGCATATTGATGATGATGACTTCAACTGTCCCTATCTCTGATCTCTGTTCTGATGGTAAATTCCATTTAGACATGAAATGTTTTACTGGTCTGAGTGAACAGGTAAGAAAAGAACACTTTAAAGCTACTTTGAACTACATGACTTAAAAAAACAAGGAACAGTTCAGGTGAGCCAAGATAGCAAGACAGTGATACAAACTGGTTGATACCTAGAAGACAACTAATTTTAGTAGCTGATCATGTATTGCAGAAAGCAAAAATTCAAATAAAAAATTAAATTCTGTAGCTTGAAACCAACAACTACCAAACTATTTTTAATTTTCCAGAAAGACTGGGGGTTTGAAACAACAGCAAAATGAAATAYCCTACAGGAATTGGAGAGCTGAAACACTAAATTGGCTTTCCCCAATATTGTCAGAAGCTGATTTTCATCTCTTCATTTTGGTGATAAAGAAAAAGTAGAAATGGCTATTATTTTCCACCCACAGCCTGGAAAACAAGGCAATTTGAGGCTCTGAACTCAGCGATTTTTCTTCCTATCACAAATGATCTATAAGTTTCATTACTCTATGATCTTTGAATCCTCAGGCAGAAGTTCTGTTACATAAAATAAGCCTCCTAGAGACTGAAACAAAAGCAGACATGCATAGAATTCCAAGCAAACGCAAACATCTCAATAGAAAGCCTTATTTAATTTTTTTCTACTTATCTGAGCTCTGCCTGTAGAGCTGCTACCCGTTGTCAGTTTGCCAGCTGGTGCTATATTCATACAATTTGTTCATTCTCAAGTGCAAGTACTTTTCTCAAAAGCAAAACAAAAAAAACTCAAGCAAAAAAAAAAAAAAAAGACTCTCCACARTGAAGAACCAAGCAATCCAAGCATTTCCCTCTAGCAGTATAAGACATTTTCTTTTCATTGGCTGCTGTGCTGGTAGCTGGTTTTCATGCTCCTCACATGCTTGTTTTCTTCTGCACTGGAGGGCAGGCAAAAAGATGTAACTTAATGTAGATTAAAGTAAAAAGAATTTCAAATATTTGTTCTCATTGTTGAAGTGTCATCATAAAAAAAACCTGGAAATATTTAAAAACTTGAGATCAGCAGTTTATTACCAGTGACTTTTATTTCACTGAGGCCTCATTCACATGTTGCAGTCATTATTAGTAAAGTAGCTAATTTATTGTTCGTTGTTCTCTGGGGATAAATAAAAGAATTCAGTAGTTAGAAACACATAGACGGTAAGTGTAGCACACTAACGAGTGACAGCAGAATCACAGGTAAGCAGTGATCGCTCCTACACTTTTTGTTTTGTTTCGTTTTGTTTTCATAGTCTTTGTCAGGTATACTGCGCAAGTCAGAGAAGAATTGCTTTTAAAGAAAACCATGAGAAGGCAAAAACATTGAGGAAGAAGGGTCCCTAATAATTCAGATTATAATTTAAGGCATATATCCATTGCACAATGGAAAACCTTCCATGTATCAAGAGCAATTTTGCTAGACAGGAAGACCACTCAAAGTAGGCACATTATAGGGTTTGGTGGGGTTTTTTTTCTTTTTAAAGTACAGTGTGTTGTAACATAAAGCAGTTCACGACCACAGGAAACAACTAGTACATCTACTACACTCCCTGGCCATATCCTGAGGTAGCTCTAAAATTTAAGACTTTTGTTTCAAAAAGGGAAAATAAGACACAAAATAAAGAAAAAAAAATGAGATTCTGAACTTTATATTTGTAATAAGCACAAAAGTGAAGCAACTCCAGAAAATAACAGGGGCTGAGGCAGTAAACTGTCCTGCAAGGGACTCTGATTTCAAACAGTTGCCTTCCTGTTTTGGTATGCCAAATTCAATAGGCATTTCCATACCTCTGGGAATTTCTTAATCACTGGAACATAAAGCTACATCTTTTTCCTGATTATTGCTCAGTATAATTATTATAATGGTATACAAAATGAAAAGGCCAGAAGCAAGAACACTTTGATGGAAAGAGCACAYGTTTGTATGGAAACAAGAATATCAAAACCGAAATTGATGAAAAGTTAAAAAAACCCCAGGTTCTAACCCTCATCCTCTCTGACTCAGAGTACAAAACTTGAAACTGTCTCTGAGATTCCTGCCTAAATTACTGACTGGTTGTGTGTTTGTGTGTAATTTCCATCTACAACCTAAAAAATTATGTCCAACAGAAACATTTTTATCTCTCTGCTTTTTCATGCTTTTAAATACCTTTTCCCGCGTACTTATTTTAACTGCCTTTTGCCCCCAGATTTTTCTACTGAGGAAAGGAGAAAAGGAAGAAAAAGAAAAAAACCAAAMCAAAACAAAACAAACCCACAACTGTTAGGTATAATTTAAAACAAAAAAATTTTTTAGGGTTTTTTTTTAAAGCAAAATTTAAACAAGACTTTTTACAATAAAATATAAATTTTAATTCTAAATATCCAAGTGTTCATCTGAAAAACTTAAAAAACCTGCTCAATCAACCAAGTTTCAAATGACTTTAACATTGCACTGAATTGAACAGCAGTATCTGTACTGCAGAAATACTAATCTAGAAATAAATGATGACTATATTACATTCTCTTTGTATTGATATATAGGAAAGAAAAAGGAACCTGGACACAGATGATATAAATTAGAATTCTCTCCCTATATTCAGTTTGATTATATATTCTACATAGGACTTAATATCAAATCTAGAGTTAGTTTCTTATTTTAGCTGAAGGTTAAATCAACTGAACTTGTGTTTCAGTACTTCTTATTCAAAAGTGGCATTCTCCTGGTCCTCCTCACAATCATTTGAGTAGTTTTCCTTTTAACCCTATTATTATCATTTTTCACAAGGTAGTAAAAATGTTAATAATCAGTCAGAACAATATACAATTATGACACCAATTCCAACCCTCTAATTAAAAAAAATAAATTGCTTTTCTGTCTATCAAAAGCTTCACCATCACTTTATTCAGGCTTGACATGTTCACTGTGAATATACTGCTCTCTTTATTATTCTGCTATAAGAATGGCCAAAAAAATCTTTTCATAATTGTATTTAAATACTAACATCACAAAATTGTTTTAAAGGCTTATATTCATATTTTAAATTATAATTGTTTGAAGCTCTGAGTAAAATCCTTTGAAGTCTAATAAAATAAACTCTTCTGATATTACTTTTATTAAGTAAAAGAAGTGAAAATTTAACTTTTTTTTTGGTAAATTTCATAAAATGCAGTTATGCAAAGAAGATACTGGAATAATATTGCATTTCAATATTGTGAACCACATGCATTGCTCAATTTACATTTGGAAAATTAATTCAGATTATAGCACACTCTCAAAGATACCTGAAAAAATAGTAAAGATAATATTTTCAAATGTTCATACACATGAACAATTTTCCTTGGGATAACGGCATGTAGGGATGCCTGGTGCAAGCAATTCGCAGTCCACAGAGACACAGTAATCTTTTGTAAAGCAAGAGCAGCTAACTGCACAGGTGAGCAAAACCAAGGCCAGCTGCAGACAGTAGGGCAGGGCAGAGCTGGAGAATGGGGGAAAGAGCAAATGGACAAGTTCATCTAGAGACACCATAAGACCAACATACAGAACGCACTTTGGAAGAGMAGACAAATCTCGCAGCAGTGAAAACTGAGCTGGTGGTAGAGCTGTTTCACCAGAAGACAGTCGGGTACACACTGAACATCAAAGATAAACACCTGGAGATGAACTTTCTTCCATTTTTAAAAGTTTCTTTTTATTTGTCTACCACTCTATTACTTACTGAAAGAGAAGGACAAGAGACATGAAAATCAAGCTATACATCGTAGTGGTGAAACTGGAAGAAATGAGACTTTTCACAGATTTTCAACAGAAATAGTAATAGGATTGAASCAGGCCACATTTTCATCCATAAACTGGTAGTATCCCAAAATCTCTATTCTGTGATCATTCAGAGGAGATTTGAGAATCYTGTTTCCAGCTATAAGCGGAACTGCAAGCAGGCCTTTTGTACTCGGTACTGCCAGATAGTCCCTACACTCAACATAGGTGCACACCAGAAAAAAAGGGGTGCCTCAAGAGCCGGAGAGTGTAAAATTGTATCTATCAAACTATTTATGTCCTCTCCAGTGCAACCTCTACCATTAAACAAAATCAACTAATCCTAGATTTTCTGTTGYGACCATCAAATTGTCAGTTACAGAGCAAAAATGATCTAATTCTCTTAAAAATATAATTATGCTTTTCATCTGTGGAAGACTAGRGCAAGAAAAAAACCACTGTCAGATGCGCAGAATCTGGTTTAGAGGGGGCATTTTCTATTCTGTTTATAAGAACTTCAATCTAATAATAAACCAAGAGAGCAGCAACCCATTTCATGTAAGATACAATCTAGCTCACTCAGTAGTAACGCCAATTCTAACACTTATTTCCATAATTTCCGTAAAAGCTGGGATGTGAGACGTGCAATATAGGAAAGATTTTTTTATGTGAAAATTAATAACACAGGATAGTTTCAGAAGGTAATGGTAGGGAGGAGCCCATAACGCATCCAACAGCCACACATAGTTCTACAGCTGTTATCTCTTCCAGATACCAGTGATGCATGAATTTATTACTCTCCACACAAACACTGGCAGTGCTTTTTTTTTTAACTCACACACATGTCCTCATACAAATACCTACTTAGAAATTTACTTGATGTTATTACCTGTGACAGTGACTCACCCAGACCAGTTTACATGCTCCCCTATGAAATATTTTCATTCACTTGAAATGTGATATATTTCTTGGAAAGTACCCTATCAATACAGTATTAAAAAAGAGGGTTGCTTTGTGGAGGGTTTATTTGGTAATACATGACCTTCTGAAACATGGCTACAACCTCTAATGAAACCCACAGTATTTAATATTTCAGTAATTCTGAAATAATTTAGTAATTTATTATTAGTTCAGTAATTTACTGCAAAAATAAAATTTTCCTAATTTTAAAAGTCAGGGGAGAAAAAAAAGATGACAGTTACTCCATTGCATTTCTGGGCAAGTACCTTTCAATGAACAAATATAACTTCTAATATGTGAAATATAGTTTAAGGTATCTTCATCTGCAAAGTATAATCATTGTGTGGGGGCATGTCTCATTATTTTGTGGCATTCGATTCTTTCAAAATGAAATATCTCCTGCMAATTTGTAACTGTTTTGTCAGGTGGGAAAAAATGATTGAAAACTTTGRTAACACAACGTTCAAGATCAAATGATGAATTATCTCTTTTGTACTTCCCTCTATTGTGCATTATAGAAATTGAGCAATTAACTGTAAGCAAATATTCATTATAGTTCTCTAGTAATTTATGTACGGAGTAATTTCTTGCAAAGTCAAACATATCAGTTTGATACTTTCATCATAAATATTCCCTCTGTGCTTTCATTGTTGTTTAGAAATTTTTAACCTATATTTCAACATAAAATAGTCTCTAATATTTTGATACATTTTTAAGAAGCATCAGTGATGTGAAACAAAAGTATGCTCTTTTTCAGCTAGGTTTGTCATATTTTTTGTAGCTAAAAGAGGTGCTAACATTCTGTTGGTAATACACAAAGCTGTTTCTCTCACATCTAGCACCACCAGAAGGTATGCCTTTCACAGGTGAATGTCAGCAAACAAAACTAGTTGTTTCTCCAGCTTAATCAAACAATCCATGGATCTATGACCATGGATCACACTGTCATATGGTTTAATTGTGTTTGCAGAAGATATATTTTCTGCATTTTCACATTTCTTAGAAACAAATGTAGCTTTCACCATTGTTCAATACTAAAGACACAACAGAATTATTTTTAWTACCTAATGCCATCTTAGACTCCACAATGCTGACTTCTTCTGGACAAAGCACAGAAAAAGCCTTAAAGAAACTATTGTTTTCTTAACTGATCCACTTTTCCACTTTTGTTATGGTTTGGTTTGGGTTGGGCTTTTTCTCTTTTTTTTAAGCGAAGTTTCTCATTGCTACCTTTTAGGTGATAAAGTAGATGAAAGCGAGGGAAAACAGATGGAAAGGAAGATGAGCGAGGAATGGTTCACATGGAAATGCAGCTTAACCAACTAAAAATGAATAAGTTTTAGACTCAGCTTCAGTTTAGGATCACAGTGCTAAACATCTTTCATGTGGTAGGATAACACAAAGCATATTGTTTGTGTGTATTCCATCACACGAATACTTATCTGTGAAAAACATGCAGTATAAAATAAAAGGCCTGATCATAAAAAGYAATCCTAATTACTATTCTTCTAGATGGAATAAATATGCTGGAAAATTCACTTCAAATGAATTTTTCATTTCCTTTAAGGATTGAAAACACTTCTCCTTGAAGTTTCTGATGATACAAAGGAATCTTTGGTTTTAAAGCTACCTTGTAAGCACTGCGTGAGGTCTAGGACACAAGGTGATCTAAACATCAGCAAGAAATTTTTGGAAAAGAGCAAAGCAGCTCATACTCATTTTTTCAAAAGTCCTTCAGAAGTGCTAAAAAATTATAAAACCTTTCTCCAGTATTCCTATGTCCTTACATCACAAACAAGCTTTTTCAGTTCGCAAGCAATGTGCCCTGTTTAGAGCATGAATCACTCTCCACCAGTTTTGGAGACAGTCCTTCCACTCACTCATTCTTTCATGCTTTCACCAAGTCTTAAGCTGAAAGCAAGGTAACTTCTTTTCCCAGTCCGACTCTATGGCTTTCACCCCCTTCTACATAAAGGACCCAGAAAACATTCAGATCACGTAACAGTGATTCAGGGTAACGTCCTTCTGCATTCATATTCTGCTGAGACTGAAAGAAATTTCACAAAGAACACTGATAAGACCTTCACCTGGAAAATTCCAGGGTCAGCTATGAAGAGTTGGGTTTCTACCCACATTTAAAATTCTACTCATGAACACACTATTCACCGAGCTTAGTGTCCTTATGTAGAAAAGTGTTTGTTGGTTACATATGAATTAATTTTCAAAAAGATTTTTTTCTGGCATGCCGTGTCCTTCTCAGGCAAAATAAGACAGTCAGAGGAAAACACACATTTTAAGAGACAAAGAATAAAGCATGAAGCCACTGTCACAATTTTATTTGAAGTGTAAAAATTGTTTGGTTTTGGGAATGTTAAATGAGAACATTCTCTCCCTTTTTTTTCCTCTTTGCACTTTGTGAATTGTATGTTTTGTTAAAAAGAAGTTACTTCAGACATAATTACATCCAGAAAACGTTTTTCAATCAACAATGACAGTGTTCACTATCACTCTTCAAAGACTTGATAATCAATACATCTTTCCCTTACTTGTGAAATAGATGAAGTAAGTATTGTTTTCAAAAATAAAAGACACCTAACAGAATTGAAGAATTTAGTGCCCATCCCTGATACCAGAAAGAAAAGTATTGCTTCAGCAGATCTTAGGTCTGGGATGAAAGGAAAATGTCAGAAGGTGTTCCTCAATTCACTAATAGAAGAAAACAAAACATTACTCAGCTCTTCCATTTTTCTATCTTCTCATATATAAGGTCTTATACTGATGTTCTCATTTAAAAAAAAATCTACTTAATGAGTTCTTAGTTTTTCTTCTTCCCAGTTCACTCTACTTATTGATGGTATTTAGATTTCTGTATCATTTCCCAGATACATCAGATACAACTCTTTTTTTTAATGTCAGTCTTGTCCAATACAAATTATTTCTTCCTTTCCAAAGGCCAGCAGGCCAGTTATTCTCACTATGCCCTGTCTCATTCAGGTCCGTATTTTCTTGCTATTGATTTTGTATTCTTTTGTGTGAGCTGGGATTTGACCAGCTTCTTTCAGAATATTCTTGCTCCTGAACAATAAGAACTGACAGGTAAATAAAATGTAACTCCTTCAGAGTGGAAGTTATGGCAAGAGATATTTTTTGCTGCTTGCTACAATATTGAGAAAGATGAATAAAAAAGGAAAATATGGCCTTTTTTTTAAGTGTTTACATTTTCTTAAAGTTAAAAATGTCCCCAGATCAGTTTCATTACTCTATCCTGGCAGAGATATGCCTGTACAGATGTAGTGCATTGGGTGTTTACAGGGCAAGTCTGCTACATGACTTGGTATGCAAAGTAACTCCTTGAATACAGTAGAGTGCTACATCTGTCACATTAAGAAAATTAATTTTCTGTTACAGATGATGAGGTAATAAGATCAGATTACTTGGTAACAGTTAATATTCACATTCACTTTTAAAGCAATATAGAATTTTAAAAACAGGATTTCACATGTTAAAATATTTGTTAAAGAGTATTTAAGCTAATCATAGAATTAGGAAATTCTTTGCGTTGGAAGGAACGTTAAAGATTATCCAGTTCCAATGTCCTTGCCATGGACAGGGACAACTTCCACTAGACCAGGTTGATCAGAGCCACATCCAAGGTGGCACTGAACACTTCCAGGGATGGGGTATCCACAACTTCTCTGGGTAACYTGTTCCAGTGCCTCACCACCCTCACAGTAAAGATTCTATTCCTGACATTTAATTTAAATCTACCTTATTTCAGTTTAAAGACATTGTCCTTTGTCCTACCACTACACACCTTTGTCAAAAGTCCCTCTCCATCTTTCTTCTAGAGCTTCTATAGGTACTGGAAGGCTGGAGTAAAGTTTCCCTGGAGCCTTCTCTTCTTCAGGCTGAACAGACCCAACTCTCTCAACCTGCCCTTGTAGGAGGGGTGCTCCAATCATGTGGTCCTCTTCATGGCCCTCCTCTGGACTCACTCCAACAGGTCCATGTCCTTTTCATGTAATGGTATGTTATGATACATCTCAAGCAATGTGGACGTCTTGCAGGCAAAGTTCTTTCAGCCTTTGACTAAAGTATTTTCAAAAAACAGGAATAAAATCCCATAGCAGGTCATTAATATTACTGTATTCCTTCTGCTTACTTAAAGCACAGAGTAGTATCTCTATTCTCATTTGTCACAGCTCATAAACTCATCATGTTCAGAATTAGCTTCTGTCCTCTGTGAAAGTTAGTGTGAATTCATTTCTACTCAAAGAGTATTAGTTAGGACATATCAGAGGTCATAATTGTTGCCTTCTTATGTGAACAGTCGTTTGTTATTTATGTATATAAAGGCCACTTCTAATAGTAGATTCCCATGCACTTTCTTCCTCAGTTGCAAAGCTACATAGATCATTCAGATGAATTAGAAAAGCCTGCAGAGATCACAAATTGGCAGCTGTCCTATGGACAGCTGGGCAGCACTGCTTCACTCAGCAGACTTTCCAGTGGCCCACAATGGGTTATTCACTCTAATTTCTTTAGAAAAAGAAGCTTCTGAAGTCATGTTCKATTTCCAGACAAATACATTGTAAAAGGCTGGAAAACTTAATGTACTGTGTCATCATTAGTATTGATAAAGATTTAAGAGGCTGAACTTTCAGAGAAAAAGGTAGCAGGGAGTGGAAAAAACTAAAGAATTTATTGTACTTCCTTCAGTTGTTTCATGAAGGAGACCAAATTCTAACTCTGATGGTCACTAAAGATATCACAGCGCCAAACATTTATGTTTCTCCTGAATACTTAGATTTATGCAATATATGTTACTGAATTTAATTATATTTCAAAGTATTGCCAAAGTTAGAATCAAAATCAGATATTTTTCTAACTTGATGTCCTGTAATGGGTTGACCTTGGCTAGTTACTAGACACTCATCCAGCCACTCTCTCACTACCCCTGCTCAACAGAACAGGGGGAGAAAATAACWTTAAAAAAAAGTTGGTTACACTCAAGATATCAAAGTAGAGCAAAMATTTTGCCCCTTTGCTATCATTTTTCTAGGCTGGATAATATAAGACTTAACTGGAAAGACAGAAGATTATTAAACTGATAATTGTTTTACTCAGTATAGAGACAGTAACACCTACTCTGGACAGGCAGGTAAGCATTGATCTTCTCTACCTTTTCTGCTGATAAAGTTGACTTTTCAAAAATGTGATTGTTTCTAATTTCAAAAAGCAGAACTTTTTTTCCCCCTATTCATTACACTGCAATTTTTTCAAACTCCAGGGTCACCACTTTTCAAATGATATCTCAGGCCACATTTCTGTCCAAAATACCTGAAAATTCTATATCAGCATTTGTTCACACTTCTTGTTTTTGAGGCTGTCATTAAATAAAATATTAATGATCTCCTAAATAAGGAACAATACTATTAACTTTGCTCCAGAGAAGTAGTTCTTCTTAAAGCATAACATATTGCCTCACCTTTAGCCACCTCTATGTATTTTATAAAATATGCAATTTTTTTTCCCACCAATTGTTTCCTATGGTACATTGCCTCAAGCGCACTGCTGACATGGAGACATGGATCTCTAGAATTTCCTTTTAGGTATCAGAAAGGAAGTCAGTCTTGTGTAAATCCTCACTACATTTAACCTGAAATAGGAGTTATCCCAGATTGGTGACCAATATTTTGTTTTACTGCTCCCAGTTATATCTGATGGTTTTGTGTATATTCACATTTAGGGGAATGTGAAAGTTTTTAAATTTATGAAACAAGTCTTTCTGAAGAGTTTGAAAATAGTATTTTGTTCCCATAGTCTTTTACATTTTGTCACAGAATGACACTGAACGACTAAATATAAATTAAAATGTTTTCATATTGAGAATCTGACATTTACAGTAAGAAATTTCTTGAAGAGAGCTAAAGTTGTTTTCAGTTCCTTCATAATTGGATCTAACAAGGCCTTAAAAAACTTTTCTCTTCATGAATGTGGTTGTTTTGTAAATGAAACTATCAAATTCAAGTCCGACTTAAAGGCAAAATGTTTAATAGCATAAATTTAGATCTGTAATTTAACTTTGTCTGCGTCACATCAAAGCACATTTGGACTTGACTAAGGGCCATCCAACAGTGATTATTAGACAGCAACTGGGAATTGCATTAAAGCTTGGCACAGACACAATGTGACCAGAAAGAGTAAAAAGTCTGAAGAAGTAATAGATAATTTGTAGGAATATGTATCTATTTGGATTCCCTTAGAAGTTTCACAGTTGATGGTCAAACCACTGAGTTCAAAAACAGCATCACTTAAACTGGAAGATGCAAATAAGCAAATATAAGCTGATGGATCAAAGTAAAGTGTTGTCTTCAGTTGCTTTTTTTTTTTTTCATCCTTGTTATACTTTACAGATCTTACTGAACAGCAAAAATATGTTTTGTTTTGGTGGGGTTTTTTGGAACAGAAAACATTAAATTAGCCTTCCACTAGAATTAGAGCTAAATATATATTTTGAAAAAACCCCAAAACAAACTAATTTGCATCCAAAAGTAATTACTTTTTAATTATGAATCAGTCTTGCTCATTTTTCTCAACTCTGAGAAAGGTTTGAATAAACTTTGGCATAATACTGAGTCAATATTAATTAAGATATTGTTCTATTTAAAAACCCAACCAAACAAACAAAATTAACAAGGAATAGGTATGTTGATGATACCTTCTTTGACACTGATCTCATCATTACCAGAAAAGCCCACAAAATAATTATAGTTCCTTAAATTAGAAAAAAAAAGAAAACAAAATCTCACTTCCTTGCTGAGGAGTGGCTTACCCATTTATTTTTAAGTCAAAACATTTAAACAAATAACCAGAATTTCTACATTCAGTTGTAAATGGCCAAGCAAAATGCCCAGAGAAAAAAGTTGTAAAATAAACAACTTAGCAAAAGATAATTTGTAAAACATTTCAAACAACACTTTGAGTTTTGTATTTGCTATCTTTTGCAATGTATACTGAAAGTAACACAGTGGGTTGATGTAATGAGATATTTTTGCTTGGTTTCACTCCATTGTCTCAGAAGAACTTGAAAATCAAAAAGTGGAGAAATTATCAGAAAATACCAGAGCCAGCAGACATAAAGTATCACCACTCAGAGAATGTAACACTGACAGATCTGATACGTGAGATCCAAGAACAGCATTATAAGTATTTCAAAAGAAAAACAGACAACATTAAAACTAACAATCAAGCCCCTGCTAATAATGACCACCCAGAAAAGAGGCACTCATTCAGCACCTGAGAGTGTTGGGAGATATTTAAAATTGGAACATGGTATAATTTACTCTCAATTCTGCCAAAACAAACTCCACCAAACTAAGACTTGAAAAAAATACTAAATTACTTTTATCAATAGTAGAGACACATAGCTAATCTTTGTCTTCCAAGGAAAAGCCCAAATATGAAAGCTAGAACAAAATAAATTACATGTACATAATTCAAGTGGAAAAGTTATTACTATCTGGAGCCACAAATCATTGTAAAATAACACAAAACCCATCAATTTTGAATAAGTGAAGACAAATACTTGACTTGAATAAAACAAAATATAATATCTGTCAGTATTGAGTGCATACAGCTTGAAAGTATGTACTGATGTCTTTACGATAATAAATTACCTTTCCAGTAATTAATTACATATTTGTCCATATAAATGAAAAAACAGGGAAAAAAAAGTACAGCGTAGAGAAATTCCATAATCTGAAGCAATGGAGACTATAACAATGCAAGAAAGTTCATCTATCTTTACTGACTCCCAGTAGTATTTGCAAAATATGACCTTCATGACAGAGTGATTTAACTACAGGATAGACTGTAAAGACACTTTTTTTTTTCTATCATGGACCTCGTGGATCGAGACAGCATTCCAGAAATCAGGCATATCATCTGAGTTACCCCTAAATGGGATCTAAATGTCTGTTGCCAAATAATGCCTGGAATCATGAAGTCTGCAGTGATTGCAAAGGGTCTTGYTGCTTCAAGTATTTATTCATATTTATTTCATGTGGTCATGAAAATCTTCCTTAGTACTCCCAATATATGTTTAATAAACTAGTGGTCCCAATCACCTTCTTCAATTTGTAGGATCTACTACTGCTTCTATATAACTACAGATATTCTTCTCTGAAAAACATGAAGTTGGGTCTGCATTTGATTTTAGGGCCCAGACAGTTTTAACAGTTTTAAAACTTTTATACAGTCACTGACTGACTGCAATCAACTATCTTCTGTTATGCTGCAATCACACATTGAAATGAAATGTGTGGAGTTGACCATTTTCAGTCCCATTGCCTCTTATTCACTATGTGAATAGCATTATTTTCACACATTATTTTCTTATGATTACATACCAGTACCGATACTCACGAAAAGCCAATTGGAATATTGTTGGGAATGTGTCTACTGATGAAAAAGGAGTATCTTTAATCTTTGTCTTAGAGACAAAGTCATAATTTTTTTGATATACACCTGCAATCACTACACATTTAGTATTAATTAATGCATGCATATAAATTTAGATCCCAATGAAGACTTAGGGGKTTTTTTAATCTGACATTTCAGAATCAGATTGAAAGACACACATCCGACAGAAATAATAACCATATCTAGCAATGGACTATTGCCACAGAATACAAAACTAAAAAGTAAAGGAGGTAAGAATCCCTGAAAGCAGAGATGTACAAAAAGCATATTTTATTTTTAATTTCTTCATTTATATTGTTATAATTCTTTATAGAGATAACTTCTTTATACTAAAAAAAAACAAAACAAAAAAACCCAACAGCCATCCTTACAAAATTACTGTGTAATTCTATAATACACGCCCATTCATATTTTACCTAGATTTAGTAAATGCGGATTTTTTCTATTCTGTTCACCCGATTCTCATTTACCATTTCTCCATAGCATATTGGTATTTTTGGCTAAAATCTGAATTATGACTAAAGTTTTAATTTTCAAAAAAAGAGAAGAATTTGAATTAGTGCTGTGGCTGGTTTTCAAGGATGGTGATAGTGTCAGTTTATGTGGGTTTGGTTTTGTTTTTAACAAAATATATTTCATTCTGGGCCAAATACATTGTCAATATATGTCAGAGATCAATCAATGCCTTATTTTTGATTGGAATCCTAGAGAATTTCTGAAGAAACAGTCTCTTTGTAATTTATTCAATAACAAGAATAAAAGCAATATATAATTTAAACATTCAGTCATATTCTCACTATATATTTTTCCACAGACATACATTTTATTTAAAGTTGGTGCTCCCATTTGTAGAAATAGATCTTTGGTATTTATCACAATTAGACCCTAAGTTCTAGGAATAATCAGCTTTTATTTTGGATAAAGTCTTCCACCACCCGCATCCCATAGAAAGGTTTTTAGCCATTTCAGGAATACACATGGAAGATTCACAGTATCAAAGAATCTTGGTTGCACCACAGAAAGTCTCAAGAGGTACCACAATCAGCAATTACATTAATACTTACAAAGGGGAACAAATTTTCAGATAAATAATTAAAAGAGAGAGCTTTTAAGGACTAAAGAGATTTTTTTTTATTATTTTTGTATATTGCACACTGCTTTCTCCCTGACATAGAACACAATCTTAATTAAAAAGTCACACAGTGTGACATGAATTCTGATATTTCTGTGTAGTACTATTTTTTTTTAAAAAGTAACATGAGCAAGACTAAGAAACTACTGTGTGTGGGAGTTGACGCATGCTTCTGGTGCAAACTCTACGTAAGTCTGTCTGCCACTGTCAGCTATGTGAGAAACAAAAGCCATGAAAGAAATATTTTTACTTTTTATAAAAGCATGAGTGATAACTTTTAGTTCACAATTTTATTCTTATATGCTTTAATTATTCAAACCACATAAACAGCAAGGAAGGAAGCAAAGCATTAACTGGATTTAGTGATACACAGGTAGTGTGTACTAAAAGAGGGAATCAGTGACCACTTCTTTCTCACAGAGCTGAACCAACCTATTCTACTTATGTATATTTCTCTATAATGTCTGTCTGGTAACTGCACAAACCTCTCTGAAAATATGAATCACTGTGATGAGTCACTAGCCATTTTTATGCAAAAAAAAAACCCCAAAAACCAAGAAACCTTTTTAAAGTGTCAGAACAACTTAACTCTGTCCAAGTGAATATTGCCACTGTAATTTCATTGTGTCATTGAATGARACTACTGGATGCTACTAGTAAATTTTTTATGTTCCTCTGTTGTATTTCTTTTCTCTTACATTTAAAAAAACACTGTATTTAAATAGATCAGAACATGAGAGATGATTTATGCTGCATAGTACCTTTGGGTTCTATAGAAATTAAACAACATCTTCTACATTAAACAAAGTTCAGTTGAACTTTTTTCAGCAGAAAAAAAATAATTCTGGCAGATGTAGAAATAGGAAAAAACTGACTAAGAAGCCAACAAGTTATGAGGAGACACATTAGTGGACAAAGTGAAGTCAAAATATTCAAACATGCATAATTATTGTAGTATTTTAAATGATCCTGAAGTTTTTTTCACCTGATAGGTGTTGAATTATGTAATGTTTTATGTAGTTGTGTAATAAACTGCTTTGAAAAGCTTAAGAACCAACAGGAAATCCTTGAACAGATTACCAGCTTCAGGAGCGGACTGCAGAACAGCTTGAAAACTCTGAATTCCTGAACCAGCATGAACCAGCATGACTTAGAATCACACTGCAGGCAGTAAAAAACCCAAAGATTTTCCATCCCTTTTTTCTCAGGTAAGTAGAGATCAACATTGGACTAATTTGAAAATACTACTGTCTCAGGCAGTATTACCTGTGTTTTCAGGTTGACTTATTGCAAGACAAGGTTATAGGGGAAGGATAAAATTTATTYTTTGAAGTTCTATGGGTCTGCAAACTACAAGTATGTTAAAGCATATGAAACTCTGCCACCAGAAATCTATCAACAAATAATATAAAGAAAAATAAACACTTTTATTGGTTACCTAAATGCTCATCTGACTTGAGTTTTAGATTTCTTTTCCAAAGAGACTTAGATACTGTCTGTAAAAGCAACACCTTGAATGAAAACAAAAAATAAAAGTCTAATATTTAAAATACTTTTTAGAAGCAAAGTGCCCACATAACTCTAACACTACTTGTAATCAACTATAAAATTCAGTGAAACTGAGACAAAATAGATGCATTCGTTAAACCTAAAGAATGTATGACTAGAAGTGAATTTAAGCAGCTGCCATGCTACTCAGGACAAGTAGCCTACTGGGTAGATTTTGATCTCCAGCAAAGAGGATTCCAGCCAGCTTCTAGACAATGTGAATGAATGTTCATTATTATCACACTGTAAGTTTTCCCTAATGTCAAAATATTTTTTTTCCCTTGAAACTTTAGTTCATTTTTTCTTGTCCTGTTATCAGTAAATATGGACATTACTGATCATTATTTCTTTTGCACCAGCAGTTCTCAGTAGGTTGCTGTGCACCAACATGCTGTGACTACAAGCACATGTACAGGCAACCAGAAACACCAACAGTGGAAATACTCATTTCATGCCTACATTTCAAAACATCCTTATTATGTTCAGTTTAAAGGGTTTTTTGCTTTACACTGAAAAAATGCAGTTCCTCCAACTTTTTCTTAGCAACTGATAGTTTTTAAATACCATTCTCACTGTGTTCAGCTATATGATCTCTAAATTGTTGTCAGCAGTTTAAAGCATAATGCTCTGTTTCATATGAATTTTATGGGCTAATTTTCCTGCATTCTGCACAGATTCGTTGCACTCTGACTTTTGCAGTGTATGTGGGCCAAAGAAATCCACTTTCTGTGCAAGAATTTAAGAGTAGATGAACTTAAACCTTAAGACTCTGACCAGCTAAGGATGACTACTCCAGACTTAATTATTATGAAAAAAAGACTTCTGTTACATAAAAAGATCCCCAAAGAAGGACACAGTGACACAGTGAAACTTAATATACAGATACTTCCTTGCATTCTATCACTTAGTCTTTGACATTAGGCTCATTCTTCCCCTGGCCCTTATGGAATTATGCAAATAGCTTGTTCCTCCTCACACTAGGACCCTCTAGGGATTATTTCTTTATGACTTCTAACAATCTATGCACCTTGATTTCTTCACTGACCCACATTTCTCCATGAAATATTTCTCCACATGAAATATTATTAGAAATAAGAAAAGTCAAATGATCATCTCCTAGGTGTATGCAATGGCTGTCACACTGTATTCAAGAATAAAATCACCTATGAATTACACTCACTGACTATCATATTTAAAAATACTATTTGCCACTTAGAAAAAAGAAATCAAGTTCACACATTCTTGGTCAGTAATCTGCTTGTACTGTGTAACAGCTCCAAGGGCTTTTTAACCCATGATTTAAATTATTCCCCCCAGAATACATAAGTCATACATCTCTAGAAAGGAATGACATTAGGTTTAAGAAATATATATGTCAGAAAAAATTGCATCACACACTGACTGTAATGATCTTCTTATGCAAAAAATGTGCAATAAAATTCTGACATAGCTTTCAATAAAGACAGAATTTCTTGCCAAGTACTTTTAGGATGATCATTGAGAGCTCTTTTAAGTAGGGGTTCTTACTACTGTAGTAAAAAAAGGTCACAAATAGTTCCCATCCTCTCCCAAAAGCATTTAAAAAACCCATCTGAGGCCTGTTTCCATAATTTTCTATCTCTACTTATATGCCTAAATAAACATAGATGTGAATTTCAGGTTAATTGTATCTGATCATTAGAATGAAAATGAACATGCAAGCACTGTATCATTTCTTCAAAGGTATTTAATGAGGTTCAAATTGTACTATTCACCTATCAAAAACTTAAGGGGGAAATATTATCCAATTGCTGAACTGAATGTTGTAAAAAATATCCTGTATTAAACAAGAATACACAGCTTCTATTGCTGTTATTTTTTAATMTGGAATGAATTTTACTCTCTATTGAGTCAATTTAGCTCCTAAAGGTATTGCTAACAACAAACAAATAGTGGTTTGTTCCCACATTTCTTTCCTCCTAAAGTTAAAGTTAACATCAACTCTGACAATTGGATGTTAGAAAGGAATTTCTTTCAGATGCAATTTGTAGAAATGTGTGTATGATTTTTACCTTCTCTTGCATTTAACAAATCTTCTGACAGTGCAAGAGCTTCGTGCATCAGGTGAAGACCTGATCCATGATGTCTTCAGCCCTTACTGTTTTCTTTCTATAGCATGTAATACCCACGACTTTTGCTGTTTTATTACAGGTCTTAAGTCRTTAACAAAATTCCATAGTGCTTTCATTGGAGTGTGTTTTATGTTCTCTGATGGTGTGCAAGTGACCCAATAACTTTGCGGAATTAAACCCTTAGTGTGTGTCTGCTGAAGATTGCACTTAAGGCCATTCAGTTATTAAGTTTCTCATATTATTTACAGATACTTTTGGCCTCATTTTTACTTTTTAAGCACAAGTGGGCTAACCACAAACATAATTTATGTTTATTTAAATGCTATATTTAAATACATAAATGAGATAAACAACTAAACAAGTAACACATGTAAATAGAAGCCAGCTACCTTAGGAAAATGAAGCATAAGACWTTTAAATTTTTGCAAAGTATTATAAAGATCCATTTCAGAACAGCTGAAACTGCAATTATCTATGCACTTTTTAAAATTTATGTCTGTTTATGTTACTAAAATTCATATTGCTTTAGAGAAGTTATTCAATGCTGTGCTAAGTCCAGGCTCATACCAAAGTRCAACATGGATTAAGGGCAACCAAAAGATCAAGCAAAAATAATTTGAACACTTGGCAAATAGTGACAAATAAATAAAAAGAATTCATCACTGTTTTCATTAGTGAAAAGAGTTTGCTACCTTTATATACAAGACACGGGTCAAAAGATCTACAATGCCTTTA
This sequence comes from Parotia lawesii, assembly GCA_003713295.1. Taxonomy (NCBI): domain Eukaryota; kingdom Metazoa; phylum Chordata; class Aves; order Passeriformes; family Paradisaeidae; genus Parotia; species Parotia lawesii. Next base: position 1,922,197 of record RAHM01000106.1, read on the forward strand.
TTGCAGGCTACTTTAGGTTTTACCCAATACTGCCAAATTATAGAATCAGAGAATTGTTAAGGTCAGAAAAGACCACTAAAATCTTCAAGTCCAACCATTAAAAAACCATTCAATTATTAACAGCCAGTACAGCCAAACTGGGTAATACATATATAATCTCCACTCCCAAGCTAACTTTTGACATCTCCACAGCTGCATTTTCTGCACAGTCAGGAAAATTTTTTATCTAACATATTCCCAAGACCTGCTATTCCTTCATCGTGGCATGAGGCTGAGTCAGGGCAGGTTTAAGTTGGATATCAGGAAAAGGTTTGTTGCACAGAGGGTGGTTGAACAGTCTCCCCAGGAAAGTGGTCACAGCACCAAGCGTGACAGAGTTCTAGCAGCGTTTGGACAGCTCAGGCACACAGTGTGAYTCTTGGGGATGTTCTGTTCAGGGCCAGATTTGGATTCAATGATCCTCATGGGTTGCATCCAACTCTATGAGTCTATGACGTTTTTGACAGGAGTTCTAGGTAACTGCATATACTTAAGATCATATTGCTTTATGTTGAGTACATTTTAATTATGTTATTACTAATTAAATATAAATTTAATCTGTAATTGCTTTTTAAACAATGGAGCATTATGGGTCAAATCTACCTCATGGACTGTATGGAAATACTACATTCTTTCCTATTGGAACACATGGGGCCGGGCTATAATAACCTGACTGTAATAACCTGAAATATAAGTTTAAGTTCAACAAATTAATGTTTCTTTGATACGCACATACCTAAAAGGGCTAAACAATCCAACAAGACTGCTGTCTACATAAGCAGAGTTTGAATTCAAAAGCAACTTTAAAAGATAATAGGAAAGCTATTCATTTAAAGGGAAAGCTGTGATGGGTAAAGTTTTATTGTTATCTGAATAAAACCAAAACAAAACACCCTGAAGAAAAATATATTGCATGAATAATCACAGATTAATTTCCACAGAGGGGAAAAAATCAGTCTACTGACTAATTACTAAAAGGAAGAAGAGTCATCCTTCCCTAAGCAACAGATACTTTGGGGAATCACACAAAGCCCCAGGGTATGATGCAGGTCCCAAGAGATACAGGCCTTTGAGACTTTACATGTCCTGTTAGTCAGAGTCAAACAGGTCCAGAAACAGGAGGATGAAGTGCTTTTGGAAAGCARGACCRGGAAGAATGGGGCTATGTGTGACTGTTCATCACTTGATACCAGTAAACTTTTATCAAACTGATGAAATTGAAATCACAGAGTGTGGAAGATTTTTCCCATGATCAGTAAGTGTTGGAAGGCAGCTTATACGTCAACAGCAAAACCAGTTAGCATTTATACCTCCATTATTTAGAAGCAAACTGTTAAAATTTTGGCAAATAGCATTTTTTTGCCGTCTTTATGGGCCCCTCACAATTCTTGGCTATCTGCTAAGAGTTTTTATAAAAAGAATAAAAGTCCGAAAGCAATGCACACAATCCATCATCTAAATGGGCAGTCATAAAGAAAATACACAGACTATTATTAATATGATCTATGTTTCTGTGTTGTATGTGTGAATGACAATTAATACAAATTAATTGGTTTTAAAGAAAACATATTACACTTCCAAKGAACATTCAGCTATATAGAAGATTAATTATTTTATTAGTTATGTGATTTTCATTATTTTTCTACTACAATACTTGACTCACATTTTGCATGTAAACTGACTACCTCTGAATGACATTTATTGTCCTCTGTATTAATTCTTCTAATTTTCAATGAATTACAAAACATGTTAATGTTAATTAAAATTGTCTACTGTTATAGAGCAGACAACATAACCTTCTCAGAAAAATAACTGAATTGCAGCATCTGTTTCACTGGAAATAATCATTGTTTTCAACAGGGACAAAACATGCAGGAAAAACAAAATGATGAATGCAGTATATTTGTGATACAACAGTGTAATTACTTTACTTAGAAAAACATTACAAGAAGAAGATTTACTTTTTCTTCCTGAATTAAATGTCCAAATGAAGTTATATTTTACTCTAAGCACTTCATTAATTTTGGTAATCATTTACTTTATTAAATTCCTTCAATATTCTTATTTGATTCTGCATGTTCAGTAGTGTTTGCTACTTAAATATCACAGCAGTAATAAATCTTAAAGGCCAACTATGAAGAAAAACATTAAGACTCTTCAGTGCATTATGCTTGTCATAGACCATAGAGCTCAACATTATCATTTGTTAGTTATGCTCAGCTAAACATACCCACATTCTGATTGTGTTACTTTCACAATTCCCAAAAACAATCCTCATCCAGATAATTTAAAAAGTGCCACATGAAATGAAAAGCCCTTAGTTTCATCCTCTACCTCACTGGACATTTGTAGATCAAATGTGTTTCTTCCCTCAAATAATATTAATGATGGAATATCAAAAGGAGACAGGCATATAAAAACTTAAAGAAATTCTATGTTCATTAGATTAGGAGCAGAAGAAAAARGATAGAGAAGGATATTTTGTCATTTATATCTGAGATTATGCTCAACAACATACTTCTCAGTTGTTACAGAAAGCTCCTCAAGCTCCATAATGTTAAGAAAAATCATGAATGACTGATCCTGTGCAAAATGTAAAAAAAAACAAAAAAGTTTTACTCTGAGTAGGCAAACTRAAGAAGACTATAAGACTCTGGACTACCAATATATAAAATTTCTTAATATTTTTTGTGTTTCTTATATGAATTAAACATTACTAATTCCAAATTTCTCTGCTATGAACGAACTGATTAGCAGTACTCACAAAATGCTGTCACGTGCGACCATGAATACACACTATTAAATCATAAATAGTGAATTATATCATTAAACCATGAAGAGCTATGGTTGGCGTGGACTTAAGAATGAAAATAAATGTGCCATTAACCTACCCAGCAYGATTATTCTAGTATTGCAATATTCAGAATAAGTATCAACAATGTATTACAGGTTTTAGTAGTAAAGAACTTACTCTTTTCAGAAATGGGAGATACTTCCTATTCCAGCAAATAGATTATTCTCTCTTTTTTCAAGTTCAAAAAGAGAATGAACTTTTCCCCTTTCCTCCTCCTCTCCTCTTCCCGTCAGATTTTCCTTCATCTCCAGAAAGTAAAAGATGTTCATCTTTCTTTCAGGTAGGACAATGGGACTCTGATAACCTTTCTCCTCTCTCTTCCCCACCCCACCGCCGGCTCTGGTGTGGTCTCTGCTCCAACATTTTCGTGCTCCAACTCCACCACTTGATTGTTCAGACACAGACAAGAAGGGCACACAATAGTTATGGTGTTAAACTACCAAAATCTGAAATAGATACAAAATGATGTTGTCTTGCTCCCAAACATGCTCCTGCCCCATGCTTCTTTTACTCTTCCTTCTTGATGTCCCACATTTTGTTTCCTTCCTTCCTACTTGATTTAGAATAATCTTCTAGATATATTTTCTCTACTAAGTACTTCAAGCTGTTCATAAAATCTAGTACAAAGCAGTTTTGGCCAAAGTATGTTATGTTCTACATGACAACAGTCTTAATAAATTATTTAAGTAAAAGAGCATGCCATATACCACTCTTAGATATATTTTATCTTTATTTTTGTGATGTTAAATTACAGCATTTAAAACTCTGAAAAGATATACTTTCCTTTGTTTGCTACAAATTTAACCAAAAATACTTAAATGAATTTTTCATGTTGCTACTGAGATGAAGGTAAATGTTTATCTGCTTTTTCCCATATGGAGAAAAAATGGTGTCTTTAATCATTCATAGCAGGTGAGATCCCATTGATTGCTTCCTTCCTGCCCTGAGGAAAAAAAAAAAAAGGAACTATGCATTTAATTACTCCACAATGTTTATGTATTTTCTCACTTCAGTATGGTGCAGTAACATAGATGCACCTGATATCAGTAGCTTTAAATATGTTTCATTTTTGAACCCACATATTTTTAAAGCTACTGTCAGTCTTCTCTGAACTATTTTCCCTCACATTTAAACCTTGCAATATCGAAAATTTTAATCTTTAATTGAGTTTAAAGGAACAGTGTCTGACAGTAATCTTAATTTTTAAATCCAACAAGTGGCCTTCTAGATAAAAGAACAGCAACTTCTTGTCTCTGTTATTTCCATCTCTTTTGTTGAGGAAGTGAGGTGCATGCACGCATCTGTGCACATATTTTAGAAAGGAAAGTTGTTTTCTGCTCAACACAACAAAATTTGTGGGCATATTCAGCATTACAGCAGCCCCAAGTTTTTGAAAACTCTAGCTCCTCCTTGATTCATATAGACATGGTTAAAACCATGTTAAAAAAAAACCAAAACCAAAACAAAAAACAAACAAACAAAAACAAACCCACCAAAACATAAAAAAACCACCCACCCAACCAACCAACCAACCAAAAAAACCTGAACAAAACAACCACCAACACTCCAGTTACTGGAGCATCAGCTCTGCTCTGCAGAAATCTTCTTCTATATATCGCCAGAAATTGAAACTTTGACTGTGATTATTATTTTTCAGCCATATTTTAAAAGCCATTTTAGGAAATAGAAGCAAAACCTGGATAGCCAGTTATTTCATTCTGCAGATGGATAAATGTCACCATCATAGAATGATGCCACCAGTGGTCTACTCCATGTATCCTAATATTTGTTTTGTACTTATTTAAATTCTCTTAATTCTTGAATATACTAATTGGTACTGATTTGAAGATAAATATACCCATTTCCCCCTTCTTATGGAATTATCTTTTTCCAGACTTCACTGGATACTCAAACTCTACATTTGCCAGCTATTAATTTCCCCTTTCTCTGCAGCTCCTACAAACAAGTTAAAAACTGTCAACACAAAACTCAACTGCACAATAAAATGTGAGAAGGTTAATCTAAAAACAACTAAAAAATAAAACAAAAAATGCTTTTAGTAGAATATTCTTGGCATGCTTCTTTTAGCCAGCAATCAAAGCTTAATTCTTAAAAAGCCACAGAAATTGATACTTTTATTCCGTAAGACAATTTTCRCACACCTAATTCTGAAGGTGATTCAAAACAGTATTAACACCACACTTTCAATGTATGTTATTATACTATGCAAGGCACTAAAATATTTTGGCAATGTAAAAAGACCCAAAACTTGAAGTGAAAGTTCAGACATTATTTCTCTCTGCTCTCTTTACACCCTGTAGTTTTTTACAGTAGAAGCTTGAAAATAATAACGAAATCACAACCATTTTATATTCAAAAGCATAATTATTACTGTAGAAAATGCCTGAGATGCTTAAATGAAGAAAGGGTATATATATATGTAGGTCTGTGTCATACAACCAACAGTATTAACTGATCAGGAATCAGTAATGAAACTCTATTATAATTCAAAGATTCCTCCAATAAATTCTCATCAATGAACACATGAATAGGGAGCACATCACTGTACAATCCTTCTGGACCCCTGACCACATTTATGGCCCCTGACTGCAGTCTGTCACTCTGCTGGAATTGTACCTGTATGCAAGTTACTAAAGAGGAGGAGGCAGCACTCTGTAGCTGGTGACTGCTTCTCTCTTGCTTAAAATCCTGCATCACCACCCTGTCCATGTCAGGAGACTTCAGAGGAGGGCGTGTCATCATGCTAAGTTAGGTGAGTACACTTGAGTATCACACACGAGCTCAGAGCTACAGACTTCACAAGCCTACTCTGTCATCTGCTTTCACAGTGGATCAACGTGTCCCTGTGAATTCACCATGCAAAATTCTAAATTGCTTCCATTTGCAGTTTGTGCTTTTTCAGACTCCAAGTTTTGACTTTTTACAATGTGTAAGTGAGGTAAAGATAGCATTTCTTTTGACATTTTCTAAGAGTATAGTTGTTTTTTTAATTTATACTAAATATATGAAGAAACCAGCATCTTAAGCCGCAAATAAATTAAGAAGCTTATGAAGTTAAACAGTCTTATTTTGGTATAGAAAGACATGTCTGAATTAGTCCCAGGTGACTCCTTTGAGACCAAAGGAATTGTATGTAGAAGGACTGACTGCATGCCTCATCCCTGTTTTCACATCTTCATTTAATTAATTTTTTATAGAGTTTTCTTTAACATTTTCAGAATAATGTTTGAGAGAACATTCCAGAACACTATTAGAATCATTATGCATAATCCTCTCACCTTAAAAGAAACCAAATAAAAAACCCCAAGGCAAAAGATAYTTATGCAGTTCCTTAATCGTAGCTAACTGTTTTACTCCATACAATATAAAATGTCCTAGTTCTTTCAATCCAACAGCCAATGTATTGGAAATCAATTTAAAACAAGGAATTGGATTGGCCAAAGGAAGATTTTATTATTATACTGTAGAAAATAATGATGATCATTACAGCACTTACTATAATCTATTATCTAACCAGAATCATTACTTGGAAGAAAAAGGTCAAAAAAGTGTTTAAAAATATAAATTAAGAAGCATAAAACATTTTTTTTTCTTTAGCAAACTATTTGCAACTTCAAAAACACTATTACAATAGAGTTGTGGTTTTATGCTAAGTAAGGTTGTTGCAATGTAGAAAACAATAACTGACTCAGAAAAGGTATCATTGTTTTTCTTTATTGAGTGACCCCTTAGTGGTGTGGGCATTCAGGAAGGCACAAGCAAAAAAAGGCCCACCAAACAGTTTAATAATTTCCAGASACTAAGAGGAATGCCTAGCATTGTCCATGAAGCCAAATATATCACAATCCTGCAGTAATTAGTCTTGTAAAACTAGGATGCTTGGAGAAAAAAGGCCATAAAAAATTAAATAAAATAAGAATATTTCCTTAAACACAAAAGAAAACTGAAATGGCTGCTGAAGGCTGGTAGTTCCTGACTTCAAATATAATGAATACCACGGGGACATGAATGCACAGTTTCACAATCACTCTTTCATTTTTCTGGAAAACAAAAGAATGAAGAGTCCTGCCCTATTAGGAATAGCAGGAAATTTTAACTCTGTGCTCCTCATGTCAAAGAGGAGTGTCTCAGGCTTGTCAGGAGAGCTGCCTCATTCATTAAGAAAACTGAATGAAGTTTTTTTAGAACTGCCAGTTGGGTGTGAGACTCTTAGAGGGAATCTCACTATTCCCCTCCATCTTTTAGACCAGCAAGATCTTTAGTTTTTTTAGTTCTTAACTGTCCCTACTGCAGAAGACACTGTGGCAGCAGAACCAAAAAATCCTGTCTGAATAACAAAAACATATAATAGTTCAAATCAAATAAACAGCAACAATGATAGATTTGGATTTTTAAAAATTGCTACTGCACCACGAAAATCTATCTGCTGGAGAAGACCATCATGCACAGTGTTATAAAGATATCAAGCACACCTTTACTCCGCCATAGGTATTTCTTTTCATCTATTAGATATACAGGAGCCAATTGTGCACTCAATAGCTTTGTCTCAGAAATCTCAGGAAGTAAAAGAATTACAGCAGGTTCAGAAGCTAAAACCCATGAACATCTGGAAGGAGAATTAGGGCACTTACTGTCAGCTGGCCATTCAGATGTAGATGTTTTAGAAAAACCCAGCTCCTCAAAGGCCACTACTTCCCTGAACCAAGTTAAGTTCAGGATGCTGTTGAGCCTCTCTCTTTTCCACCTCCTTCCCCATCCACTATCAAAATAAAGGATCAGTATTCAGGAATGGCAGTCCCCTCATTCAGCTGTACAGTGGCAGCAGTTCTGGCCAGGAATGAGGCAGAAAAACAGTTGAGAGCAGTAAACATTCCCCTTTAGTAGTTGCTTGTGTTTATCTTAAAATTTAAACTAGACATACAAACTAACAGAAGACCATTTATTTTTAGGCAGTTAAAAGGTAATCAAAATTCTGCTGTGTCCAGGATGTTATAACTGATTSTTCATTGCTTTTATTTTTACACTTGTCTGGTAAATATCAGGATGGGAAACTTCAGGAGTTATGTAGAAGTTTCTCAAAGAGTTATCAGGAAATAGAATTTTTAAAAAATTTAGACTGAAACTCTTCATTGATTCTGGTTGATTAATGAGAAACATTTCAGAAAGATTCAAAGCGATTTTAGAAGTTACCTTTGCAGGACGCACATGATCCATTTGCAATTCCTCAGCAGACACGTTCTTTCATAAAACTGACATGATTTTATAACAAAAAAAGTATTTCTTGAAAATAACTTGCTACTATTTTTGCTATTTTTTAATTGCAGTCATAATTTGATTCAGCATTCAATACTGACAGCTGCAAGCTTTCAGAAATTACAGGACAGCTTTAATTTAAAATATGAGATTTTAGACAAAAGCACCTTCTTCCTCTCAAATTGTGTTTTTTCTTAACTAGTATTAGTTCATACTTTCAGGCAGCCAGAAACTAAGGCCTTTTATCTTAAATACAAGCAAAACAGGCCTAGGATTTGAAATTTCAAAAATGTCATGTTGAGGGACCCATGCTTACTCTTGAAAGTTGAATGAAACATCAGAACTGCAGTATTAAGATGTGTATTTACTTTGCAATGAACAGAAGTACCCAAACAAGCCAGAACTGCCTTAGAGTTTTATGTAACAACTTGGGATGATAAAAAACAAAACAAACATACATATGTAACTCTGAAGAATCCAAGTGCTTTCAAATTAATTGCATAAAAATAGGAATATCTCTATAGCAATTATTACCAAGTTCACTGACATTGTGCAGATGGCACAGGAGAAGGCAAAAATTTTTTTCCTTCCCATGGAAACCAAGAACCAGTAAGACTTATCCACCATTCCATATTAATTGCATGTTCGTGAAACAACCAAGAAATTTCACAGAAGTTATATGGCTAAAAATCATGCTTCCAAATAATAAATATTAATGTATGATTAAATAACGTATCATTCAATTTTAAGTGCAGCAAAGAAAATTCGACGAAGCTGTATATTGCATGCTTGTAAAAGTCAAATATTTTCCCCTAGGACTGGTGCACTCTCATAAGATTTTTATTTTTTTTTCCCTGTGCAACAGTTGCAACTGGAATGTGAAGGAAAAAATGTCAATTGAAGACAAATTATGTAACAAAGAATTGTTATCACATGCTATAAAACCAGTGACTGACAACTGAAAAGTAATTACAAATTTCATGGTACATAACCAGAATCACAAACACAGTCTGTTCCACCAGTCTTCCTTGGCTGGAACAAGGAACAGCCACTTGCAAAAATAAAAGAAATTTTCATATCTTTACTATTCTACATCTATGCTCAACAACACACTTTTAAGTATTCAATACTACYGTGTTCAAATCCCACTAGCACAGAGTTAATAGAGAAAAGCATGGGGAAAAAAAAAAGGTTAATTCACTGCAGAAGGATGTACTTTTTCRCTTAGAGTTTGTCATGTGTTATTGGCAGCAATTTTAGTACCGAATTTGAGAATGCAAGGTCTGTTCAGGATGTATTTTTCCTTAAAAAGAACATTGAGCACTTGTTCTTCAATAAATATTTAGGAAAAATATCCAAATGTATTGTTCTATGATAATGAAAATATAAACTGTATCACTAAATTACATAAATTAGCAAATGAGACAGAAAAGACAATTCACAGCGAAGTGTGAAAGTCTGCTGTTGACAATAAGTTACCCACACAATTAGGACAAGAATTGACTGCAGAAAAGTGTAGAAAGACTGTACAAATCCCCATGATTATCAGTTGGACCAAAAGTGAATGAAGAAAAATTTAAAATGCAAGTAAAAAAAAAAAAATCAATCCTAGCTTCACAAATAAAATAATGGATCCTGAGTTACTCATTAAAAATTTAAGACCAAGTTCATAAGTTTTTAATAGAAAACTTTCCGAGAAAAATCCAGTTTACTTTTTAAAAGTAATTCACAATTCTACTCAAATATTAAGAAATGTGAGGATGATTTAGGGGGAAAAAAAAAAAAAAAAGAAGCCAGAACAACATGATTCCTTCCTTCACGGGAATTTTGGATTTTGCAAAACTATGGTGTTCAGTTGTGGTCCCCTACCTTAAAAAGCATGTAGTATAACAAGATGGAAAAATGAAAAGGATTATCAAATTATATAAAACTTAACACAGAAAGAATTAGTTTAGATAGATATGTCATACTATGTAATAAATGTATGGCATGTAGAGGATAGATAATGACAGATTATTCACATTCTTCTAAGAATGAAGGTTTTTGAAATGGGGCTTGTAAGAACCAGACTCCAAAAAAATAAAAGTAGATGCTTCAGGGAGTTGGCTTTAAAAAATGTAAAAAAAAAGGTGCTAGAGATACATGAAATTTACATGGATTCAACAGGGAAAATGGACGAGAGATACACTGATGGTTACAAGGTACATGGATACCATGTCTGGTACCTGAGAACATCTTAAGGCTGAGAAAATATTAGAAAAATTTTCATATAGGCCTATCCTATTTATATATTTCTTCCCTAAGCATTTGTTTACAGACAGTTCTGGACACAGAATATTGAGCTCTTGGAACTTTGAGGYGTTGACAGAAGTAAAAACTACAAGAAAAAAAACATTTTTCATGTTAAAAAGTAGCATCTGATGAACTCTAAACATACTTACAATTACTACCTTCTTTGGCTACATGCCAAAAGTCAAGCTTCAGAAGAAAGATATTCTGCTTTGGGTCCATTTAGTTCAGAAATTATATTACAAAGTTGATAATCATTCTGTTCCCCTCAGTGATTGTGRTAACTTCCTTAAAGTATTTGAATAGAAAATATCAGATACAAAAAATATAATATATGAATAAGAAATTTCAGGAAAAGGTGTGTCTGCTGTAAAATATAACCATAATAATTTGATCCTAAATTTCACTGTATCAAAACATTTTCTCTCCTTAGCGCTGCAAAAAATCTCAGACATCAAGAAGGATGATGCTCTGCAAACTCTTAACTTACCGTATGTGAGAACTGACTGACTTCTCAGCCTAGTTTTTATTTTGTGTTATTAAGTACCTGGATTTTCTGGTCTTAAGCCAAGATACTGTAGAAATACATTGATGAAATCAATATATTTCAACCGAAYATTTTAACTTTGTAGAATCAGCTATTCATCATTATAAATAGCCAGAACTTTTCTACCTGACCTTTCTCAAGCTATTACCTGGTATGGTTGGATAAATACTTCTGCAATACATAATTAAATTATTGTAAGAGAATACACACTAGCATGATCAATTGAAAGTCAAGTAAATACTGAAAATAAATATTTGACAAGTCTCATTTCCTTCTTACCTTTTTGCACAGTACTTTGGTCAGAATATGAAAAGCCTTTATGTTATTAAAAATAGGCACTTATATACCTACCTAACATTTCTTAATCTTTCCTAAGTAAGATAAGAATTTTCATAGTTGTCTGCTGTAGAAACTTATTTCAGGCCATTTTTGTCAAAGTACAGACCTCCATAAATTATACCTGGATCTAGTTACTTTGAAAGAATAAGGCTTGATATTTTTAATTCAGTAATATATAAAAGGTAATAAAACCAAAACAAACCAATCTACATATTACACAGTAAAATCAGTAGTTTCTCAATAGTTTCCAGGAGAAAGTGAATTAGATGAAAAGTTGGTTTCCACTGGAATGATATATCTTTTAACAGATGACACCCAACCCAAAAATTCAGTTCACACTTTCATCATGGTTGCCATACTTACATTACATTGAATACGTCATAATCATAATTTTAAATTCAAAATGCTAGTGTGTGTTCTTTCCATAGAATACCTATACTATATATCACATACACTATGTAATATACACTTTTAACATGAGAGCAATTTGACTTGTTCAAGGAAAAGTTTACGAAGAAAGAATATTTGAGAAAAAGTTAACATCAAGGATATAGCACTATTTGTTTACTGTATTTTTCAACAGGTAACTSTCAGAGACTGAAATATTATAGTTTATGACTCAAACATTTTCTTGAAGGACTTTTAAAACTGTATTACAAAAGCTGCAGAGAAGACTACCACACCCTGGATGGGGCTCTGAGAGGCCCTGGACATCGATGATGAAGATAAGATAAAGTAACAACTCAGGGCTGGGGACATTTCACAAAGCACAGGCTTAACACCTCCAAGGTGGAGACCAGAGCCCCAGGGCTCTCAGCTGCCAGGCTCGAACAGACCCTCGAACCAAGGGGCGGAGGGAGGAGAGGATTTGGGTATCTTAGAAACCCTCTGGTCAGAGGTGCAGTGACTGCCCATCCTCCACTGTGCAGAGGAGCCCAGCTGAGGGGTCCTCACCCAGGAGGGGAAGCTTATCCACAGAAGAAGGGGGAGACATGGCCCATCAMASGGGCCYCCCTCAAGGGGGTCCCCAGACCCTGCACCAGAGCACCAGAGATGATGCAACAGACCCTCAGTGTTGCAAGAGACAGTGTGTCAAGCTAGCCCYTGCAAGGGAGACATGTGGGCATTCCCACCTGGCCCAAAGCGTATATTAATCCATGGAATTTTGTACTCTTTGGCGTGTGGCGGCATGCGGCGGGGCATAGCGTGGCCACGGTGGCGACGGGGGACCCTCACCACCAGAAGGATGGAGAGCAACGAGACATCGTTGGGACCCTCGGATGGGTGATATGCCCCTGTCCACCTAACCCCTGTCACCTCTCCCTGTCCCCCCAACCACCCCCCCACATTTCTTTTTCTATTTCTTTTTTTCTTTCTTTTCTCTTTCCTTCTCTTTGCCTCTCTACTATTAGCTAAAATACATCAGTTTTTTGCCATCAACATTTAATCTCGTTTGGTTTTAATCTCATTTCTGGGAATATTTTGAACCTTCTAAGTTCTTTCCGATTTATGCACAGAGACTCAGCTTTCCTTGCTTTTCTGRGTTTAAACTGAATCGTAACAGTAACATTCAGCCACTTTTAGTGACTCTACACATATCACAATGGCCTTGAAAACATATGGTCTCCTTTGCTAGAAAAATTAACACTATCAAGGACAACAGTAATGTAATATTTAAAAGTCCAATAGGCCTCATACAAAATATACTAGGCCTCTTTGTTTTTATTTCCTTTAAAAAAAAAAGGTAAAAAAGCCACAAGAAGCTTAAGAAAAAAACATACCTTAATAATCATGGTAACTTTAAATGTGTCTATATTGACACAGGAGATTTTAATTTCATTAATATCTTTAATTATACGTTACAGTCTACCCAATGTAATTCAAGTGTACACCTTCAGAGCTATTCTATCATGTTTTCTTCTATCACCTACAAACTCTCCCCCCGCAACTTTTCCCAAACAAGACTGTTTTCCATGTATCCCATAACTGAAAAACAAACAGGACTAAGTATCTTTATAGGAATGGCTGATGAGTCAAGGTTAGGAAACTGTAGCTAAACCCCCCTTTATTACAAGATTATCTTGTATATGATATATGGTACACATGAGGGAAGCTAATTGACTCAACTCTAAGGAAATTTTAAGTATAAAAGATCGTAGATATTTTACCCTGGGTTTTGAAATAATACCACATGCGAAGAAAATGCTACAGTACAAACTGAGGCTCTGATCTATGCATAGGGTAGAGTAGCAGTCTTTTAAGGATGACTGTAAAACCAAAAAAAAAAAAAAAGCTAATGTATAATTAGAATATTAATATTGCAATTAAAATAATAACTGTGTTACTGAGGCATGAGCGCTGATATTTTTAGAAATGTTCCACTGTGTGTAATCAGGAACAATTATTTTCTTCATACTTGTTTGCAAATCAGAGCCACTTTTTTTCATTTGCTGAGACCTACAGGTGTTCCCCAGAAAGAGCCACATTTTCAGCATAACGGTGCCTCTCCCATTCCATTACTCTCACCAAGACATGTGCTGGTGGTCCATTTGATGCATCTCCACCAATCACTCCTGTCAGGCAGGCAAAGGATACAGCATTAAGCTATGACTGAGATGGTYGTACTTGGCAAGACTCCTTCCTCTTCTGGAATACATGGGCACASACACAAACACACACACACGCTCTCCCCACCTGGCTCAGCAGAGTGGTAAGAGAGATTCTAGGARCATATAATGCCAGTTCCTTGATAACATTCTACATGCTCTTCATACCTTTTATCCCAYGAGTCAGTGCTTGGAAGCTGGAGAATGGAAATCTAAGGTCTGAATCACAGAGTTCAGAACCATTAAAATAAAACTTTCAAAAGTCTGTTATGCATTCCTATTTTTTCACTCTGTGTCCATGCATTATATAACAGGAGCCATTATCTGACAAGCACAAAATTTCTCTATTTGGGTTTCCATTAGCAGAAGATGATGATTGAAAGATATTGGTCTAACTCCTCTTCTGTCTCAGTGAATATGTTAAGTCATTTTCGTTAAGGATTTTCATTATATCTTTTTCCAAAGAGGCATTTCCTGCACTGTATTCATTAAAATCTTTTTCATAAATAAGACTAGGATAATACTTTTTTTCTTTCTTCGAAAAAACCCCTACAGTTAAGTGTTGAAGTGTTCATTAAATATAATTTGTCCATATTTTACAGAGAAACTAGAATGCAATACAGAAGTTAGATGAAATAAAATGAATCTGAAATATAGAAATATTTTTGCATTCTTAATATTCAAATCTATTCTATACAAAGCAACAGTCTTTCCTTTTCATTTCCTAGTATTGCACAGAATTAGATGAAAGCATTTTATTGCTCCTCCACTCTTTTTTCGTGCAACCTTCTTCCCAAGAAAGTCTAAAATGTAACAATGGATGAGAATGCAGAGTTTTTAATAAAAGAGAAGACAGAGAAAGTTATGAGAAATATTAGTATATATATTTGTTTAAAACAACATTGATTTTCATGGTTTGCATTGTAGTGATAAGCATAAATTTTTATTTGAAACCAACAGCCAACACGCAAAACTCCACTTGTCACAGAGAAACATTTTGCTGGTTTTCATAGGCAGGTATATTTTTGCTACATAAATATGTTTAGTCTGAAAATGTGAATAGGTATCTAAGCCATTTTTTTAAAATAGAGGAAAATGTGGATCCTTGGCAGGTATAGATCATGCAAGAGGGACAAAAGAAAACTAATCTACCTAATTTTTTAATCTACTCCAAACCAATCTTTGATGTATAGCTTTTTCTTCTTGTGAGACCTCTCACTTTAAAATAACAGTTTCAAACTAAATCAGACACCCAAGGTTTTAATTCAGAAGAAAACAGAGGTTATTTCATGAATGAATAAAGCTTGGTTATCTACAAATTTGAGTTCTATATCTCCACAGCCTCTTCCCTTGCCCAGATCAGCTCCTTCATGCCTCACACCTGTTTTTCCGGCTCCCTTCAGGCTGTCCTTTCTCCACTAGCCATTGCTCCCCTGAGCAAGTGGTGGGGCAAGTGGTGGGGCAAGTGGTGGGTCAAGGTAGTTGCTCCGTGTTGGCTAATCAGCTGGCTGATTAAATTGGTGACAGCCTGATCTGGCATTGGGTTGACTGAAAATGAGAAGTTATGTTCTTGCTGCGCACCTTCACTCATCTGGACTCATGACAGAACTAGTGTAAAACATTTATCAACATAAGAATTCCCTGACTGCAGGCACTTAAATAGTCTGAGGGGCTTCGCTACATTTGTCTGTCACAATGGGGTCGTGAGTTCGTTCTGGAAGGTACAAGTGTGGAGACGAAAGTCTGAAAATCAGTATTGCTGCAATTTCATAAGTATTTTTAGAAAATTGAGGTAAAATGAGACTCAACTGTACAAAAAAACCCCAAAATTACAAAATATACCTATGAAACCAGAATGGTAAGTTTTGTACCAGTAATTTTCATTAAGTGTATGAATCATTTCATACATGTAAAAAAAGACTTTATTGGGAGGGAAGACAACGTGGACAACCATTTGAAATATTCACACATCGTTTTTAGTGTCTGATACACACACAATCTGTATGAATTAGGATTATAAAGAAACACCAAAAACTTAAACATGCTTAGTTTATACATACAGTAATTTATCTAGGCTTGCAGAGTAAATGGCTGAAAAAATTCAGGTAACAGGTCTCATTCATGTTAATAGACACTAAATCAGATGCCAATTATGATCCTTTAAATGTCAACATCTTTAACCTTGTTAATTCTTTCACTGTCAAAGGAAGGGTAAAAGCAAGTAGGTATCATATTAAAAAGAATAACAGAAGCTACTCTTGAAGATTGCTCCTTAGCGACAGCTTTTATAGTAGATGATAGGGCTGAAGAAGCAGGTACAACATTTGAATCACCCATCCTTAATTTTCAAATAGTCCTAAAATATTATTATTGGATTGAAAGTTAAAATAAATTTGTGTCCAGAATTCTATCTAATTAGAACTCTTACTAATTGATCTGTCTATTAAGGGGACAAGTAGAGTCATTCAAGGAAAATCCTGTTTGTTCCAAGGAGAACAAACTGCTTCCCACTGTAAGCAAAGATCAGGTTCATGACCACCTGAGGAACCTGAACATACATAAATCTATGATGAGCTGCATTTCAGATTCCTGAGGGAATTGGTTGATGTAGCTGCCAAGCCACTCTCCATAATATTTGAAAAGTCATGGCAGTCAGGTGAAGTCCCAGGTGACTGAAAAAAGGGAAGATTTGTACCCATCTTTAAAAAGGCTAGAAAGGAGGACCCTGGGAACTACTGACGCATCAGCCTCACGTCTGTGCCTGGGAAGATCATGGAACAAATCCTCCTAGAAGCTGTGCTAAGGCACATGGAGAACAGAAAGGTGATTCAGGACAGCCAGCACAACTTCATCAAGGGCAAATCTTGCCTGAACAACCTAGTGGCCATCTATGATGGAATGACTACCTCAGTGAACAAGGGAAGGTTTACAGATGTCATTTACCTGGACTTCTGTAAAGCCAACAACTTCCTTCGCTCTAAATTGGCAAGAGATGGGTTTGATGACTGGACTGTTTGGTGGATAAGGAATTTGTAGGACAGTCACATCCAGAGGGTAGTAGTCAATGGCTCAGAGTCCCAATTGACATCAGTGACAACTGGTGTTCCTCAGGGACCCATATTGGGACCAGTGTTACTTAACAGCCTTATAAATAAAAAAATCAGTGGGATCACGTGCAACCTCAGCAAATTTGCCATTGACACCAAGCTGAGTTATGCAGCTGACACACCTGAAGGACGAGATGGCACCYAGAGGGAGCTGACAAGCTCAAGAACTGGGAGCATGAGGTTTAACAGGATCAAATGCAAGGTGCTGCACCTGGGTTGGGGCAACCTCCCAGTATTAATCCCGGCTGGGTGATGAGCAGATGGGGACCAGCCCTACTGAGGAGGACTTGGGGGTGCTGGTGGGTGAGAGGCTGGACATGACCCAGAAATGTGAACTCCCAGCCCAGAGAGCCAAACATGTCCTGGGCTGCATCCAAAGCAGCCATTAGGGCAAGGGAGAGGATTCTGCCCCTCTGTTCTTCTGTGGTGAGACCCCACCTGCAGTGCTGCATCCAGCTCTGYGGTCCTCAGCATAGGAATGACATCAACCTGTTGGAGCAAGTCCAGAGGAGGGACACCAAGATGATAAGAGGGACGAAGCACCTCTTCTACAATTAAAGGCTGAAAGAATTGGGATTGTTCAGTCTGGAAAAGAGAAGGCTTTGGGGTTACCAAATTGCAGTCTTACAGTACCTGAAGGGAGCCTACAAAAAAGCTGTAAAGGGACTTCTAACAAGGGCATGTAGTGACAGGACAAGGCGTGAGAGTGCAGCTGCAAAGATTGATCCTCTGAAATATGAGTGGAGAAAGCAGAGCTATCTCTTTCTTTTGATCTTGACCAGTGGACCTAGGCAAGACACAATGGAGGCAGAATAAAAAGAGAAAATGCTTGAAAGACTGCAAAAGATTGAATATGATGGTAGGGTTCTCCATGAACAGTAGCCTCTCCATGAACAGTACAGACACAATAGTGAGGCCCCCAATCAGTCTCAAAATTCAAATCTGAAAGCCCTAAATCCCAGGTAAAGCACTTCTCTGGATGGTTGTCTGGGAGAAGCATGTGATGCTCTGGGTTATCAACCGCAAGAGATCAGATAGAAGGGTAATGTTGCAGTACTAGCCTAAATAAAGTACTCAACAATTTTCTAAGACATTGGCACTTTATGTACTGCTGGAGTTACAAATAAAAGTTATTTTCAAGTTTTTGAAAGTAACTGAGCCTAGCAAGAGACACCTTTTGTTCTGCGAAGAACAAAGAAAAATAAATCACAGTTTTACAAGGGAAAGATGACACTATTCTACGTTCCTAATTTTCAGGGAAAAAAAGGCATTTTAAAGCATTACAGAGTTGCTCACACTCATAGAATACACATCTAACATCTCTGTTCTCTGAGCCAACACATTATCACTGAGTTCCCCAACAGGAAGTAAAGAAAATAACATCTTAGGACACTCAAATCTACTATTATTAAACACAGGTTTAAAAATAAACCATCAGATGAAGAAAAACCCCACACATCACAAACATACTGTCACAGTGCAATTATTTTCATTTACTTATAGATATGGGATTAATTTTGAGATCAGATTTATCGTAGTCACAGCTATAGATGTAAATGTTCCTATGGGTTCTGCAAAAATAAACTGATAAACAAATGTGTTTATCCATTATTGTAAGTGGCTTGACTGCGTCACTGTGCAGAACTTTTTGTCCATGAACAACCTTTAGCATCAAGAAGAATCGGTATCTACCTATCTAAATATTTAATGGATGAATTCCAGAATTACTAGAAATATTGTTGTCTAAAAYATATTGTGTAAATTCTTTCTGACTAGATCCAGGAAACATCTTGGAGTCCCACTAAACCACAATTAACTCACTTTCCAGAAAAAATAACCAAAAAGGAAAATTATGCATAAACATGCACAGGACACATATCTATGAGTTTGCAGTTTGTAATGTTCATTTCTCTCTACAGATCTACACTTGGACTAGGCCTGTCTAAAAAGCAAAACAAACCTGAGTGCACAAAAAAAGAGATAACATCTGTTCATTCATCATTAGCTGTGGGCCATGATGGAGAACAGGAGTGTCAAGCTGATGTAAAAACAGCTAAAAAAAATTACTCACAATACCTGAACTAATGGTTCATCACACTGTAAGAATCCCGCCTTCTTCCTCATCCAGTCACAAATTCCAAATATGCTCTATATTAAGTTGTGACCAACTTCAAATGCTGAGTTATTCACCTGGATAAACCATTAATATGTACTATCATTTCTAATTTACATTTTTTATTTACCTGGATGAACCACTTAATTGTGATTACAATCAACAGAAAGCTACCTGAACTCTTCTCTTTTTACAGTATAGCTTTTAAGCTCTCACTGGGTCATTCTATACAGGGATGACATAAAGGTAAAATGTCCAGTGGCACCAAGATCAAAAAAAAAAGGTCCTTATTTTGGGAAGAAAAAATAATTATGCATGGAGCTAATTGGCAAAAGTTCCATATGTAATTCAGCCCTTAAAATTTGATTATCTGGTCTACCGGAATTTATTCAATTGCAGTCTAATGCTGTTACTAATTTATGTAATTTTGACTGAATTTACATTGTTTCTTTTAAGTTGGGTAGTATACTGCCCTAATTTTGTCTTTGCATACTCAACTGGTTTTTACTAGTTTTCATGTCAATATTCAGACCTATCTTGAAAATTTTCAAGTGGTTAGGTAGTTTGGTCTTTTCTACATCAATACCCACTTATTGAAGCTACTAACTTTAGTTACTCATTATAAATATGATAAAGTTAGGAAATCATAAAAATCATGAAAATATTAAAACAACTCACATACAATATCATGCCAACATACCCAAGAAAATAACTTTGAAGAATCTAAATAGTAAACAATAAAGTCAGATAACTGTAAGTGACAGAATAAAATGTGTACTGGCAAAATAGGGAAAAAGAGTCAAGGGAGGAAGCAGAAGAAAAAGTGGAGACACAAGTGAGATGTTGCAATTTTCCTAAACCAAATTTTCAGAACATTAAATTCCCCTTAATCTGACCCATGCCATAGTTTTGATCGCTAGTTAAAAATAATGCTAGTATCTATTATGTGCCAATCTTTGGGCTTTGTCTAAACTACAACTTCATGGTCACACCTGTTCTCAGGAACTATCAATGTAATGATCATAAGTGGTCCAAATTAATGACCACGTATCCTAGTATTCAGCCTTGTGATTTCTTCTGCCCCCAAGTAAGTTTAAATCCAGTAGTACATTCTTGCAGGCCAGGTGATACTCCAACACGGAAGGAAGCACTAGGCACTACTGCTGTAATCAGCCAGAGAACTTACAGCCTTATGTAAGTTAAGTGCCTCATTTGTCATTGTTTATTTAAATACAAACCTGTCTGTGAAATCATGATTTGTGGTACACATTACAATTATTGACTGTGGAGCCTTTCAACTTAATCAAGCATTATTTGATCCTCCAGTTCTTAGCACCATGTCCAAAATTCAAGAAATCTTTTCAATCAAAAGGAGAATGGAACTAATCTAAGCTCTTACAGTATTTCTGCTGAACCTCATTATTTCAGATAGAGCATCAGTGCTCAGGCTCTCTGGCAAAGTGGCAAGAAATCACATGTTCTTCAGTGGCTTTCATGCCTCCACAGGGGACAGCTCATCCTGATGCTGCAGCACCCACCTGGAACCTCCCACGCATTGCTAACCAATTTACACAGAGATAGCCTTCTTTCTATATGTTTCCTGTGTTAAGACTGACTAGAAGCCACAATACATCCTATTGCTGGGTATGGTGCATAGATAAACTGAGGGAAGTCAAAGTATAAAAATGGAAGTTTCTGTAGTTGCTTGTACCCCCAACTGCCTGCCATATACAGGGATATGTTGCTTCTGGTATCCTGCTGCACCCCGCTAACCAGGAGTTACGGGCTCACTCACACTTTCTGTGCCTGTGGAAATCAAAGTGAGTACAAATACCCCTACTAAATTTTAGTCTTCATTATAGCTTAAGAGTGGGAGAGAGAGTGAAAACAAAGCTGCTGAATACGCACGGTTTGCAAACAAGCAGGCAACTGGAAGACGACAGTCTCTGCTAAGGCAGTTGTTTACTATTTAGAATGGAGAAAACAAAAGAATATATGATAAAAAATTCTTTCAGAAAAGATTTTGTTGTTAGACAATTCAAACTCTGCTGCCATACATAATTTCTTCTATTAATTTGTWGCCAAATATAGCTAAGTTATATAAAGTTCTTGAAAGGCAGTTCTACTAGGGATTGCAAAAACTGAATCAGGAAATTTTTTGTGTAGAGATGATGACAACATAAACATTTTCCACTCAGAAATCGAAGTAATCAAAACATGACAATCAATTATCTTTCTTAAACAGTTCTAGCATTACAGAATCACAGATTAGTTTAGGCTGGAAGGAACATCTGGAGGGCATCTGGTTCAACTCTCTTCTCAGTTTGACTCACTTGGAGAAGATTGCTTAGCACCATGTCCAGTCAGCTTTTGGTTGTTTCCAAGGATGGAGAATCTACAACATTTCTGGTCAACCTTTGCCAGTACTTGGCCACCTTCACAATAAATAAGCTTTTCCTTGTGTTCAGACAGAACCCCCAGTGAATAGAAAAATAATGATATGGTAATACATTTTCATAGATTGAYCAGAATTATTTGCTAAAAAAAAAGGAAAAAAAAAAAGATGCTGGAAGTTAAACAATTTGCAAATTACAAATCATTAAGGAATTTTCCTCAGGAGATCCAAGCATGATGACCAGAGGAGATGATAATCTATGATTATGTTATCCACTAAAGCTTCCCTTGTATGTATTCAACAACAATGAAATCTAATTAAATATACACAATCCAAGGTTTACTTAAGGTTTAAATGAAACAGAATTAATCTTTTCTTTTGAAATTTCCAAATCAAGCTCAAACTACCACAGCATTTCCAGACATTGAATAGTAAGAGTTCATAACTAAAATAGCTTGCAAGGACTCACCTGACACATGAGCAGCTAAAGACTTATCACAAAGAATAGCACTAAGTAAAATTCCGAAGAGCAAGGGCTGTTATCAGGCTTTTCTGATGTGACTAATAGAACCGTGCAGAATGTAACACACACTGTCCCAGAATGGATCTTCCCTTCACTTTCACATTTGTTAAATAGCCACAGTTGCTATTTAAGTTTCATGCCAGCTTAAATTGAACGCTAAAAATAATGCCTATGTATTAAAGGTATCTCTTCTAACGTCTTAGCTCCACCTATGCAACAGAACAAGGTTTGCTTTCTGATCAGAAACACTATAAGTCACTATTTTTCTTCTAGTTCTAGACGTAAGACACAACTGAGAAGATTGCTTTTACATATAAAAAAATGTAGATATGTAGATGAGGCTCTTGGAATATTATCTAAGTTTATCATTCCCACTTGCAAAGGAAAAAAATATTGGTCTACTACTGTAGCAGTTACAGTCATTACATATTTCTTCGGCACAAAACAAAGCACTGCAAAATAATGATGTGTACCTCATGTGAGCTCAGCAAAACTGGTGAAGGTGAGATAAAGTGCAGTTACCTTGTGAACAGTGAGAGCTGGCAGTTTTGCAGACTAAAATATTTAATCCACTGAGAGCAGAGTTCTTCCATTAACTGCACGAAAAAAGGCTTCACTAACATTCGTAATGTGAATAAACACTTTGAAATTTGTGTTACCTGCTAAAGAGTGGATATATCTCCACAAGAAATGCTATCCACTAAAATATTCACACTGGTAAAACGACATCAGCCTACACTTAATATCTGTATGCCTGTATTTCACAGCATAATTTACATATTTCAAGGACAACGATTCCATAGCCAATAACCCTGATTAGGAGAAATCAAGTTATTTGAAACTGTGTTACAAAAGAAATTCCAACCCATTAATTACATCAGAAATGACCTTGGTATTACAGATATATTCCCTATCCTCTGTGACATTCAGATAAAGTTGACTGCACTATGCATCAAGCACTGTGGTACTCTGAAGTGCAGAGTCATAAATCTGTACCTGTTTATGTATTTACTGACTCATATGCTAGAAAGCCCAAGTGATTATTACTTCCAACACTGCTACACATAAACAGACTCTGATGAGAATGCATTTATGGTGTACTGCATCTAGTCAGTGAGAAGTCACAAAGGAGAAATAAAACATTGCCAGAAATCATCCTGACTGCTCTACAGAACACGAAAGTCATTTTCTTGTGGACAAAACAGCATTTTATGCAGATCATATAATCCCCTATAAATTATTTCACAGGGAAAAAGCAGTGTTTTATATGCAAGATTTGAAAGATTTTTCCTACAGGAAAAAAAAAACCAACCCCACACTGAATTATGTTCTAACAATATAGTGGTAAAGGTTGTTGGTAAATCTGTATTAAAAGGTTATCAGTCCCCTCTGAATTCTTCAAAAACAGACACAAAAACAACTCAGGAAAAGAAAGACAAGAACAAAGCATACCAGTGGTAGGACAACAGCAAAGGTAGAAGAAAACTATGACCTTACACAGACTGGGCAGAGAGTATCAAGGTCTGAAAAGGCAACATATTCAACAGAAAAGCCACATGAAACAAATAATGCAACATGGGAAAGTTATGACACACATCTGCATGTATGAATATTTCTTTGTATTAACTTACGATAGGGAGCCAAGACACAGGAAAAAATATAATTATTGCACTAGACCCAAAAATCCATCTTTTCTGACATAATTTGTTAATGAATATGAATGAAGATCATTGTGCTCCCTTTATGATTCTCCTTAGCATGCAAAACAAAAGGAACTCTCACAGGACAACTATCTGYCTGAAGACCTAAAACTTGACAAGTTTAGGAATGTCACCACCACTATATGGATCAAGTAGACAAGAGCTTTATTTGAGTTCTACTGAAATTACAGGAGATACTTTCCACACTTTCCAGAACTCCATCGAGCATGCAGCTATTGCACAGTGGTTGACATTAGACGTGTTATTCATTTGAGCAACTGTCTATCTGTAAAAGATTCACAATCAGGCATAGTATATAAATCTCAGAGCTACTAACTCACAGGAACTACACGTGTATTCCCAGGGGTGTTGGCTTATTTTCTTGAAGAAAACAGAGTAAAAATATGCCTAAATTTCTGCCAGTTTGATGTTGGAAACAAGGCTGTAAGAACCAGTAGAGTCCTATGTTGGAATTGAAGAAACATTTAAGGCTGAAAAGACCTCTTCCAGGATGCACTTCTCTTTGTTTCAGCATTACATCACATAATTTCTTCAAAAGAATGATTTAAACTTCACTGTAAATAACTCAGGTTTTGTGTCCTTCATTCTAAAAACTTAATCAAAGTAAAGACATAGTGAAGAGAAGTAAATGAATGACATAAAATCATGGCCAATTAACAAATGTGTATAATTTTAAAGTACCAACATATATATTTAAAGAATGAAAATTTACAGCAGATTCGGACCCATATCCAACTCTTCATATGCATGTAAAAATGCACATATGTGTGTTTATACAGTCGCATAAATACATACACACACACACACACACACACACACACACATATATAGTAATAATGTGAAGGCAAGTTTTTCTGTTATCCAAAACACTTGGAATGCAGGAAGCAACCTGGTCCCATATCCTGTTTTTCAAAGGTTACCCATGCACTTGTTGTCTGACTATGCTCTGCTATCATTCATCTTCAGAAAAAAAAAAAAAGCTTTTGTTATATAATTCTGTACCTTTACTTATTCAGGTATGAATATTTTAGCCCTGTGTTCTACTTCTGTCATTTGCCTGAAGCTCACCTGTCTGTTCTCTTGCTACATGCTTGTTGTTGCTCTGTTTCCCTTTCTCTTACCATTGTGATCATTCTTTTATCTCTTCCCTCCCAAGTTCTGCACTTAAGTAACAGTGCAGTTTTTACAGCTATTCACATTTAATTTTTCATTGTTTCCAGTCAATAATCACTAACATATTTTCCTACTTTCTGTCTTTAAAAGCAGTAAATGGTGTCCTTCTCTTTCTTCTTCTTGCCCTTCCTCTTTTACAGTGTAAAATGCAAATCCTCTCCTTTCTCATTTGGACTTGAGAGCTGTTACTGCTTATATTTTTAAGATTTTGCCTTGACACTTCTGACTGACAGTAGAAAACAAAATCAGTACATATTTCTCATGCCTTCAGCAATAATGCTTCTGTCTATATATATAATACAGAATCCCTGTAAAATAGTCTCTAAACTTTAAGCTACAACCAAGCTGAGCATGATCAAAGTCACTTCTGGAGAGAGATGACTTGCTGCTTATTCCTCAAGGGCAAAGACCTGATGCCTGCAGTTCAGAAATTACTGGGCTAATTAATAAAGACCATCTGCATATGCATAACCTCCAATGTTTTGACAGTGAAATAATAATAATAATAATAATAATAATAATAATAATAATAATAATAATAATATACCACCCAAGAAATTTCTACAGCGCTGCATGCTGCCTTTTAAGCCCTTGTAGCAGCCATATGACAAATAGAGACAACTCTTTTGCTCCACCAGCTTGGCTGAGCGTTCTTTTACTGACCAGCCTTATTCTCTGGGTGCATACTAAATAGAACACTGAGATCAGATCACCTTTGTAAGCAGAGAGATCCAAAGCTTAACTTAACATTAGAGTTTTACTGATTTTATTAAGCTGTAGCACAAAATTATATTTTTAGCAATCTCTAGAATTATAAAATCATTTAGGTTTGAAAAGACCCTTAAGATGGAGTCCAGTCCTTAACTCGACACTACCAAATTAGTCTTACAGTTTACTTTTCTTCTGCATTACATAAAATTATACAAAAAATAAAAATAACCAAAGCCTGTTCCTTTCTTCTTGTTGTACTTGAAAGATATAACCTTGGCAATCATCAGGTAATTTTGTTCCTTGCCTTACAGTAAATTATATCCTCCTCCTGCTGCTGAGTTACATGATCCCTGCAGTGTGGGTGATAATTCTCTGTTTGCTATTACAACGTACAGTGTAGAGAAACATTGAGAGAAATCTTAGGAAATGCAAGCTCTTTTTCAACCAAGTTTATTACATTTGCTAGTGTGGCTGAAAACAGACAGAAATGGGATTTAGCCACTGTTGAACAGACTGATGTAGGAAATCTCTGACATGCCAACCATAACAGAAATTCCAATTTACAGTAAACACACAAGAGGAGATCGGATGGGACTCTGGGACACTTCAAAAAATGTGATTATTACACACTATTGGAAGACCAATTCATTCACTGGACAATAACTTCAGTTTTTCCTTACAGCAGATACAAGGCAGTATCACACATATCACCACCAGCAGCTCTGAAATGATAATGCAGCAGCAAGATCGGGTTATTCCCCACAAAATTTTCATTAGTCAGCAGAATAAAAGAAGTTAAGTATTCCTTTCATAACTAGAAACACCAGTCTTTCCTAAAACATGAAAACCAGCTCTCTTACACATGTGTTTTTTCCAATTAGTTGTGAACTTAGTAAAAAAAAACATGCATAATATTATCTAAACACATATTTTTTGAAATTAAGACTAATGTGAGACAAGGGACATGATGATTTTGAAGTACCTCTGAAAATGTCTGGAACTTCTGTTGGCACACTACTGTAAATACTGGCGTTTCAATTATCATGTTAAAATTTATATGTGCACTCAGAAAAATTCACTTAAATGAGTCTAAGTTTACTTTGAATAAATTTAAATATTTAGAATAGAACCATTCTGAGAAGTTTTCTTCTCTTTATTCCCCCAAAGTAGCTCTGATGCAAGTCCTGTGACACTAGCTAGAATATACTACTACTAGTGTAATATACCCAAGCAGATGAAGTGGTAGATTAGATAAAGCTCAACTTCTAAACCACATCATTATTAAAGTGAGGTGGTTAAAGAAGATAATGGAGTATGAGAGATTACTTTTATCATAGAATAAAATCATATAATGGTTTGGGCTGAAAGAGCACTTTAAAAGTCATCTAGTGCAGCCGTCCTACCATGATCAGGACATCTTCAACAATATCAAGTTGACCTTGAATGTTTCCYGGGACAGAGCATCTACCACCTTTCTGGACAACCTGTTCCAGTGTTTCACCACCCTCATCATAAAAAACATCTTTCTTACATCTAGTCTGAACCTAATCCCGTTTAATTTAAAACAATTAACCCTTCTTCTATCACAGCCAGCTCTGCTAAAAAGTTCATTTCTGTCTTCCTCATAAGACCYCTTTAGGTACTGAAAGGCTGCAAAAAGGTCTGCCTGAAGTTTTCTCTTCTCAAGGCTGAACAAACCCAGCTCTCTCAGCCTGTCCTCACAGGAGAGATGCTCCATCCCCTGTGATTGTTTTTGTAGCCCTCCTCTGGACCCATTCCAACAGGTGCATATCTCCCTCTTGCTGGGGGCCCCAGAGCTGGATGCAGTAGTCCAGGTGTGGTTTCATGAGGGCAGAGTAGAGAAGAACAATCTCCTCCCTAGACCTGCTGGTCACACTTAGTTTTTTACAGCCCAGGATACTGTTGGCTCTCTGGGCTGACAGTGCACATGGCCAACGCATGTTCAGCTTCTCGCCAACCAACCACTCCAAGCCCATGTCCGCAGGGCTGCTCTCGATCCGTTCATCCCCAGCCTGTATTAGCAGTGCAGTTTGCCCTGACCGGGGTGCAGCACCTTATACACGGCCTTCTTGAACCTCATGAGATTTCCATGGGCCCATTTCTCAGGCTTGACCAGTGTCCTCTGGATGGCAGCCTGTTCCTCAGGCGTCTCATATTCCCCATGCAGCTTGGGGTCACTCAGCTTGGTTTTCTTCAGGCAAATAAATGCGATAGCTATTTTTTGCCATTTTATACAATGGTAAGCATGGCATAAAAATGTGTTTTTTCAATATATTTTTAATATCTTACTAACCTTTCATCAAAATGTCATGTTCTAGTTTAAGTGTGTTTTTCGAGAGACATTCTAGGTTTCTGCCTGGTTTGAATTCCCCTTACTCCCCAGTTTATAATTGGCTCTTTTTTTTCCCCCCCTCTGTTGAGTATTTTCTTCTGAAGCTTTTGTCAGATCTTCAAGGTCACTATGTCAGGTTACCTAATCTGCATCTTCTTTAAACTAAATATTTTATTATAATCCTTTCTAATCACAGAAAAAGTCAAAGAAAGAGAGCTGAAAAATGAGTAGATTGAAACTGCTATCCCTTGAACTAAATTCTCAACATCTTCAACGGAAAGAAGAAATACTCTGTCATTGCTACACCTGCTTTCATCTGCTCTCCGGGGTTCCTCCTGCTGTGAAGACCCTAAAGGCTGTTTCTCTTTTGAGTACATAGATCTCTTTTTAAGCTGCCATCTTATACACTTAACATTCTGTGCACTTGAGTGCACTTACCATTTGCTTTTTGCTGCAGCTATAAATAATGTTAAGAGAATATCAGTGTCGAGGTGCCTTATCCACACATATGCAATGGGATCAGCAGGTTTTACAAAACATTTGTCAACATAGCATTTGGAGTTTTCGCTCTGCTTTCATTTGAAAAAGCAAGTGCTGCTACAAATGGTTTTCTCTAGACAAAGTGGTATTCAATTATTCAAATTACTTTAGGCTATAATAGTTGTACTAAGCATTGTTCATTTTATTAATGTTGAATACTGTTAACATCTTAAACAGTGATATTTTAATTCACTGCCTAGACAAAGATTTGTGAGTAAATATAATAAAGTAAACAAGAAGATATGGCTAATTTATTAGACAAGCAATATACATAGCTTGCTAAACTGCTAAAGTTTTACTTGAAGTGAAATAATTCTGTGGTAGTCCAGACCACACATTGTTTAATGTAATCAGATGCTAGTGATTAACAACAACAAAAAAGTAATTGGCAAAACCCTTTTAAAACAAATGTTTTCTGTAGGGGAGAGGAGCATGGAACCAGTTCTTACAAGGAGAAGAAGGGAATAAATTTGAAAATTAAGTCAGAGGTTCTGTATCCTGCCTAAAATGGAATTTCTATGTATCTGCAGTCACATCTCTCCCACCTTTCAAGATGCCATGGACTTTTCTGCAAAATTCAAACAAAACCCACGTTTTTTAGTATTGAGGTTCAATTAAGATTACGGAAAGTCCTATCTTGAAGCAAATAATGCCTTCCTTAAGGTGGTCTAAGTAATCTATGTTTTAGATTTTACCGTATTTACTCAGGTGGTAGCACCTTATGCCCAGAGACCTGGCTTCTGAAGTCTACCACTGCCTGCTGAGTCTTTTTAACAGACGCAAAAAACAGCTTTAATTAAATTTTCTGCTCAGTGACATATTTGCAGGTCTTTCTATAATTCAAAATAAAACCAGTCTGTGATTTGAATGAGGTTTTCAAAAAATGCCTTCCAAAGATTACCGTAATTTATACAATAGAGTAATATCCTGGCAGGTACCAAACTTTTTTTGACTCTCCGCATTACTACCTGAGTTTTTTTGAAATAATATAAGACTTAAAGTAGCAATGAGATTCCCATTTTCCCAAAAGATTACATTCTCACCAGAATAAAGAAGAGTGAAGGGGGATACTAGTATATACGGAAGTATCTGACACTGCCTCCTCTTCCCAAAAGAATAAATGAGCATTGTATTTTCATTTTTTTTTCTCCAGATTTTAACCCATGAAACACAGGCTTACAGGCTTCAATATCTAATCTTTCGAATAACAATAATAAATATATTTAAGTATATATTTAAAAATTTCCACAACCGAAGTTGAAAAGGTTCTAAAATACAGAACAGCTCATTAGCAAAAATCAAGTTGTAGAGAAATATTTCTTTCTACTATATGTGTGCTAATACTAAAAATATTTTAATAATGCATCTATTCAAATAGTATATCCTTGACTGCAGTAATAACCTGATATTAACTTTCAGGTAATCATCCTCACTGTACTTATCGTGTAGTTTAAAGTGTAAGGACACTGGTTTACTCATTAAAATAAAAGTTTTAAAAAACCCCCTAAAAGCAATATTCTGTACTCATTTAAACACTGTAGTCACTTTCCATCATTTTTCCTGTACTGGAGATATTTAAGACCACCTACTTATTATTTCACTTGACCAAGACCCTAAGTACATTCAATATCTGTATTTATTTCAAATCATACAATCATGTGTAGCTGGTACAAAAAACACGATTCAAGGACAAGTATCTAGAACAGATTACCCTGGACTTGCTTGCTGATTTTATCAATAGACACAGTGGTATTATGAAACAAATGACAGTGATAAGTGTGTCCCATAAGAAGCAACAGAGGAACAGACTTTAATGAAGCAAGCCAGTGGTGACATTCAGCAATTGTATCTATGTGAGCAAGTTCCTCTGCAGTAATGTAATGATACAGATAAGCTTTGTAGAATCTGATAATAAAATAGTTTTTCAACAAAAAAAAAAAATCTGGGGAACCAATATATTTCACTTTTAGCTATTAGCGCTATGATAATTTGAGCATAAACACCTGTGTTAATTTCATGTAATAATTAGTCTTCTGTTCAATGATAATACATTTACTTCTTTTTGGTTTTATTTAAAATTTTCATTTACAGTTTTAAAAAGAGAACTTAAAAATTGTTGTTGATCCCATAAGAAAAATAAAATGTTTCCTTTTTCTTCATGGAAGACTTCTTATGCAGATTTTTATGCAGAAAAATGTTGTAATTTCTCCAAGTTAGATTTCTTTAGGAAATTACTAATAGTAGCATATCCTCCCAACTGCTGGCACACGAGTTGCATACACATGAAATGTTAGCTTGGGAAGCTGGCCCTCAGTAAATGTATTCAATGTGTGGACATGGTCTTCTGTATGCTTCCACTCATAGCCATCTGCTATGTGGGCACTGTTCCCATTCACAAGTGGATTGGAATTTTTCCTTAGAGTATTCATGGCAAGAAACAGGAACAATAAGCCGAGGCTTTCCCCTTCTACCAGAATCACTTTTTTTTCTGCTTATAAATCGCTGACATAAATGCCCCAGCACACTGAGAAAGAGTGTTTCAGAAAATATCTGAAAAGCAGAAAAACATGAAATGAGAACCAAAAGTCCAGCTACCAGTAAGATTTGTTGCAATGGCACTGTAGAGAATAACAATAACCACTTCTGGTGAGAAAAGATATAAATAAGAAAGTATCAATATAGAAGGACACTCTCTGCAAGTAAAATCCCATGGCAGAAAATATTAGAAAATAAACTTTATTCTGGAAATATTCAGAGAACAGAGGTGAGTATCAGTGTTTCCATAAATTAATTTGCTATTCTGAATTCCTTCATATCTGTGTAATTAGATATCTSTGTAATTAGACCAGTAAACAGATTCCCAAACACCTAAAAATCCATGATCACAAAATAAGCTGAGTAAACTAAAACTATCAAAAACAAAATGAGCAGGAATCTGCTTGTGAAGTTTTTGGTCAGTGTTCACAAACAACTAGGTCTGAATTCACCAGTGAAGTTACATCGATGGAAGTCGAYGTTTCAGTGAGTATATGGTAAAAAAAGGAGCTTATGAGGGAGCAATGTACCTTTCTTCCTCACGTACAAAATTCCTGTTTTCATCGCTGTGGACGGTTTGATTCTGTATGAGTATGATGATGACAAATCTGAACTATTTCCACTGCTTCTGTCTTGACATCTTCCACACAAAATAGAGAATGAACTGAAATTAGTATAACTGTGATTAACTCGAGTGGGGAAAACTGAGTCTTCTCTTTTTGAAAAGAATAAAAAAGAGGTTAAATTACCTCTTGATAATGAAGGCGTACACAACTGAGGCAAAACCAAATTATAAAGGCKCAGTGATGGCTAGGAAAAAAACATGAATAAACCTACTAAAATGGTGTTGGGGGAATTGGTTCTCCAACCATTATCTGCTGATGCAACATTTTCATTGCCTAAAAATACATACTGCCTTCAATGCTGTTCCTACTTTATTGCATTTTCTATTCAAAAGCCAAGCAACTAAATTCTCAGAGCACTGAAGAAGAAAGCATTACTAATATTAATACTGTGACAGATTATTTAAATCAATTTCTGCTTCTAGGAGTCAAAATGGGCTCATTGATGCTGGGAAGGTCTGTATTTCCCAAATGAGTCTACCCCACACAGCACCTCATGAAATGAAATGCATCCATGCAAATGGAAAACAAAACGAAAGGCTATCATTTCCTTCCTTCCTTCCTTCCTTCCCTCCTTCCCTCCCTCCCTCCCTCCCTCCCTCCTTCCCTCCTTCCCTCCCTCCCTCCCTCCCTCCCTCTTCTCTTGCACCCTACCCCTTATTTGTATAATGTATTAATAAAACTTTGTAAGTATTTGTGGGCCCTGTGACTTTTGTCGTTGCTTTTCAACTATGGGCATCTACAAATCTTGGGTTCTCCCTTCCCCTTCAGGGTGGGATGCCACACTACTTACTGCTCATTACCATAGAGCGTCTCTTAAAGCATACTACTAAAAACACAGGAAAAAAAGCAATTTTAACATGCATTTGGGGAAAACTAAGTATAGAAGGCTAATGAAAATATACTATGTTTGAAATTAGGTCACAGCCTTAAAGCTGAATGTTTTGTTTAAAAGGCAGTCTCTGCAGAGAAACAGGACTCTGAAGAAAAGCTTGTATCCAATGAGCTGTCCAAGGGGATTCTGGTTAGGAACTATTCATACACATAGGCTTGTTCATGCAGCCTAGAGTCAGTCTCTCTCTTAGTAAATCTCATCCTATTTAAAAAACATTTTGTGTGAGGTATACATCTCTAAATAAAAGTATATCAACATAATGAAATAATTCTGGAACTTCTGCCCATTTGTTCTCTGTCCCATAACTTTTCAAGAACCAGAGTTCTTCTTATTCTAAATCAGAAAAGTGATTTCACCAGATACAGGCTGCAATTACTGTCCAAGGAGAAAAGTCAGATTATTTCTTCAAATCTGCATCCAGTATTTAGACATTGGATGATGCCAATTTACCTTTTAGAAGCATATCTTTAGTATGTATATTTATATGACTAATGATTAATTATTTTGTTTTCACAACGTTTAGACAAGGTTAAGCACATATCACAGTGAGCTGTAACAATCTTGCAAGAATATTTTCAGCAATTATCATAACTAGATACAACTCAGGAGTCCATCAAGGGACACTTAATTGGTTTAAAATAATGATCTAATCATAAAGACTGCACATAATTAGTAACAAACAAAATCTGCAAATAGTCAGCTGTCTCCCATTAATCACTACTGTGCAACTCATCTGTATTATCTAGTTATGTAAAATGGCTTGAAGAGCCTGAGGAGGTAACAGAATTTTACAATGACCTCTTGTCCTAAGTACTCCTTCAGAAGCAATAAGCATTGAAAAAAAAATCCATGATGATATGATGGTRGTGATGGATAGTCCCCATTCAATAGTAGTCAGGTAGAGTAACCTGTCTCAGTTCCATTCTTGTTGGATTCTTCCTGATTGTCCAAAAGACCCGGCCAGGATTAGCAGCCGCACCTTGTGCCAGGAGGGAAAACAGCGGCCCTTCTTTGCCTGAAATTCTGTTAAACTCTGCCTGGAACACAAAGACTCACAGGGCCAGAGAAATCAAGAAGGAGCAAGGATGTAATGAAAAATATGCTGACTTATGTTTGGGGTAATACATTGAATTTCATCTTTCTGTGGGTTTCTTTTTTATGTTTCTCATGTCATTAGAGAAAGTGAGAACAAAAGGGACAGATGTTCCYTAGAAACTTAAAAAACTACAATAGCAGATTTTGAACCTTATTCACCTACTTTGCTCCTCTATTTTTTCCAACTGCTGTAATTCCTCTTCTCTTGATTATACATTCTAACAGGAAAATTCAATTTTTAACCTTACATAAAAACTAAACAAAACAACCCCCCAAAAAACCCCAGAAACCTGCTTGCTGCTCTCTAATCGAAAAGACAATAGAGTTATCATCCTTTAATAAGCACAAAGATTCCTGCTAATCCATTTCTGACAATTTTTTAAAAATACAGAATATTCTTCACATTCCTGTAGGAATACATAGTTCAGGCAGATTTTTTTCAGTAAAGACAGACGGAATGTTTTAAATAATCAAAAGTAAGCTTCTTCTGAAATGCATCACTCTCCCACTCCCAACACACATTACGAATCAATATTCATTCTGTGTGTTTTTCCAGCACATCCTCTGCACAGTGTTCAAACAGTTTTTAATGAGTCCTGCACTCTGTACTTATTGACTATGGCTTTCTTTGTATATCCAGAAAGGGCCACAAGACTGAAAATTACAGTAGACAGAAATATAAGGTGTGTTAGGATGAGATAAGTTACTTTCAGAAAAGTCATTTCAATTATTACTAACAATCTGTGCCGGTGTCGCTCTGTAGGCTTCAAAGAGTACTTGTAAGAGCAAAGACAATGTTTTACTCCCTGTCAGCAACTGTAGTTATGCAGGAATTAGCTGATACGAACCACCACGGAGATGAAAATAGCATTTATACTGGGAGTGCAAAAGAAAATGAGATGCTCTGTTACCTAAATTAGTTGAATTAAATTTTCATTGGCCTCACTGAATATTAATCACCCACGCAGTTTGTCTTCATATTGCACCCAAAATCTTCTCTAGTTCTCATACATGTATACCTCAAATCACTTTCCTTTTACATATATTTAGAACTGTATATCACAGAATGACAGAATAAGCTGGGTTGGAAGGAACCCAAAAGGATCATCGAGTCCAAATCCTGACCCTGCACAGCACCAGATGCAAGAGTCACACCACGTGCCTGAGAGTGTTCTCCGAACACTTCCTGAACTCTGTCAGGCTTGGTGCTGCGACCACTTCCCCGGGGAGCCAGGAAACACCCTTTGCCTGAAGAACCTTTTCCTAATATCCAACCTAAACCTCCCCTGACACAAATTCAGGCCATTACCTTGGGTCCTGCCACTGGTCACCAGAATGCTTCTCAAAAGGAAGTTGCAGACTGCAATGAGGTCTCCCCTCAGTCTCTTCTCCAGGCTTAACAGACCAAGTGACCTCAGTCACCCCTCATAGGGCTTCCCCTAAAGGCCCTTCACCATCCTTCTTGCCCTCCACTGGATGTTTTCTAATAGTTTAACATAAACTGCACATATTATTCAAGGTGAGGCGACCCAAGTGAAGAGCAGAGTGAAAGCCTAAACACGATACATTCTAAAGGAAGAAGGAATGATATTGTCGAAGGTTAGAGAATACTATAGTATTTATCATTGCAATTTACAATCCTAACATTCCTTGCACATTAGAGTTTTACAGGAATGGTTAAACTTTAAGCATGAAAGTGTTTTCTTAAATACAAAGCTCTTATTTTTTTCTATTTAATTCAAAAATTTAAAACTGAACAAACCAACCCCTAATCTAAACAACACATCCTTAGTGGTCAAAAAAAGTTGTAATAGCTGAAGAGTGTACCTTACGGTGGAGAAATTAAATGATACTTGCTTTTTTTAAATTATTAACCAAGAGTTCTTAGTAGCTAAAAAGCAGAGTTACCTGTCGCAAACACTGTTTAGGTAAGGCCACAGAAGGGAGAAATTTATGACAGGAAAGTGATAATTCTAGGCCTGGCAGAAACCTGGTACAGAAGCCTGGTTAGCACATTCTCTTTAAGGCATCTGACCAAATTTTCCCCACTGTGACAGACTGTGAAAAGAAGCAACTGCTCATATGCATATCACTGGTCAAACAAATCCCCCCAAGTTATGGGACAGATGGCAGATGACCACCAATGATCACGACACCCCCTGAAATATGCCTCTGTGGACACCTGGAACTTGGATTATATAAAGGTAGTACTGTGGTCCAGGTGCTCAGAAGATAAATTCAATCATCTCAGACCTAGGGGGAGGATAACAAAGCTTGGTAAGAAGGATGTGTCACTGATAATGGGTGCAGAAAACGCAAAATTTAGGGGCCACAAGGACATTTGGCAGAACTCCCAAAATAAGAAAGAATCTAATAAAACCAACTCAGCAACTGTACTGAAATCAGCTCCAGCTGGGTCAAAGGTAATTCCAGCAGGGGAAGATTGCAACCACTGATTCATGGCCCACTGATCCAAGAAACCCACTGACTCGAAAGAAGAGAAGGACTGAGCATGCGGACTGATTAGCACAAGAAATGAGGGAATCATTTAACCAATAAAAGATATAATGCTTTAATAAGGAAACTATGTAACTTGTAGCCAACAAGCATTACTTTCTTTGTTTGCTAAAATTTATGAACAGCAAAAAGATTTGACAGTCAGTGGTGAATTCTGTGGACCCAGCACTGTTGCAGTGGTGGCTGCTGCTGCCCAAGTTGTTGGTGAGCCACAGGACAAAACCACAGCATTAAACTCATGGTGAGCTGGCCCAGAGGTCTGATATGTCCCTTGATGGTTAAGGTGAGCACCCACAGACCCTTTTGTTAACTATTTAGTTGCAATTGGTTCATCATTTCCCCACCCTGTTTTTATGTATGAGTTTTTGAATATGCATCACCCTGTTGAATATGTATAAGTTCTAGAAAGTTCTCTGTTATTCAAGCCCCATTGGCTCCCCCCTCACTGCTCCCTCCCACCTTGTCTCTGATTGGTCCGTTTGTACTTTCCCCGCCCCTTTGCCTAAACCTGATTGGTTAATTGCACCTCCATAAAACCCCTGGACCCTCACCTGTTAACGTCTGTTGTCCTTGGACCTTCTGTTGGAATGAACACTTCAGAACCCATACAAAAGACTCCTCTCTGTCTCCTCATCTTCTGTGTGCCCGCCTGGATATAGCCACTTGCATTTGGGCCTGTCATCGCTCCTGGGACTGTGAGTGTTTGCGTGGCAGCTCTACAGCCCCTCCTGAGGGTCGCCAGCCGCGGATAGGGACTCCAGAGGTCTCCAGATCTGCGGCAGACACTCGGGGAAGGCGCAGCACTGGTTGTCTTCCAGATACAGTGGTTTGCATCACAGCACCTCTTTCTGCACAGAACCTACCAGCAGAAGACTGAACCAAGTCCCTTGCCTCACCACCGAGAACCCCAAGTTGAAGGAGAATTCATCTCACCTCTCTCTCCTCACCTCTCTTTTCTGCACCTCTGTGCCTCTTCTCCAGCTCTGCCTCTGCCCTCTCTTCTTACCACCCAACCAGCTCTTCTGCCTCTCTCTCTCGCTTTCCCCTTTTCTACTTCTTTCTGTTTCTCTATCTCACATTTACTGTTAAATAAAATCCATGTTGTTGACTTTGGCATATGGTCTCATTTGCACCTTAATTTGAGCAGAGGCATCTTTTGCTAATTGGATCTTAATATTAGTGAAAAGAAAAATTCACTCTATCATTTTCATACCTATAGGGTTGTAAATGATAATATTTAGTATCTTAGTCAGTTTCTTTATAAATGCTTATGGGTCAAAATCCAAAATTGTACTCAATTATTTCTCGTTATGATTCTTAAGAAAGTGGCAAAGTTTAATGGACACCAAGCATGAGAATTGTTATCCATTACTTCTGTGGAAGAGATGATATCCAAAAAGTAAAGCATAGGGTCCAAATGCTGATTCAAAACTATGTTTAAGCTTCATATTTTTTAAGTGACTGAAAAAGAGGTCAGTGGGTATATTTCTTCAAAGCTTAAATACATTTCTACTAGCTACTTTTCTTCATGACTTTATTTGCTGAATATACTTTGCAAAATCAACTGATGAGTTTTGGACTGTGCCTGGATCTTGCAGTTCATGGTCAGAAAAAAGCAAGTCAGAAAATCTCTGCCTGTATTCCTTTAAAGCTAACTGGTTGTGTGGTCTGGGTAGGAATTAATTGTCTTCTATCACTGTTACATATATCATTTAATTATTCACCATATTTCTGTGAAACTACTACATTTTTGAAGATACATATTTATTTCTAGACATAAGAATCTTCACCTCATTTGTCTTCACATACAACAAGGTACCAGTCCCTAATCTAGCATGCTATGACACTAGTGTGGAAATTTGAATTGAGAACACGTTATGAGTGCTTCCATGTATTCACAGTTCACCCGTTGCCTTTTTTTTTAAATGCATCTTGCATTTTAGACTGTTTACATTTCTTCAGGATGCAACAGAGCAGCTGGGCTACACACCATTTCATGGCAAGATGTCTTAGAGAATCTCAAACTATCCTGAATCAATACCATAAAGCCAAGATAGCTGTCTCCAGACCAACTAATCCTTCCTAGCCAGCAGAGATCCTTCAGATGTGATACGACTTTTCTTATAACCATAACAACTCTTCTGTTGTTAGTAGAAATCTACACCATAAAAAGTTGTCTTCGTTTCATTCATGGCCCATTTGCCTTTGAACTAAAATGAGAGAATGGTGGCCATCAGCAACTTTACCTTTAAGTTCAGGAGCTTCAAGTTGAGCTGTAGTGCAGTTGATGCTTTATTTTTTCACATTTTAGTATAATCTTTTATTTAAATGCAAGAATGTTTTTTAACAAAACAGCAAATATTTGTGAGAGATGGATTATTTATTTCTTTCCTAAAAGCATTATGCCAGGTATTTACTGAAAATGTGCAACCTATTTTCAGTTCACTGAGTATCAGATCTGTAGAATTCTGTCCTAAAATTAATAACATCAATAGAAATTTTAGTACCAACTCAGATGGAAGTAATTTTGTTGCTTTCGCAACCAATAATTCAAGGTCACAAATCCAAATCTTCTTATCTAAGTAAAAGGAAAAGAAAATACGGACCAAGGACAAAATAGTATCAAGGAGATATTAAAATCTTATGTTAAGTGTTCAGGGACTCAGAGAAAGAAATTTATAGATGAAAATGAAACTGCTAAGACAATATGAAAGCTTACTGATTACTTATTATATGCTTCATTACTTAATTAATCTACTACTTGCCTAAACATACTTTCAGAGTACATAGCATGCCATAATAAAAGTGATCAGGGTCTGTTTTGCTCAGTAAAACAGTATGTGAGAGGAAGTCAGCTAAATCTTATCACAGCAAAGCTTGTCTCCTGCTGACATAAAAGGGAACTGCACAGCTAAAGCTCTTCAAAGGCTTTGAAGATGTACAGCATTGTAACAGTAGTCAAAGAGATCGTGAATTTGGGAGTGTGTCATCTGATGAGTCCCTTATAACTGAATGCCTTTATTCCACCTCCCTGTGTTACACTTTAACCTACTCAATGAGATCATGCCAGTGTCACACCACTCAAGCAGACACATCTTTAGCTATGACTCACTGACATCAATCATTCTTGTTTTTTTATCACACCAGAAAAAAAAAAACCAACCCACTGACTTTGTCCCCTTTAAGAGACTTTTCACTTTTATGTTAATGTGATAAAAGAAAATAAAGAAGCAAACCAAAACTGTTCAATATTTAAGAGTGTAAAAGAACTTCATGACATTCAATGGCATTGAAAAAGACACCTGTAACATTCCCATCCTTAAAATACTCTTCTCTAACTTGGTCATCCATAACTGACACTGCAGTTACTTAGACACGGTATGAACAAAATGATGAGATATAGTATGAAAAAATGAATATGATCTATATTACATTTCTTAGTCTATGAGCAGGTGCGTGACTGAATATGTTCCCTTTTTGTATGTTTGAACATGAGGCACATGTCAGCATTTTGCATAACCTTTAGAATGGCACAGATGTGCGCTCTAATATAATAATTCTGCACTTGTAAGTTTAATTAACTTGTTTTGAAACAAGAACAAATATTTAACTTATAAATCAATACATTCAGACTGCATTTAGAGCCTTAGAGGTATATAAAATCCCAAGTATCCCAAATTAATCCAGGATGACAGTAGCTGTACAAATTTGCTAGACAGGTCAGCTGATTAAAAACTTAAATATTATTTCTGTGGTTTCTAATACTTGAATCCTTTTTTATTTTTCACTGAGTTTAAGCCTAATTTTGTGTCCCAACTTTAGGTTAGATATTGTCTTCTTCTGTGAGTGCTAACTGAATTAAACATTTGAATTTCACCATCCTTCCTAACAATTCAATCAGTTCAATCAACACCTATTTTTGTCAGGCTAAATTCGTAAAACAGCACTAAAACGAGGACATAATTCTCACTCACTTTTTTATGAGTTAAACAGTAATGAATGACGCAATCAGTCTGAGCTATCAAAATCTAAAACAGATAATCTTGGTACTTGTTCTTTTAAAATTGTATTTTCTATTTCACCAAAGAGCAAATAAATAAATAGGCATTGCTAGTTTTCATGGACCGTGATGTTTTTAAGAACAGAATATTTTGTAAATAGACCCAAATACATATTTTTGAGGCCAGTTCAGACATTTCCACTCACATTGAAGACACTTTGTTAACTGAAAATTAAAATAACATTTATACATTCTGTGGGAAAAAGAAAAATCAAGATCACTACATTTTGATGAGAAGTGACACAAACAGTGCATCAATTATCTAATCTCCACCAGTATAATTTTTAAAAGGTTAAGACTGTGTCCTGGTTTGAAAGACAAGTGTCTGTCAAGGAAGGCAGGAGCCTCCCCTGAAACGGAAAATGCAACCCCCTTCCCTCCGAATTATTATAATTTTGAACTTAAGGGGCTTTCAGGCAAAGATATGAGGGGTAGGAATAACAGTTCTTTACTAATATATATATATGTATGACAAGGCAAACAAGCCACAATAACTATGGCAGTAACAGCAGACAGAACCACAAACCCAGTGCCGGCCTCTCTCGGCTGTCAGGCCCTTTCCCGTTGGTGCAGTTCCGCTCACAGCCGTCAGGGGCGCTGGCGGCTCGCGGTGAGCAGGCGGGTGTGATGGTTCCCCCGCGGCTGCAGGGGGCGCTCCGGAGCGCGGGGAGCACGCGGTGATGGCGGCTTGGGGTCCCGGGAAAGGGATGGACGAAAAGAGCTTCACAAACCCTCTGGGCGGCTGATCCCTGTGCCCGGCCGGACCCT
Source organism: Parotia lawesii (assembly GCA_003713295.1). Classification (NCBI taxonomy): domain Eukaryota; kingdom Metazoa; phylum Chordata; class Aves; order Passeriformes; family Paradisaeidae; genus Parotia; species Parotia lawesii. Next base: position 1,963,274 of record RAHM01000106.1, read on the forward strand.
CGGGAACAGCAGGCTGGAACAGCAGAGACCAGCACAGATCCCGGGTGGCAGACGAGATGTATCAAACTCCAGAGCTGCAGTGGGAGCCCCGGGAGGTCTCAGCCAGCAAAGGGTGTGCGGGGCTACAGTGTAGCGAAGGCTCCAAGCGGCCGCGGAGGCAGGGCGGCTGCAGCCCAGTTCCCAGCAGGGCAGGGAAAGGTGGGCTTGGGAATCCTGGGTTTCTCCAGTGGAAGGAAAGCAGCCAAAAAACAGGAACCTCCAGCTCTGACCAACTCCTTCTGGACACTGAGAGCACCAGCAGCCCCGCCGCCCCCACCCCCCAGGTGAAAAACAAGTAGCTAGTTGGACCTCCCGCCCTCTGTGGCCAGCTCTTTTGTTCTTCTTAAGCACCCAGTAATTTGTCCCCCTGGCAACATATATGGGGAAAATTCTTTAAGAGAAAAAGAAAACAGGAGAACTCCTAAAACCCCCAACAGACTGTTATCTGAGTAGAATTTGTAAGTATCATTTAAATGTTACAGCTAGCTTCCCCCCATTTTTCAGTTTTACAGTTTGGGTTTTTTATTATAATTTTCCAATTTATTTCAAATGCTTTCCCATCAACCCAATATTCTTCTTTAGGTTTAGAAACAAAGCGAAAGAATAGGTGTGAAAAAATTATTATGCCAGRCAACAGGTATAAGAAGATGACAAGAGAATCTGCTTTAAATGAGTGGCTTACTCTTCCTCTAAAGGAATTTCAAATATTTAAGATGATATGAAGAACAAAGTATGTGATATAGTCAGAAAAATGAGACAATCAGAAAATCACTCAGGTGGACGACAATAGTAGAACCTAGCTGTTTGCGTATCATTTGACTGGATTTACCTCTTTTAGTAATTGATTCCTAGACACCATTCTTGACCACCTTTTTACCAGGATAATGGAGCAACACATTTAGATGATCCAATCAATTCTTAGTTCTGCTTATGCTTCATAGTTTGGGAGTAATACAGGTCACTTAACAGCATTCTGATAGATGCTGAAAGGGAATACTAAGAAAATGTTTCTTTTGTGTTTTTTTTGCTAAAATACTTATAAATACTACACTGACTTAAATGGTTATAGACTTTAAAGGAGCACCAGACATTAGAAAAAAAAAAAAGGTTTTTTAGAAAAAAAGTCAAAATAATGGTGAAGTAATTTTTGTTATTTACATACAGCAACACAAACACTTCATTGGAGGTGAATGAAAACTATACAAAAAACACAAGAAGATACTTACTTGATGACAAACCAAGACCTTAGTAATATGTTTTCCACCAAACAGTCTTGCAAGCCTCCACTGAAGATACCAGAAGCCTGATAATTCAGCAGCTTTCACTGAAAGAGAAAAACAAAGTATTGAACATGGTCAGAAAATAATGTTTTTGTTTGCATGATACTTAAGCAAACAGAAAACAGCATAAGCATTGGTCTGTCCTTTGCAGTAGAACATGTAGCTGCTAAGATGTTTATCCTGGCAGATCTATAGAGTCTGTACTACAGTAATGAACAGATTTTTATTTTTAAGCCGCTGTTCAAAACTGGAACTAATTGAAATAATTAAATGTACAGCAATGGTATTTTCAAGGTTTGTAAGTAGCTTGGGAGTAATACGTAAGTTCATATCTCATGCCAAATATAGGAAAATGAGCTAATTTGAGAACCTTTTGAGTTAAATCAAGTTAATTACTGTCTTAGAGAAATAAAGAAGCATTGATTCTGAAACTGTTCAGAAACTACTAAAATACTCAACAAAAATAGTCTAGTTCTGTTTTTGCACAAATTTAGAACTAAATCTGTTTTAGACAATATTTTTCTTCATTTATGTACGTTACTTACCAGCCCTTTTCAAATATGCCTTATATCAATATAATCTCATGAAACACTTTTCTTAGTTATTGTCACCTAACTAATCTCACAGTATATGATACTAATAAAAATAAATCAACCAAGAAAAAGTTAAATAAAGATATATTAAATCACCGAGAAATTATTTTTTGCATTATTTCTTTAAGCACYCTATCAGAATATCCAGTATGTATGTAGATTCCTAGTTAATATGAATCCATAAACGGAGTCTAGGTATACAATATAAAAACTGAAATAAACTTATCAATTCATTATTTCTTTTTTACTTGGTAAGCTTTAGTGTCTATAGATCTACAGGCACTCTTTCAGACACTGAAAGAGTCTGCCTTATATGGAAGACCAGTTAGTCTTAAAAAAGCATGTGAGACAAATAATTACTCACTGAACTGTAAATTCTGCCAGTAAAATATGTGAACTTCCTTTACCAAGAAGCTTTGTTAGCTTTATTAAAATGCACTGCTTGCTTTAAAATACTCATGAATCATTCATAAGAAATAGGAAAACCACAGGCGAGCCTAACCCTCAGTTTCACAGGCAGGTGTTTTGTTTCGCCCCACAAAGATATCATTTTTCAAGTCAAGAAACCTTGCTACTGACAAACAAGTTCTCAAATATACCCTGAAGTCTGTGAACAAGTGCTTGGGTCAAAGTATTACCAGAAATTGCAGAAATGGCTCCACAGTAATATAATTTTTACTGCCCCTCATTTGCCTCCTTGTAATATAACTGTAAAGTATCAGAGATTTCTAGTCACCCCAGAGAAACTATGAACAGTCACAGCTAGAAAACCAACAGTACCTACATTCCATAGTGTAAGCCATTTACAAATAAAGTGTCATCTGTTCCAGAACAAGGCTCCTGATTCTTGGTTACAACTGAAATGTGTCATCAGTGACATGGCTTAATTGCACGTGGGCCTGTAATTCTTCCATACAACAGAAAAAAGTATCAGTTTGGATGAGGTTTTCCTTTTAAAGTATTATAAGAGTCACAGTCCTATCTGGGTTTTTTCCACATTCTCTTCTTTAGAATTTGTAAATTTCTTCATTGCTAAATTCTCTGTTTTCACCTTTGCTAACTTTTTCTCTCTTACTTCCACTGATCTCCCCCTTAATATTGCTTTTAATATTCCACTGGGATAACTAATCTCTGTCTAGGATTAATCTTACAGGAACTGTTATTGACATCTTTATGAATTATAATTCTATTAAGAATGACAGCTGAGCTGTTCTTCGTATGCTTGATCCTATGAGTATTAAGGTTCTATTGAAACACTGAGATATGTAGAAGTAATTACATTATTATTAATAATATATTAAGTTCCTGTGATTTCCACTATGATTTTAAGCAAATAATATATTAATAATATTAGTATTAATATTAATACTAATATAATTATTGCCATACTAATCATCAATTGCTGTTGTTATTATTAATTGGTTTAGAGCTTATTTCCTCTAAGCTACAGGATTCACAGTGAGTGGAACACAATACATTCAGCCATTATGATGTATTTATTTATTTACTTCTATTAGTGTGTTTTCTTAAGATCCCAAATTTGTCCAAGAGTTTTTCTTAATCCTATACACTATTTTTGGGAATTCACAACCAATTCTTTCTTCTTGATGTGATGGGTAATTAACTACCTGGTATTAGACTGGTAGTGATCTGAAAGAGTCCAATTTTTTTCTGGGTTTGGAAGTGTTCTGCTCAATAGCATATTAAATAAGCCTAATATGCACTATAAATACTGAAAAGTATCATAATAGAAAAAAAGCTCTTGGTACATTGGCAATCACAGTTTTGGTTCAAAGGGCAAATGGACATTAGTGGTCAGCCACCAACTTCTTTTAGACAGACATTCAGAGTCAGAACACACTGTAGGCGAGACTGGCTAAATATAGATGCCTAATGACATCCAAATGGGACAGTCAGATATAAAACTGGATTCTACAGTTGACCTTTTGAAGTGGTCTTCTGGCCATGAGTAAATATCATAAGGCATCTAACATGATATTAAGGCAGCTAAATCCCACTCAGCTATGCTGTGATGTTTTCAAACCAGATTTGAGATGAGTCCTGAGTATGCCAAGAGCAGTGAAATGAAATCACTAGAAAAATATCTGTCCCTTTTAGAGGATGACTCTAGGAGGCAGAATGTCACAGACTCTCTAGAGGAGATTAAAAAATGGCAGTGAAATGCTCGAATGGAAAAACATTCTGAGACAATAGAAAAAAAACCCACAAACAACAAAAACCAACCCCAAAACCAACCAAAAACCAACCAAGGCACATTATTAACACTGTAAGCATGCTTTCCCAGACTAATGTCCCCTTGATTACTCAACTGAATAATATGCTGAGCCCTACTGCCAGCTCTGCACTCTGCCTGCCCAAACCTGATGAAGAATGCAAATCTCCAGCTTTAGGGTGAGCTGTGCTTGCCCTTTAGAGAATATGGGATACAAGAGGACTCTCTTAGATATGTTAGAGTTCAGTAGCATACACAAAACAGCTGATGACCCAAGAGGATGTATGCAGCTGTAGACTTTGTAACTCCTCCCTCCTCATTTGCCTTGAAGTGCTATATATTTGAAGATATTTTTTTCTTCTAGAGTTCTTAATATTAGAGGGGTACTTATCTGGAGAAGACAGCTTAATTACAGAGAACTCATATTCCAGGATTATTTAACACTATTCTCAAAGTAACTGAGATTAATACTAAAGAACACACAATAGATTTTTTTTTTGTTCTGCAAAACACCTACCAGTCTTTCAAAGAAAAATTGCCTCAACTCTTACCTCTCACAAGCAAAGCAACTCTCATTGTTTTGCAAAATTCCCCATCAAGCAACACCATATGATATATTCAAAAATTGCTAATAAACCAAGGTCATAAAAAATTATGTAGCAAATTCCAATTGCACATTTCAGTCTGTAAAGTTTATTTAGCCTTAGTGGGTTTCACCTCTAACCACATGGCCCTGTAATGCAGTGCTGTCATTGCCATTAGGAAAATAACAAGCCATTACCTCTCCACAGAGCCTGTGCAGTCTCCACCCCTAACGTTTTTCATGACCCCTTTTTTTGACGGGCTCAGCCATCTGCTGTCAACCAAGTGATTTGAGAAACACTTTGGACTACATAACCTCCAAATTTCATTGATATTAATACAAATAAAATGCACACATATGCTAGACCACATATTGTCTCTTTGTCTATATTTCCTTATTAAGGATAATAATAAAGCTGTAAATAAATTCCTTTTCCTTTTTAATGAAATTTTATGGCTGAATTCTGAATTCCAGGAAACTGGATAGGAAAACTGCCAGTGACTTTCATGTGGAGAATTTTTATCCTATTTGTATTAGACAAGTGGAAATCAGGATTCTTAAGTTTCGATCACGTAAGTTCATGTGATTGCCACTGTGATTTTAAGCAAATTCTTCCATATGCACTAAAGCATAGACAGGCATGCCTAAACTGAAGCATGTTGTGTACTTGAACTTTAGTAAAGCCTTTGAAATTATCTTCCACAGCATTCTCCTTCAAAACAAATCTGGCAGGAATGGGCAATACCCCAGAGTCCTGTGGAGCCCTTCAGAAGGACCTTGACAAGTTGAGAGATGGGCAGAGAAGAACTGTCTGAAGTTCAACRAAAGCTAACGCAGGGTCGGCACCTGGGGAAGAATAACCCCATGCACCAGGACAGGCTGGGGGATGAACTGCTGGAGAGAAGCTCTGTGAAGAAAGACCTGAGAGTCCTGATGGACAACAAACAGTCCATGAGCCACCAGTGTGTCCTTATGGCCAAGAAGGCCAAAGGTATCCTGGAGTGAATTAGGAATAGCATTGACTGCAGGTCAAGGGAGGGGCTCCTGCCCCTTTGCTCAGCCCTGGTAAGGCCACATCTGGAATGCTGTGCCCTGTTCTGGGCTCCTCAATACCAACCAGACATGGGGCTCCTGGAGCAGGTCCAGCAGAGGGCTGTGAAGATGATTAAGAGACTGGAACATGGCTGTTATGAGGAAAGGCTGAGGGTATTGGGCCTGTTCAACCTCAAGAAGAGAAAACTGAGAGGGGACCTCACCCATGTCTATACGTGTCTGAAGGGAGGGTGTTAAGAGGACAGAGCTAGGGTCTGCTCAGTGAGGCAAAGCAATAGAACAAGAGGCAGAAACTGATGTACCGGAAGTTCCACTGGAATAGGAGGAAAAACTTCTTTATTGTACAGATGACTGCACACAAGGGCAGATTGCCCAGAGAGGTTCTGGAGTATCCCTCACTGGAGATCCTCAAGAACTGCCTGGGCACAATCCTGTGCCACATGCTCTAGGATCACACTGCTTGAGCAGGGAGGTTGTATCCCGTGACACACTGTGGTCCCTTCCAGCCTGTCCCATTCTGTGATTCTGTGAAATGGATGCACTCATCACTGGGTAAAAAGCTGGCTGGATGTCTGGGAGCAGAGAGAGGTGGTGAATGGGGTTATATCCAGCTCGTGCTTGATCACAAGTGATGTTCCCCAGGACTCTGTACTCGAACTGGTTTAATATCTTTATTGATGTTCTGAACAAGGAGGTTGAGTGCACCCTCAGTTTGTAGATGACACCAAGTCGGGCAGAAGTGTTGATCTGCTTTGAGGGTAGGAAGGCTTTGTGGATGGATCTGGAGAAAATTGCCTCGAGTTGCACCAAGGGAGGTTTAGATTAGATGTTACGAAAAATTTATTCACTGAAAGATTGGTCAGGGCAAGCCCTGGCAGGAATAACCTGCCCAGGAAGTAGTGGAATCTCCATCCCTGAAAGTGTTCAAAAGATGTGTTTATGTGGCACTTGGGGAGATGGTTTAATGGTGAACAAAGTAGTGCCAGGTTAATGACATGACTCAATGATCTTAGGGGTCTTTTCCAACCTTAATAACTACAATTCTGTGTAGATGTCTAACACGAGAGGATGTTAGCATGCTCAGCATTAGCTTTGGGGTGAACTTGGATTCAGCAGCAGATGATTCAGAAGTTTTATGTTTAAATATAGGTTCATAATAGGAGATTTGATACAAAGCAGAGGTGTCACCTTCTGACTAATATCACAAAACATTTCAAATGCTTCTGGTTTCAATTCTGTATTACATGAAGCTATGAAAAAGTACAGACAAAAAGGAGAAGTTATTGACAGCTACATCTAATTCTTTGCTAAGGCTTTTGTTTCTACCGTCTCAAAAGTGAGTCATCTATTAAGTCAACATTAGAACTCAGATCTCATTTATATAGGTCTTTCTTTCAGAGTTGAAATCTGAACAGGCCAGTATAAGCTGCTCTATGTGCAGGGTATAAGAAGGAATTCTCAGTAACTCCCTAGCATTAACATTTCTTACAAAGCGTCTACTGACATCTTACAAATCCTCAGTGTTAAAGATTTACTAAAGCAAAAACTCTAATGGATTTCTACATGCATTACCTTTAAATCTCCTTCAAGATAATTCTTTTATGTGGGCAATACAGTCTGCTTGACATCTGAAATAGTGAAGAAATGGTGCAGTGGAGAGCATTTGACAACTCAACAGTCAGAATAGGTCAAAACAATAGTGTTCAGAAAGCTTGGTGGAATATCTGGATATTTTGTTATTGTTGTTTTGTTTGTTTTTATTGTTGTTTTTAGAAGTCTTAGAAAGAAGACTGAGTGATAGAAAAAAGCGGCCCTAAAAATGGAGGATGTGGCAAAAGTTAGAACAGACTTTGTGAATGTCCACAATACATAACATCCTCCTTTGGTGGAAAGCTGATAAATATTATTTAGGAATAGAATTGAACGTAACTGAGCTTACACACCAGATATGATTACGTCAACTTCATCATAGTGTTATTTCAGATGGGGATCCAAGAATTGAGGAGAAGAAAGGAAGAAATTATCCCAAAGAGGTTGGAAAAAAAATTCCAACTCAGGTCAAGAATACTGTAAAAGAACATCCTTTACAATCATTTACATAGACTCAGAAGAGAGATCTTGACAGATTCACCGCAGTTCCCAAAAAAGTAAGTCCTGTTTAAAAGGTAGCAATTGGACAATCTGCACAGTAAATCCAGAGAGCAGAAGGGCACCTGATCTACTAAGAATGTGTAAAGATATTAAAAAAAAAAAAGTCTAGGACCTTTAAATTGTCCTATAAATTGTAAGTGTATTAAGCAAGCAAAAAAGGTGCTTTAAACTGGAATATAAACACAGTCAAATAATACAACCAATAACAGTATATTAGTATTTTGTAACACTGTGACAATATAACCACAAAATAGGCAAGCATTTTGCATAAGTGACTAATGTGTCTAGAGAGTAAGTGATATGAGGAGYGGGGGAGGGAGGTGGGGTTGTTTAGCCTGGAAAAAAAGGAGGTTCAGGGGAGACCTTATTGCTCTCTGGCAAGGTGGGGGTTGGCTTCTTCTCCCACACAACTAGAGACAGGAAGAGAGGACATAGACTCAAGCTGCACCAGGAGCAGAGGTCCAGCTTAGAAATCAGGAGGAATTTCTTCATGGAAAGGGTTGTTAAGCATTGGAAAGGACTGCCCAGGGAGGTGGTGGAGTCACCACCCTGGGAGTGTCAAAGAAATGATTGGACATGGCACTTAGTGCTTTGGTCTAGTTGACAAGGTGCTGATCAGTCAAAGGTTGGATTTGATGATCTTGGCAGCCTTTTCCAACCTTAATGACTCTGTGATTCTGTACAACACTGAAATCAAAGATCGATATGCTTACCTAAAGAAGAAGCTAAACAGATAGTAGTGAACTTTGGTGTAATTCTAGTACTTTCTATAAACATGAGGCACACAATATAATAAAGAAGCAAAATATCATCTACAGGAAAATATCTAAAATTCATCAAAAAATCAGAAAGCAATCACAAAAAGAGGACTTTTCCACACACAAATTCCATCAAAGATTGAAACAGGTATAAGTAATAAGAACATTAAATCAACAAATACAGACACAAATTTTGCCGGAATCTGAAATTATATGAATATCAAATTTCAATCACTAGAAGAAGAAAGGGAGTTTAACCAGCTTAATGGGAAAAGACATTGGTCTAGAGCTGGATTAACTGCCAGCAGTGAAGAGCAAACTACTAGTACTGAAAGAGGGATTTAGGCCACTGGTACACTTAGGGAAACTATTGGAGTGAATCTCTCTAACAAAAAAGATATTGTCAAGAGAAAAAGCAGATAATGTCAAGAGTTGTTTATGCCAGTAACTTAGACAATATAATATAGATGCTTTAAATATTAGTGCAAGACACACACAAAGGGGAAGAAAAAGAGGAAAGAAAAAACCAAGAATAGCAATTAAAAAACATGGTGAAATGGTAATGTTACAACAGCATAGTTATTGAATAATAAATAACTTAAGTAAAGGAAAACCAAATATAAATAATTACTATAAAATAAGAAGAGATCATGTGGAAATATTGATTATGAAATTCAGGACAGTTCATATGGACAGAAGAATCAAGTGAATCAAAGCTATTTCAGAAGGATAAAGAGGCAGTTTTATTGGTAGCTGAATTCTTGAAACCCTCCCTGGCACACTTTTTCTTTGGGTGACTGAKTGTTCTTCCCATACCTTTCTCCTGCATTGTGTAGGAAGCAGTGCAGCCCCACACAGATGCAGCCACGCACTCTGGAGGCTGAGGCAACTGTAAAAAGTCATCTTGCCAAAACGAGTAGGGCCCAAGCATCAGGCCCAGCACTAGTTAGCTCACTAGGATAGCTTTAGACTTAATTGTAGCTTCAAGAGTTACACTAAAAATCAGCAAAGTTGCGTGAAATTTTTCCAGTAAGTTAGCACTAACCTTTCCCAGGAAATGGAATTTCTTGAAATACATCACAAAGTTCCTTTATCTCTGAAAACACCAGCTAATATTTTATTTACCTGTAAGTCACTGAATCAATAGGAAATTTTTTTATAAATAGTTTTGAAGAGGACACTAAGGAAGACTTGATTACAGAGAATAATTACACAACTGCCTTGACAGTTTGAAGGGACTAACATTGTGAGGGACACTGTGAGGGACATAGTCTCTAAGTCCAAYATCCTTACATCTCATCAACACCTACAAATATGTCAAAAGTGGGTGTCAAGAGGATGGTTCCAGACTTTTTCAGTGGTCCCCAGTGACAGGACAAGGAGTAATGACCATAAACTAAAACACAGAAAATTCCCCCTAAACCTGAGGAGGAGCTTCTTTACATTGAGGGTGGCAGAGTACTGCCAGGTTGCCCAGAGAGGTTGTGAAGTCTGCCTCTCTTGAGATAGTTCAAACCCTCCAGCACTTGTTCCTGTGTCACCTGCTCAAAGTGACCCTGCCACCGTGCCTTGGCAGAGGGTTTGGACTAGATGAGCTCCAGAGGTGCCTTCCTACCCTAATGATTCTGTGATTCTGTGATCTCAAGCAACAATTAAGTACTTGTGGAGAGAGACACTAAATGAACTAAAGCTTAACTGCATAACAAATTTGAAAAAAAAGATCTCATCTCTGGCATCAGAAACTACAGGTCTAATGTAAGCACTTTCAAAAACAGCAATAAATTTTGCAGCTGAAATAAAAGTAAAAAGATTCAGGGAAAAAAACTTGAGCCTCATCAATAATGACAGCACAGTACCAATTAAAAGCCGTCTATGTGTTCCCAAAACTAGATTGCACCTGGTCAGTTTGAATGCAATTAATGAAGCAGACTGCTATAAGAAACAGGAACTAGCAGGAACTTTGCAAGATGAAATGAATACTAAAATTATCAAGGTCCTCCTTTTCCCATTCCAGAATTCTGAAAGAAATACTACACTAATAAAATAAAAGTAGACTCTGGTTTTTTTATCCTGATAGCTTCTTTTGATAAGGCAATTGATTTTTTAAGCGGAAAAAATACAATTCATCTCACTTATCTAGATTTTGGTGATCAGTGTGATAAAATGTTGTTAGAAGTTTCTACTTAAATGGAAGAATATGTGTATTAGTGCAAGAATTTTAAAATTAGTAAGAAACTGGTAAATGGAGAATAGTGGGTTAGTAGTGAAAATTAAGGTTAGAGAAAAAATCCTATTACACTACCTCAAGGACTTCTATTGGGACTTGTATTTTTCATTAACCTTGTCTCAAAAATCAGGATTTTTTAATGAAATGCAGTTTCAATGAAAAGTGCAAGCAACATATTTAGGAGTTACTGTGAGAGGACTAGAATATCATACCTAGAGACTTATATGACCATGAAAATATATTAGGCTTCTTTCTACTACAGACTTTCTATTTTCTTTTATTGTTTTATCTTCAGTTTTGCATTCCTGCATCAGAAAAAATAAAAAACCTGAAGAACTGCCTTACAACTCCTCTACAAATCCTATCTCCATTTCTGGCATATATCTCCAAGAGCTTACTTGCATTTCATAGTATCTATATGCCAGAACCATTCTTGGTTTTGTCCAGCTATGAAATGTCTCGAGAATTATGACACTGTATCCACAAAACTACACAGACTACAGAGGTACCTAGAKAGGTAACATGACAGGGATGTTTTCTTGGGGACACGTCAACATTTTTTGCTCCATTTTGCGTGCTCTTGCAACACTAAACAAACTCAAAAAAAGCTCTTCAAAAGGGATACTATACAAGCATGACATCACTGTTCTATTAAAAATCTTCTGCTACTGCAGGATTAAATTACTTGGGGAAACCAAACATTTGGTCAATTATGATGGTTTATTTCAATATGGCAATGAAATGTTCCTGCTAAAATTGTTAGTTATGAGTAATGGCAAAGCTGGCTCATGATTAATTTTCATTACTATATTATTTAGCTGTATGCAACAAAAAATTGTACTTAATTTTATATCCAAAATCAATATTCATCTCAACTAGAAAGGAACAGCAATAAACACCTGCAGCGCTTGCTCAAGGACAAATGAGGCAAAAGTTGAATGTGGTGAATATTTGCCCATCAAACTTATGTAATCTAAAATGTTTCAGATGCAAATTTGTATCAGAAAGCAGCATCAATATGTCTTACTAGCAAACACATTCTCTGAACAAGTACAGCAGAGCCTTCTTAAAAATCTAAGTCGATCTGGACTTTTTAGTTTTTGGTCATAATCTCTCACACTGTAATATAAAGACTTTTAGTAGCTGACAAATGTTCATGATTTAAGTTACAAAATATATTTATGTATGTTTTACATCACCTGAATCTATGTATTTCCATGTACATGGAAATATTCAGGTTTTAGAAAATACCAAGAATTGTGTCCTGAAACATCATAGATCTAGCGTCTTTATTAAACTAACAACAATAAGAAAAACCACAACAAAACCGAACATCCACCCTGCAATATCTGAACAAGACAGTAATTATATTTGTCATTTAATATGAAGCCTAGCAAAAATTTTCCCTATGAAAAGCTCTTAAGAGAAAAAGAAAGGAATCTTAGGAATTGGACTGTATACAGAAGAGAAGGAATAGATAAAAATGTGATGAGGCTTGGTGTTACTCATAAAGCAAAGCACTGTTCTTCAAGAACATTTTCCATTATATAGCTAAACTGTTGTGTGCTAGACTGACTAAATCTAACACATGAGAGACTAAGAACTTTTCAAGTTGTTACTTTATAGAAACAGAGCATTAATATTGATTCCTACATGTGACACCGGCTTATTCACGGAAGAGAGCCAAGAGATTGGTTTTCTCTTTCTCCCCCTCTCTGTTTCTCCTCCTTTCTTGGTGTTATGATCACTGTATACTTCTATGCAAAACAGAATGGAAATTGAGTTGATATAGTTACCAGAAAATTCTGCTTTGTACAAGTGCTCAGGAGCAGCAGCTGTTTTCAGTAGGCAGGTAGATAAACTACAACCCAGTTTTTGCCAAGAGTAAATTGTAGTAATGAGAGTCTGAATAAACACTCCTTGCTCATATAATGTTCACTTTAATGGTAATGCCAGCAGGCCATAAGAAGTTAGGCAAGTAATATGAGTAGGCTTGAGTCCCTTGTGAATAAATTACTTATCTAGTTTACCCATATAGTGAAGCTGAAGTGAYTAAATTGCTAAAGACTGTGGAAGACTAGAGGGTCCTTTCTATTGGAAAGAGTATGATCTTTCCTTTGTTTTACCATGCAAGGAAAATAGTTTTGTGCCTGTGAATTGAAAAACAGAAACTGTCTGCCCTCCATATTTTAACATAAAATAGTGTTTGCTGACTAAGCAATTACCAATCATTCTAAAAGAAAAAGAAAAAGTACCTTTAAAATAAAATTATCATAATGTATCCTTGCTCAGTGTCAAGAAAATTTTAAGTTTGCTTTATGATATGGCTTCACGGACACAAAAATGTGGCTTCATTTTCAGTTCTTTAGGTGAAAACATTTACTTTATAGTTCTTACAAGTTCTTTGTAGCACCAAAAAGAATTGTCATGAATTCATTAAAACACTAGATAGAATAACTCATTAGAATGGTATACAGAAGAAAACCCAACAAAACCAAAACATGAAGAAGGGCTAATACAGTCAATGGCTCATATGAAGAAAGGAAAAAGCTTCATTTTGGCAGTGTGGGTTGAAAACAGAGTTCCTCAGTAAGGTCTCCTTTCTTTCAGTTCAATGAGATTCTTAACAGTGATTTCAATGCTACAATCAGACTAAGAGAGAATGTTGTACCTTCAGGGATCACATTGTTTGGTATGTAGTATGTTTTTCTATACTACAGAGGTAAAAAAAAAAAAMCACCCAAACCAATACTTTTCCACACTGTTGTTATTACACTATTAAATACTTTTAATGAGAAAGTTCATTGATCTTTAATTAGGCTTCCATAAAATATTAATAACTGGAAAAAAAAGTCCTGTAACTGTAACCTTTGGTAAACTAACCTTCTTCAGACAAAAGAGTGTTTGCAATACTGCTTTTGTTAGCAAGTRTAGCTGAAAGATTACAGTCCTGTTGTCTGAAACATACACATGTGTAATCCTCAAAGAAGAAAATGGAGAAGGGTTCATTTCTTAAATGAGAATCCATATACTGTTCAGGTCACAGGATGCAAACCTGATTAGGTAAATCAAAACTAGTACTGATTAGATATAAAGACTCAGCAAACTAAATGACACTAAATATTATTGTTTAACTACTCATAGAGCAAAAAGCAACCTGAGTAATTCTACACTGARCTTCCATAAAATGCAAAGAGAAGAAACCTCACTACTATTTGCCACATTATCTCCTCCCTGGTGTCCTGGAGAAGGGTCTGGTTACCTTGTTTTTCACAAAACAAAGGTGTTGGTAAGGAAAAAGGAAAGCAGGTCATGCCCAGGCTCCCTTCTCTGCTTTTGAAGGTTCTGGTTTAGAAGGAAAAAAAATCAATTTATTTCTTTTGCTAGCTAGTGCTATCATTATAAGAATATATGATAAAACAGTGCTTGCTTTTAAGAGAGAAACCTTTTATATAAAAATCAAAAATGTATAGCTAACTAAATTATCACAAATTATCATTTAATAACGCTATTTCATTTAAACTGCACTGAGAGTAATGAGACATCATGCTTTTCCTCATTTGTTACCATGATGGCTATGACAATTATCTTAAGGAGTTTCAGATCAGTTGTAGTTCTAACTGGATTTTTTAAAGTTTTATGCTAACTTGAAACTTCCTTTTTAAATTATATATTTCTTTCTCTATTTGGTAAGATTTCAATGACTGTTCATTATTTTACTTTGCAAATGATCAATTCACTGCTACATTCACAGAAAACAGTCCCTTTGTGTAGCAAGCAGTCAAATCTATCAGCATAGAGTATTATAAGCAATAAGAATTAAAAAACTAAACTGTAACTATGAAAATTATGAGAAAATGGGATAAGAAGATTGTCCCACAGTACCAATACTGTCCTCATGTTAGAAACTCAAGCTGACTTCAGTGGGAGCTACCATCATTGAGTTCCATGTACAATTAGACAAATTAAATTTAAATGTGGCATCAATTTTAATACTATTTATTTTAAAATACTTCAGGAAACATATGTTGCTGTTTCACAGAGAAAAATGCTAACGCATCTCTACAACAACTGCAGAGCCATCTGGAAGATCATGCTCGTGCTATAAGCATGCACATCTACTACACATCTACTGCCTGATCTTTCCTTATATAAAGCTGCAGCTGCTTCACAGCTGCTGAGGCAGCAGCTTTATCAGCACACACAAGGTCCCCAGAGGTCTTCACCTGGTTTAATCTGTTCAGAATGCTTTCTTTTAAAGCCTAGGGAGAATGCTGCAGGCACCAAACTCTATGTCACCCACAGTGTTCCTTTCAGACTGTCTTAGCTTCTGCTTTCCATTACAGACATCAGAATGGAAAATCTCTTGGGCCTTTCTGGTACAGAGCTGTAGAGAAGCCAATTGATTGCTGGTTCCGTAAGCTGTGGCTTTCAAGGCTTGCAACATGCTAGCAATCCTCCTGAAATTGCACTTTTTATTTTACTCCCAGCATCAACATGAACTTTAAAATGTGGGGTATCTTGAATACCTCTGCCTCAGTAACAACTTTATCAAATGTATTAAGTCTGTGTTCCTAGTTCCAAAACAAAAAAAGGAAAAAGAAAGCAAAAGCAGTTTATTGACTTACATACACAGGGTTTTATATATGATAGGTTTTAATGTACATGCTGGCTGCATTTCCTCCATATTATATCACACCAGGAAACACTTCTGTGTCTTCAGTTTATTCACTGCATAGCTTTTATTTGCTCAAGGAGACCATCTTTTATAAATGGTGCTCCTGATAACCACTGCTAATGGGAGGTTCAGATCTGGGACAGGAGGCCAAGTGAATTGAAGTTGCATTGGAAACCTTCCCAAATGCCAGGATGATCACATGGAAGCCATCACTTCTCAGTGTTAACCATTTAATTTTCATTCAGTTAAACAAACAAAGTGGATGCATATACTACATTTAATATATTTTTTTTCCTTGAATGAATATAAAGAAGCCACTTACAAAATAATTCTCATTCTTTACAAAGGAAATACTGCAGCAGTTAAAGTCTTTATTTTTATGATGACTGATTTCTTTCCAATATGTGAAACTCTCATCCACCATCCAGCACCCTTTAGACTTCTCTTCCTCCTCAAAACCACCTTCTTTGTCCTTGCCTGAGATTCTTCATACAGCTCAGCTGAAAATCCATACTGTAGTCCTGTAAAACTCTGCTGAGAAGAACCTATGTATTTACCATCTGTGGTCTCTACAAGTGTCATAGCAATATGACAGCAAAGTCTAAGTTTAGATGAAGTGTCTGTTTCTAAAATGGATAGTAAAAGGTCTATGTCCAAACTCTGCAATTTCTTATTATGTAAGGGGCTGTGAAGGCATTGCCTGTTCACTTCTCTTTCAAGAAACCATCATGTCACCTTACAATAAGATACTCAACACCAATACTAGTGTTTGGATTAAAAACATCTCTGGAATAAAATTATTAAACTTTTAATTTGACATGAAAATCATAATCAGCTCCTGAATTATTATTTATTACTATACATTACTTAGTGGTTTAAAAAATTACATCATTATATTTTCCCTCTGCTTTTCTGCATTTTATTACAGGGAGCACATAAAGTACCACCTTTATGTGACAGTTTTGGGATCCTTTGATATGAAAGGTACTACCTAGAGATCAGTAGTATTGGGAAAATAATTTATTGCAATGCATTTTATCACAAGTATTTGATCAGTTTAAACTGATGTTAACCAGTGTGACTGTCTTTCTTTTTCCTGTCTCAATCTGGATTTTAAAGTGCTGCCTATGGTTCTCTACCATTTAAGATGAAGTAGCAGAATTATGTGTGATACACATGATAAATCAGACTGGGCACGTTTTACACAAAATTTGCTCTAAAATTGATATGGCAATGTTTTCTCTAATGTCCCTATTAAGTAAAGGGGAAAACTGTCATCTTAACTCCCATAACTTAATCCCAATTTAGTTCATTCAGCAGTAATGTGAATGAGTAGATTGACTCACAAAACAGAGAAAAAAGGAAGAAACCATCAGGAGACATTAAAGAATAGGAATGTCTCATAATATCATCACTGGATTAAATGCAGACTTGAATAATGGCATCACAACAGTAGTTTAGGCTTGAATATACAATGGAAAAGGTTCAGAATGAGCAAGTTTATCCCATATTTTCCCCTGAAAACTCAAGAATGGAAGATGAGTTGAATTGCCAGGTCAATTTCCTGATTTAATACCATAAAACCTGACTTGATTTAAAAATTTTAAAAAAGGAAAAATTTACAAGCCTTTAAAACTTTTAACGTTTAGGTAAATTATTAGTACGGAAAGGAGAATACTAAACCCTGGCATAGATTAAAAGAGATAATTAGTGTTTACAAAAACTAATTTTAAGTTGAACATGGACAGAAGAAAAAAAAAAAGAAGACCACATTAAGTTCATGAAGTAAAACCAAAAAATCTAGAGTAAAAATAACTGTAGAAGTCTGTTGATAACATAATTCCAAGTTAAGCACATTCAAGACTGCACTATATTGATATTAAATCATCACAAAGAAGTTTAAAAACTTGAAACTTGAGTACTGAAGTCCTAATTGTTATAAAACCTTCTTGTATGACACTGAAGTTTGATAATATACTGATAGCCACAGAGTGTTGAACATCATCAGCCAACAACATGAAGTAAAACATTTCAAGCACTTACTGGAGTAATTTTGGTAACATAACAAATCTGTGCAATCTCTTTGACCCGACAGACTGTTGATGAGTTATTACTAAAAAAACCAAACCAAACCAAACCAAAAACCCAACCCAAACCTAAACTCTACACAAAATCAACACATAAATGTCAGGGAAGAACACAGCACAACTTGCCAAATCAAATAAACCTACTTTCCTATTGAACTTAATACTTACAGAAGACTGATTCTAGTTACAGTAAACAAAATGCACAGCTTCTTCTTTCACAGAATCACAGAATTAACTAGGGTGGAAATGACCTTTGAGATCATCAAGTCCAACCTATGAACTAACACCACATTGTCAACTAGACCATGGCACTGAGTAGCACATCCAGTCTTTTCTTAAACATCTCCAGGGACGGTGACTCCACCATCTCCCTGCACAGCCCATTCCAATGCCCAATCACCCTTTCTGTGAAGAACAAACACACACACAGAACCCAGCTAATTTTGGATCGTCTTACACAACAAGATGTCTTTGCAGAAGCAAAGAGAACCAGAAATACTCCTGCAATTACAGATTATGTGTTGTACAGATCTCTTAAAAGAGACTACATTTCACAGTGATCCCTAGTGCTCCCAAATCTGAATATATTCCCCATCAACAAAACCCAATACCACAGTTATCAGCAATTCATCTTTGTAATCTGTGACTTGTCAGCTACAACTAACTTGTCATGAAATCCATAATAAAGATAATGAGAAACTATTTTGGGAACAAACTGCAGATATATCCAGTGGACAGCTATTCTCTTAGGGCAATATTAAATGAAACAAATCTTGGAGATGTACCCAAGACTCCATTCACTGAGTTTGCAAAACCGAAAAGCAATTGTGTCGTTAAATTTATTAACAGCTGAACTGGAAACCAGTTGTACCTCTTGTACCCAGCCTCTCCATTTACCTGTATACTACCAGAAGCATGCTATAAGGTTCTTCTGCAGAAACCTGAAAACACCAGSTTTTACAACACAACAAACAATAAAATCTGTGACAGATTAAGAGTGTGGACAGTCTCCTTCCTTTTTCCTGCAGCCTGCTTTCCTGGTCTGCCTTTGAGCCAAGGAGACCTGTCAGGAATGCCTTGTGCCTGCCTGAAAGGCTATTTCCTTAACTGCTTTTGGCATTGAGATGAGCTAAAGAGTTCATAATCTGAAGTGTCAAGTTTGAAATATTGCAGGGCATTTTCATTGCAAAGACCTTAATTATGTTTCTTCTTGGAGGCATGAATTAGTCTAAATTACTATCCTTTTTTCCAATTTATTTTCTTTTATTCTGTAGCATGTAGATAAACCTGACATAATAATTCTTGTAGAGATTTGAAATAAGATATAAGATACAAGAAAGGCACATTTAATTGCAGGTGTAGTGAACATAAAAATTTGAACCAWCAGATTATATGTAGAGACCAAAAATAAACATCATGTAAATCTCTGGATAAATAAGGAGCACCAAATAGAGTAGAAAATAACAGACAGTTTATGAAAGCAGTTGGAGCACTAAAATAAATAAGGTAATAAAATTATTGGGAGGACAAGTTAGCTTAGAGACAATTCTCTCTTGCTGTGAACCATTTACAAGAAAGTTAAAACTAGGCAAGGTGAAGTAAAAGGCAGAACAAGATCAATTTAATTTCATTTCCACAAAGTGAAACAACATTTCAAATTGTCATAAACCACTTGTTGTTAATTGCCATTATTGATCACTTACTTGTGTGGCTGTGTTCCAGATAGTCCCTGCTACTCAGCTATGCTGTAACATGAGACGTGCTTTGATTCATGCATTCTTAAATTGAAACTGAGCCCCACATTTTCAACATCTATATACTATACCTAGCCCACAGTTAAGGTCTTCTTACCCTGGCTATTTAGCTTCTCTTCACCCATCCTGAAAAAATGTTGCCATCTCTATTTAGAATAACCCACCACTGAAAATAAAAAAAACCACATTCGGTTCTCCCTTTCTCGGGGACATTCTGAAACACCCTGAAGATTGATGCCTACAGCAAAACAAGCTGACAAGTCAGTAA
Source organism: Parotia lawesii (assembly GCA_003713295.1). Taxonomy (NCBI): domain Eukaryota; kingdom Metazoa; phylum Chordata; class Aves; order Passeriformes; family Paradisaeidae; genus Parotia; species Parotia lawesii. The sequence goes on from RAHM01000106.1 coordinate 1,982,978, forward strand.
TGACATTCATTTAAGAATGTCTTTCTTCATGGAAAGTTGTTTTGAGTTTTTTKAATTATTTCAGTTATTAATAAACARTGGTGGAACTGGAAGGTTGTAATACATTTTTTTCTACTTGATTTCTAGAAGCAAAATAGACTCRGACATGTCGGAAGTGCTGCACACTTTCAGAGTCTTTCTGAATACATCAATGCAAAACTAAGGCAAAGCCTAAGATTCAAGATTTTTAAGAGAAAATTCTGACAAACAAGAGTTTGTACTGAGTTGAAATTTAAATATGCATTCAAATCTAAAACCTCCAACAAGCATCCGGGAAAGCAAACAGAACATACAGGATTCTTATGATTGAAGTAAAATTCACACCAAGTATGTTATCATTATACTGAACATGCTTGTGCAAACAGAGCACATAGCAGTGCCAGTTATGCAGGCATTTAAATACATGCTGAGATACTGACAGAAATCCTGTCTTGGATTGCAGACAAAAAGCAGAGCAAAACCTATAAGAGGCACTGACACATGGTGAGGTGCTCATCCAATGTTAACCTACTGTGTTTATAAAGAAAATGCATTACATTTAGATCTGAACYTTCAAAACAAGAAAATGTCACCTGAGCTAGCACTCAAGACAATGCAAATGACTGAATATGTTTTTCCGATGCAAAAGTTAAAAATGAGTGTAATTTTCAGTGATAAGACTGAAACAACAAAGAAAACAGAAAAAAAAAAATCATATATTTCACTAAAAATACTGAGAATTAGTCTGCTCTCCAATTCTAGCATTCCAGAGTATCTGAGGAGCAAAGGACAAATTTTGTGTTGAGGACTTATAACCATTTTTAACAGTGAAAAAAAATATTTCCTTTTCAAATATTTRTATAACAATTGTTTAATATTTCTCCAAAGTACAAGAAAACATGCACCTGTCACATGAATTTAAGTGTATAAGACACTTTTATTTTGGGGTGAGTTGACTTCATGGCAAAGTCAGGTAAGTTTTGGTATAAATTTCCAGAGTAATTAAAAACATTATTAACCCTAACTCCWTATTATCTCTTAAAATTTCTCACCAACTCAGTCACATGGCTGTTGCACACTAACAGGTAAAGAAAGATTTCAGATTAGCACTAACTTGCTAGTATACAAGCACAGCTTCTACTTTGTGGCTCTACTGAATGGCAAACAGCTCACCAAGCTGAGGCAGAGATAAGTTTAAGTTGGATATTTCATACTAAAATCACCAAAGTTGCTTTTGCCACAAGTAGSTGCACATTCCTAAGAGCCCAGTGTCTGATCTCCAGCCTAATCTGTAACATATCAGAACTGCAGAATTTCAGCTCATGGTTCTAGAAATAACCAGAAATGCAAGGCTCTGTGAAGAATGAAACCTGACACAATGGAATGACATCGCTTCACTAAAGTTAGGATTTTATGCAGAGGACTTCATGAGGACTAGATTAACCTACCCATTCTTTGTTAAATTACCCTACTGTCATGCATGGAAAGAATACAGTTCCATAAAGGTTATTAGTCTTCATCAGTTTTACCTCAGCACCCAAAAACCCTAAAAATCAAGTATAGGCTTTAAACTTTAAATATAAATGAATAAAGGTTGCTTACAAAGATGTGAGTCCCAACTTACATAAGTAATTCTAATGAAGTCATATATGAAGCATTTCTTTCTCACCTTTACACCTTTAACATCAAAGACAKTGTAAGTATGTGTTCAGGTTGTCTTCATCAGGGATCAGAACATACAGATATACCTTCTTCAACCACGTTCTTTGTTCTTTGTTTCTCAGGCTGGCATTWCCTCTTCTGCTTTCACTGTGTCACACAGAAAGCTGTATATGCAGTGCACAGGCACACAGCAAAGCCAGCATCTTTAAACCAGCATGCTACTTTAATTCAGAAATATACTCCATTGACTGAATGACTGCAGTTGTCTTCTCAATGTCTTCACTTTTTGTTGATGTCTAATTCACAAATACTTAATTCAATTTTTGATAGTAATAAGAACAAAATGTCATTGCTTCATTTGCTTTTCCAGAGTAAAGGGAAATGTTGCCATACTACCRGTATAAATGTGTTTAGGAATTTCGAATAGCTGCAGAGATAAGAGAACTCATTGTGACACCACTATGAGGACACCATTTACATGCAAGGGAAAATGCAATTTTCCAGCTAGTCAGTGTCAAGCTGGTTTTTAAATTTAGTCATCTAAATCCTGCGTTCCTCTAGTCTATGGGGATGTGAGAAATGTATCTTTTACTGGTAGAAGTGAATTTCAAAGCTTGTTTTGCAGGGTTTGGGGTTTTTTTTACACATGAAAACAACCATGTCTCCCATTTTAAGAGGAGAATGAATTTTCATGCTTCATGTATAAGATTTTTTTTTTTAAGTTTTTATTGTTAATGGGGACATATCAATTACCAGACATAGAGCTGTAATCCACGTACTGAACTGATTTCTAGCTTTTCAAAATAAAAAGAAATACAAATTTTTCCCTAGTTTCCTGCTGTATTGCAAGTTCTCTTAAGAGCTGTTACATAACAGGGAAGAACAAGGTTAAATTTCTTATTAAACATTAATTCAAGATTTAGCTCCTGAATAAAATAATTCTTGATTCTTTAGCAAATTTCTACAGTGCCCCTGAGGTACCATAGCCCATTTAAACTATAACTAGCACTAATAGCTTTATGTGCATATCTGCATATCTATATTAATACATTAAGGTCAAATTACAGTCTATCAAGTGCTGTTAGTAATTAACCGTGGTCCTGATCCAACTCCTCTAAAGTAATGCAAGTCTTTGCTGATTTAAACAGGGAGTTGAGTGAAATAGCAAGTTTAGGATAGATGTGCACCAAATATGCAAAAATAAGTAATTGTGCATGAACGGACATAGAGATAGATTGTCACTGTAGTTACTCACTTTGCAGATATTGTATGAGTTTTCCTAAAATGTATTMTTATTCAAATACAAAAGGCTCTACTTTTTATTTTCAAATTAAGAACCAGAACTATCAAATCAGAACTATCAAAGATACTAWAATTCCCTATTTTAGTTTATACCTGTTTACTCAGCCTTAGGTGCACTACACAGCATAAAACCACTCTTCATATACCCCCTTGTTTAAACTGCCGTGTTCTCTGGGGACTGCTCAATTTATGTGACCCATATGGTGCATTGCAAAACTTCAGTGTTCACATTGAATTTAAAAGATAAAGATGGGAATGGAGAGAAGTGGAAGAATAATGTGTGTATGCATCTGTTTCCTGTCTACAGACARAACTGGTGACATTTATGTATACTTTTTTTCAGTCAGGGTGACCTTAAATGTCCTGAAGTTATGTTGTGCCCCTCTATATGAACCTCCCGGAAACAAATATCATTTTGGTTTTATRAATACCCATGAGCATGTATATACCATGAACCCACTCCACTGAGTGAGAATAAAGAGAAAACATTGTTAATGATAGGCTGAAGAAAGTAAAAGCCTATGTTGAAAAGGCACAGGAAACACCTTCTTATGCACATAAAATAAATAAATTAAAACAATTTTATGTATRAAATAATATTGTTGCCCATCTTCCCACCTATCTGGTTTTCCCTTTTATTTTTCAAACRCTGTAAAACTGATACAGTATCTCTTCAGACAGGAGTGAAAGAGAGTGAAGCACTGCAATTCTTACAAGACACTGTAAGATCTACTGTTCAACGTACATAACTTCAAGACAATGATTTCTCACCTATTATAATTTAAACAGGTCACAGTAAATTCAATCAATACCTTTGCATAAATATCACCCATTGCCGTTTTAGCAGTCCTATGTTCTAACCTCTAGCAAAGCATCTCATATGAATTGCATTATATTCACTCAGCCTGCGGGTGTACTAAATGCAGTAGGTGTGTTGTAGAAGTACTAATCACTGTCTCACTGAATCACAAATGATAGCAGACAAGTGTGAATGCAGCCAGGCGCTAGTTCTGTTCTGTATCAGCGACTCCTACCTTTCTTTTTGACACTGAAGATGCTGGTGAGCCAAAACAATGCCTGAATCCATCATCCAGGCACTTTGCAAGCTTTGTGTTCTGGTCCACTGAAACATCGTTTCACAACTGCACTTGCTGCCCATTCTCTTTTTAGATCTCTGGGAACACAATACCATTGCAGCACAAAAAGTGGGGGATCATGTCAGGCAGCCCTACAGGCATCCCAGAAAAAGAACRGTTAGCACACTTAGCCTGCTTTTCCAAGCTCAAAATCAACAGCACCTCAGGTCTTCAATGACTTGGAATGAATTCAACCTCTGTAACATTTACAACACTGCATTGTATTTTCATTACTAACCACGCTGAGCAATTGTGTGTTTCAATTACATGTTTACAGAACTGCAAAGATTCAGGTTCTTAATACAGGAAGTATTCAAGCTCAATTACTAATTTTAGTGTGTTTAGCTTAAACACAGTTCATTTTAAGGTCATTCTGAGAGGTTTGATGAAGATGGAGAATATCAGCTTTCTAGCCCCAAAACCTTTTCCAGAAGCCCTTAATGTTGTGGGTTTTGGCTTAGATTGGTTTTTGGTTTTGGTTTTGGTGTTCTTGTGGTACAAGCCAGTTTAAAAGAAAATGTAAAAAATGAACAAACAGAAAGAAAAAAAAAGGAAAAAAAAAAAACAAGAAAAGAAAAAAGAAAAAAAAAGGTAACAGATGCAAGGTACCAGTACCATTAGTTACTGTCCAGTCASCAAACAGTGGCTCACTACTATGAAGTTACACATCATTGCTTAGAGGACCAGACCTAGGCATGTTTTATCTCAAACATTCTGAACATTGCTATAGGAAGGGATCCTCAGAGGTGGGGCAGGACTTTTCTGAGCCAACTTCCTGCTCCACCTTGAGACTCATGCTCAGCTTCCCCTTACCCCCCAGCTCAGCCCCTGGAGAAAGGTTGGATCTGCATGCACAAACAAAACAGTGTGAAAAATCTATTTTATATAAGAGGAATGCACCAGGTTAACTATAAAAGGGAGTGGATTGGGCTCCCTTGCTTTTTTCTCTTTTTTTTCTGGCTCTCTTTCTCCTCTTTCTCCTCTTTTTCTTCTCTCTTTATCTTTTGTTTTGTTTGTCTCACAACCTCAGCTCTGGACCATCCATGCAGCAGCACTGGGAATCTAACGACTGCTGATATTCCTTGTTTTCTTCCCTTGTTTAGCCTGGGCAAAACACAGATATCATATTCTGCCCCATAGTCTGTTTTGAAGTGTTTTTGGTTTGTGAGCACCTTTGGTTGTGTGTTGCAAGAATTAATAACTTATTGAAGTGTATTGTGTACATTTAAGGGCTTGTTAGCCAATGCTTTGTGAGTCTAAAGCAGTGGTCTGGCTGCCGGGGTTTTGGAGACTGTACAATAAAAGCCTAACAGGTGTCTGGTGTCTTTGTTCAGCCTGAGGAGGATTCACAGCTAACATCACGTCCTCCATCAGTGAGTTGTGACAAATACTAATGAATCAGATAGACTTCTGTATTTCCTTAAAGGGAACCAAATTTACATCTCAGACTAGCATGCTCTAACCAATTTATTACAAGAAATTTCAGAGCCATCAGATCAAAAGATTTCATATAGAAATTCTTCTTGCTTGGCATTATATCTTTGTATACCATAAGGGAAGAATACAGAGGTATTTGTGTGTCTGCAGATGCAAAAACATAAATACATGCTGCAAGAAATAGCGTACCATTTTGTAGCTCGGATTGTGTGCACTGTCACATACAGAGAGAGAGATCAATATTAGATTCTACAGACCAGTGGCAATGAGGTGCAGGTTTGATTGTAACCCCTTTTCGTGGTCCTAAGGGACCAAGACAGAACAAGCAGTTACAGCATCTCAGTTAGAGGTGATGAGTTGGGTGTGGGTTTGAAGTCCATCAGGGATAAAAAAATAAACTTGTTTTCACCACTTACTGAGATTTTAAATCCTAAAATTAAATAAAAAGCAACAAAAGGATAAAAACCCCAACTGATCAACCAAACAAAAACACAAACCAAAACCCCTTCCTTCCCAGTCTCACAGGTGGTATACAAACATAACTCTTCATCCYGTTTTCTTTCAATGAAACTCCTAAATTAGGAATGGAAAAAATTAATTCAGCTTGCTTTTTTTTCAATTTAGCAAACATGATAAACAAGAGTTACTGGCTTGCACTGAGTTGAAACTTATTTGATTCTTAAAATAGACCTAGTTATTACTCATATTGACCAAAGAAGTATAATTAAACTCATGTTAATACAGGAGGCTAAAATTAATTAATTATATGTTATGGAACAAATATATATTTTTTTTTATCTGCTAGAAAACTATCGACAGCCATAATTTTTGTAAGTGCCTTCTCTCTGCAATCATTCCTTGACTAAAATTCATTTTGAACACTGACTTTGTAATTCAAGAGGTTTTTGTCTGGATATAAGTCCACATGGGAGGTCTGTTCTCTGAATGAATGACAGTAGCTCTGGGAATTGCAATCCCAGCGTGATTACTCCAATTTAGAAATGAGAAAATAATTTGTGAGAAAAGGCTGAATAATTTTTCTATATTCACTGTGTTTAAAAACAACCGAAACAAAACAAAACCAAAAATCCAAAACAAACAAAATAGAAAATCCAAAAAAAGTTAATGTGCATGGCACTATCTAATTTTAGAATCTGGAACATACACTGTTTCTTATTCTGTTTCTTTAGTTTTTCCTGTTGTCTACAGCTTCAGAATACTTTGGGAAAAAATTCAGTTGGATGCAAACAGTCAATAATTTATTAAGGTACCTCAGCCCTATGCTGTGAATGCTTCAAATCCAAAGCAGTGCAAAAAAAAAAAAAACACCCAAGGCTCTTGGAAAAATTACTATTTTTCTGCCCATCAGCTGTCTGCACAGAGACTATATTTTTTATATATATATTTTTCATCCCTGCATTGCACGTTACTCTAAAAATACAGTTCAAGTTCACACTGAACTTTGTGAATCACCCACATCTGTGTAGCCCATTAAAACTACAGTTGAAATGATGCTACAAAATATCCTTTGCTAACAAACAGCTAACATATTGAGTTAATCTRATAAGAAAAATGCAGATGAATACTGGTAGATAGGAACTATGAAAGAGAAAGGAATGAATGTAAGTTTGTGGCAGGAGCATACCCCTGCCCCACAGACAGCACGTGGTAGCTGGGAGCTTCTCCCATGTCTGACAGAGCCAATGCCAGCCAGCTCCAGGATGGGCCTGCCGCTGGCCAAGATTGGGCTCATCAGTGACAGTGGTACTGGCATAACAAATCTAAGGAGGGGAAGGGAGTTACTGGGCAGAAGCAGTTGCAGCCAGAGGAGAGAGGAGTGAGAACATGTGAGAGAAGAAACGCTGCAGAAACCGGGGTCAGTGGGGAATGAGGGGAGGAGGTGCTCCAGGTGTTGGAGCAGATTCCCCTGAAGCTTGAAGTGAAGACTGTGGTGAGACAGGCTGCCCTTCTGCAGCCCATAGAGGTCCACAGTGCAGCAGGGATTCACCTACAGACCCTTGAGGACCCCACACTGATGCAGGTGGGTACACAAAGGAGGCTGTGACCCTGTGGGAAACCAGTGCTAGAGGAGGCTCCTGGCAGGATCTGTGGACCAATGGAAAGAGGACCTCATGCTGAAGCAGCTTTGCTGGCAAGACTTCTCTAAGGGGGACCCATGCAGAAGCAGTCTGTTCCTGAAGGACCATGCCCTGTGGAAGAGACACATGGTGGAGCAGTTTGGGAAGGACCCATGTTGGAAAAGTTACTAGAGGACTGTCTCCTGTAGGAGGGAACACATGCTGGAACTGTTGATTGATAAATTGTTGATTTCCATGTCTCCTCCTTTGCCAGGAAAGAAAAAAACCAAAACAGACACACTCTTTTTGATTTTTCATGTATTGTTGAACTTTCTCAGAATTCTTCTGATTGTCAGGTGTTCACATGATAGCACTACCTACACATTAACTTTTCAGCTTTATTAGCTACTAACCAAACTCATATAAAATACATTTTCTACCTCAGGACATTACTCATGAAAAGTGAAAAACATTTGCCTGAGGTAATACCAGCTAAACTTTTCTTCATAATTAGAGTTAAAATTGGCTTATGCTGTGTAATGTAATACAATAGAACATTTTTACCAACAAATTATTTGATCATGCAATCACAGTGGAAAAAAGAAATCTTACTTTCAATTTGTAAAAGTACATGTGTAAACAAATTGGAGATGTTTCCATTTGAATTTTTTTAAAATTTGCTTGCATACTAAATAAAGTGAGGTCTTTATACAGTCAAAGGTAGGCAATCTCCTGAAAACCATTGACACAGGAAGGAATAAACTACTGTAATGAATATAGGGTAGTTCGAATTCTGAGTTAAGCCCCTCATAAATGACTGCAGTAGCGATGGCAATCCCTCCATAGTAGCACCAGCCTTGGCAGTGACATAGATTTAGACTGGCACAAAAAGCAGTAAATTACAGTGTTCCTTAAGTAATTTTGGCACCAGTGACTGAAAAAATTAGCCACTGCTGGCCTTAGGATAAAGAAGATGAATATGGCCCTATCTGTTTCCACACTGGACAAGTCTTTTTGCTCTGAAGGAAAATGTTGTTTTTAGGTCATTCTGTAATATACAAAGCAGCTACAGTAATTGAAAATAGTATGCAATTCTTGTAAAATACAGTTTAATTTGAAAGTGTGTTTATTTTATTTTTGAAAAAAAACAAAACAAGGTGTTATTTTTTTGTTTGCAAATGTGTTGGTTCCTGTAGTTTGGAACAAAATGACCTGATARTGTTTGCTAAAAGGTTTTTAAAACATTTAAAGCAAATATAACTTTGAAAGCAGTTTCGCTTAGCTGAGACTTTTCAGTAAGATCAAGTCATCAATATAGAAAAATGAGACTGGCACAAGGATGCTTTCATAATCGTTATCATATGTATGATATGATGGTCAGTAACGGCCAGTGATTTCCCTGTGCTAAGTTACAGGACAATGATATCATGATATTTAATATCAGTACTTGTATAAAAGAAGTGGACATCTATTGTACATGCACTAATATTCTGCAAATTAATAGAGAAAAGAGAACATACTGGACAAAAGAACACTTGCATAAAGACTTGAAAWCATATTACCATTATCAGTGTTTCATGGGGAGATATCAGGCTTGTGCTTTTAAGGAATGGAACCCAAAGAGGAATTTTATTTTGCCCCTCTTAGTGCACTTTTCACTGTGTTTAATTACATTTGTATGTCRTGCTTTATTAATCATTATAATCACGGTCACAGTGTAGAATAAAAACTTACAAGTAAATGTAATGATTACAGATCTAATGAAGTGCCAGTGGTCAGGTAAAGTGAAAATACTGTAAAATGAACTTTGATAAGGATGAGCAGGGCTGGTGCCAAAATGCTTCAATGGTGTGAATTTCCTGTGAATAGGTTCCTAGGTATTTGGATGGAAAAGCCTTCCTAGGAAAAATATATTCTGAAAAGGTAGTTGGCCAATGACTGATAAATTCTGCAGGGTAGCAGCTGGAAAGCAGTGCCAAGGAAAGGGTCCTGGTGGTCCTGGTCGATGGCAAGTTGAACATGTGTCAGCAGTGCCCTGGCAGCCAGGAGGGCCAACCCTGTCCTGGGGTGCATCAGGCACAGCATCGCCAGCTGGGCAAGGGAGGGGATTGTCCTGCTCTGCTCTGCACTGGGGCGGCCTCACCTTGAGTGCTGGGGGCAGTTTTGGGTGACACAATGTAAGAAAAACATTAAACTATTAGAGAATGTACCAAGAAGGGCAATGAGGATGGTGAAGGGTCTGGAGGGAAAACCATATGAGGAGCAGCTGAGGTCACTTGGTCTGTTCAGCCTGGAGAAGAGGAGACTGAGTGGAGATTTCACTGCAGTCTGCAACTTCCTCGTGAGGAGAAGAGGACTGATCTCTTCTCTGTGGTGACCGGTGACAAGACTTGGGAGGATGGCCTGAAGTTGTGTCAGAGGAGGTTTAGGTTGGATAATAGGAAAATGTTCCTCACCTGGAGGGTGGTCGGGCACTGGGACAGGCTCTCCAGGGAAGTAGTCACAGCACACCAAGCCTGACAGAGTTCAAGAAGAGTTTGGACAGCACTCTCAGGCACATGGTGTGACTCTTGGAGCTGTCCTGTGCAGGTCCAGAAGTTGGACTCAAYGATCCTTGTGGGGTCCTTCCAACTGAGCATATTCTGTGAATCTGTAACTGTTGATTCTACACATAACAATAATCTGGCACCGAGAGCCTGCTGAATCCCTAGAGGGCCACAGCACACCCAGTACCAGCAATAGGTTGAGTACCTCAGACCACATTCAGGAGGGTGGTAGCTTCCGTATGCATATAAAGACTACAGGATTCTATATACCTTTGATGAAATAAAGGACTGATTAAGGGCCATTATGAGTATCTACCCCAGAAGACACCGGTGGCTACTGAGTCTAATCTAGCCTACTTCAGTCCAACAGTTTTATTCAGAGGAGAAAACTGGGGTTCATCTCGCAACTGTTGCCCCATTAGCTAATGTGTGAGCAAACATTTTAAGTGACTGCAGTGTGACTAGTTGTTATTTATGACAGCTTGACTCTACTGATAGAAGCAGCTTTGCAAATAAAAAATGTTCATAGAAATATCAGTTGCAATTTCACCTCCCCCAACCCCTACTCCCTACGCCATTAAGGAAATGTAGAAATAATGAAAAAATATTATATACATATACATATACATATACATATACATATACATATACATATACATATACATATATATATACACACACATATATATGTATTTATATACCTTCTTATAAGTTCTGCAAAGAACTACCTGTGCCTGTCCTATCCCATACCTTATTTCAACCACATGTGCAATGTTCAGAGCAAACATCCAATCTTGATGTAATTGCTCATTAGGAACAGTGTTGCTCCCACTGGCTGCTGTTAGAGTAGTTAAGTAGTTTTAGAGAACAGGAGAAGTTGTTTTTAWCTCAACCCTGGGAATGAACTATCTGCCACAAGAATTAACAACATCTATCTATTCGAGCAGGAATTATTCATTTACTGTGGTTTGGGGAATAAAGTCTGGGTTAATCTCAGAAACACAGAGTTGATAATCTCATTACTTTTACTCATGGCTTCAGGTGTTATACTCTTCTTTAAATTTCTAGTATACTTTACTTTTCTTTTTATTTAATAATAACCTGACATGCTGAGTTCCACATACAGACTAAAGGTGGATTCTTTCAAACTTTTTTTTGTTTGTTATTTACACATTTTGCAAATGTGTAAATAGAAAATTATTTCCCATCAGATCAATTTAAAACATGGGAAGACAGCACAGACACACAGTCATAGAAGATGCTGAGTTGGAAGGAAACCACAAGGATCATTGAGTCCAGCTTCTGGACTTGCACGAGACAGCTCCAAGAGTCACACGTTGTGCCTGAGAGCATTGTCCAAACTCTTCTTGAACTCTGTCAGGCTTGGTGTGCTGCGACTACCTCCCTGGAGAGCCTGTTCCAGTGCCCGACCACCCTCCAGGTGAAGAACCTTTTCCTAATATCCAGCCTAAACCTCCTCTGACACAAATTCAGGCCATTCCCTCAGATCTTGTCATCGGTCACCACAGAGRAGAGATCAGTGTATGCCCCTCGTTTTCCCCTTACAAGAAAATTGTAGACTGCAATGGGGTCTCCCCTCAGTCTCCTCCAGAGTGAACAGACCCAGTGACCTCAGCTGCTCCTCATACGGCTTCCCCTCCAGACCCTTCACCATCCTCATTGCCCTCCTTGGTACACTCTCTAATAGTTTAATGTTTTTCTTACRTTGTGTCACCCAAAACTGCCCCCAGCACAAGAGGTGAGGCCGCCTCAGTGCAGAGCAGAGTGGGACAATCCCGTCCCTTGCCCAGCTGGCGATGCTGTGCCTGATGCACCCCAGGACAGGGTTGGCCCTCCTGGCTGCCAGGGTGTTGGAGTGAAAGCTCCTCTGGACCCAGGCCCAAAGGAAAGCCAAAGTACAGGAGTTGAATTGAAGCCTTTGGACAAGCTGAGATACATGAAGTCATACCAAAATGAAAGAGAAATATAGATTCTTTAATTTCTAGTAGAAATACATGCTAAGTGCCTTAAACATTAAAAAGCTGCAGCAGAGACCTTGAGCATAGTTCCTTTTGCTGTAGCAGTGTTATTCTTTCATAGAGTTCTTTATTTTAGACAAAATATGGATAGAACTATATTGTTCACATTTTTTAGATATATTATTTTAGACAAAATATAGATAGAATGAAATTGTTCACATTTTTTAGATATAGTGTTCACATAAACAATAGAAGCTGATAGAAACTGCATACGCAAATTTGTGCAATACCTATGTAATGCTTACGATTGTTAGAATTGGACCAGGATAGGTTAAGAAAAGAAAAACTAGAATCGTGTGTTAATTTCATTGGTTAATTAACAAAAATAATCCACACTTCTGTAAGAGTTAGTTAGTAGTTACTTAGTTAGAAGAAAAGGTGAAGAAAAAACTGTTTGCTGCCTGCTGTTTTGCTGCTGCTGCTGTTGCTGTTTGGCTTTATCATGTAACCCCCTTCGAACTCTGCCTTCAAGAAGCTATGAGACTGTGAAATAAAGAACTTAGCAGAACAGCAGCCTCCTCTGCTCTCTTTTGCTCTGGTCCGTGAAGGAAGGGCTTCCCATCAAAAGCTCAACACCAGGGCACTGCTGACTCATGTTCAATTTGCAATCAACCAGGATCCCCAGGTCCCTTTCTGCACACTGGTTCGCAGCATTTCATTCCCCAGTCGGTACGTACATCCCATTGGTTACCCCTTTCCTGGTTCAGAATCCATCACTTTCCCTTGTTGAACTGTCTCAGTGATGGCAAGAAGTGAGAGGTGGAGGACAGGGTCAAAGGGGAGCAGGGAGAAGACAGAATTAGTAGCTTTGCTAAATTTTCTGGTTAGCCACAGGCTTAATAAAATTAATAAGAGCAATATGTTCCACAAAATAAACTGAAGGAAGATACTCATGCTCTGTATAAAGGGATAAACTAGAGATTGAATGGGATCAAATCTGTTGTCAAGTTTATTTCTGCCGTTTAATCAGGATTATCTGGTCTTACATATTTCAGCCATTTACATGACCTCTTCTTTTTTGAGACTTGAGCATCTCACAGCAATAAATAGGTCTGTGCAAAAGTGATCTAAAATGTTGCAGTACTAATAACTGTATTTCACAATTTGAAAATTGTAGTTTATACAATTTCCTACAGACTCTATGCAAGCAGAACGGAGGACTGACTGCCAAATGCCAGACAACCGCGTGATCAGCAGGCCACCCTTCCTCTGTATATTGTTAGAGACACATCACTAAATGAATAAATATTTAAAGACTAGCCTAAAGTGTCAATGAACTGTAGTCACTACCAATCTGATCCCATGCTCCTCATGAACTTGAAAAGGCCTTAACACAGTCACAGCCCTCTGAGAAAACCCAAATCTTGATTCCCTTCGTTCCAGCTGGCCCACGGGTTAGACGCATGTAATTTTACCAAGCATACACAGTGCAAGCCTTCAAGCATGGAACAATGGCACGTGTATTTCACCCACAGCCAATTTAATTGTATTACCTTCATTTAAGCATCTGTTGCCTCCTAATTAGAAGTAAAGGAAATTGCATCAATAATGAAAATATCCACAACATTTCATTAAATCTGAAAGGGTTGCTAACCTCCACCAAGCAAGTCAGAGACACTTTCCATTTACCTTCTATGCAAAATGACTTGCAGGTAATTGCACTCTCTTCAACTGATATAAAAGTATTTTCACTAGAACTACCGATTGTGACAAGGACGTCATTCTGAAAAATTATATTTGACAGCAATTCAACATCACTTTGAGAAAGCAAATTTAAAATAATCCAGAGGCACTGGTAGAAAGACAGAGTTAGAAATACCTAATATGAAGCATTCAACTAGCATTAACATTCAACTAGGAAGTATATGCTCAGGAAATATAATCATGGAACAGATACACATTTATTGTTTAAAGTTAGTGACAATTTCTTTTCGACTTCAGTGAAAGAAAAGCCAGGTCAAAACCAGAGTCTTCAGTAACAATTTATTTTTATTGCAGAAAAACAAGTCCCACAAAATCAGAAGCTGATACAGAACCAAAAAGAAAGCAACATTTCAAGTACTGTTGAGATAGAGATGATAAACAGTTCAGATCATGAACCAATAGATTCTGATACACAAACTCACCCTACTTGAGGGTACTTCCAGTAGGACCTTGGGATACAAGCGATTACTTGAGAATCAGTGTTGAAACTTCAATCTTGGCTTCATTTTTCAGCAGGTAGACAGTATGTCATCACTGCAGATCAGTAAATTACTGGGCAAAAATGCTTAACAAATATTTAACAAATTCATCCCGTAGTTTTTTAAGGTCAATGAAGCTATGTCTGGTTTGAAATCCTCTCCAGGTACTGGGAAACAGTGAAAAAGCTAGGTAGATAACTTCCACAGATCTATTCTGTGGTGGTTCTGCCCCTATCATGCTACTACAAATTCTCAATTTATTAACCCACATTCTCAAGTGTTTTCTGGCCCCTGTTTTCCTACTGCAGCTTCTCTATTTTATAATCCTCACTCTCAGTTTCATACTAGAGCATGGAAATGATGGGGTTTTTTTCCGGTATTTCTGAGAAGGAGCTGCCTCACATAATGTAAATTAAAAAAGGGTTCATGTGGGTTGGGAGAGATAGAATTGGCAAACACTCCTTGTTCTTTAAAAACAGCACCAGTGATGGATTTCACAAAAACTAAATTACAGCTTTTATTAGACATTTAATAAACCACTAGGTTAGAATTACTCTTGCAAGAAGACTAAATTTTAAAATATGTATTAGCCTAATTAAGTTACAGTGAAAGCCAGCTGAGGTCAATAGAAATACTCTTACTGATTCCAGTGGCCTTTGGCTCAGACCCAAAGCATTTTTCTACTTTCTGAACTATATACTATGCTTGGATAAAATAATTAATTAAATAAGTCTTAGTGAAAAGAGGCATATTTTTCCTCTTTTTATGAAAAATTTCTTTCTCAATTTTGATTTCACTGTTAACGTATAAAAAGCCAGATTCATGTGAAAACAGTCGCTGGTCTTACTGACAGCTTAGAAGAAGCGACAAAGTACAACTACTTATGATGTAATTGCGTGGTTTCAGATGAACAATTCATGTACAAAGGTACACAGCAAAGCAAATTAAATGGTGAAGCAAAATATAGTATAATATTAGGAAAATTTTTTTTTTCAATTCAACTGAATAATCACTGAATAAATTTAAAATATTTTCCCTGTTTCACCTGAAGACTCCCTGATTGGTTTTAAGTCAAGATACATTGACATAGTGTATGACCAACTACTTCATTAAACTGCAGTGGAAGCAACAATGCTTCTGTTTTGCTCTTCTCAACTGATCCTTCCACTGACTCCTATTCTACTTATTTCAAATCTAACACTGACATTTTACAGGTAAATTTCAAATCGGAATTTTCTACTTTTTGAATCCCATGCACTCAATTGTTTGGTGTTCTTATCACATGTGGCTCTTTCCACTCTGGTCAGATTAGACAGATTTTAGAGATTTTTTGGTTGGTTTGTTGGTTGGTTGGTTTGCAACGATTTGTTGACTCTAATCTGTGGCAAGGCAGCTACAATTTTGCAGTTCTTAAAATAGTGTAATAATCACTTTTTTTTTGAAAAATCACCTTCCTACATGTTTCTAAGATGTAAGCCTATCCCTCAGTTTCTCTTGTAATTTATGAGAGTGAAAAGATACAATACCTTGTTAACATTTTCCTGCAAATAGGAAAAAATGACAGAAGCTGACACCTGTCTAAACATTTAAGAGATTTTCTAGATAAATATGACCTTTCGTTCTTGTTGTATGCATTTTCCTCTTTATTCCTCTCTAGAACCAATAACTTTTTGTTGCATTTTATCTGTCCTTAAAGGTGTGATGTCTTTCAGGGCAAAGAAATGAAAGTATAACAAAGACTACAGTGCATTTCAGTGTGCCTTCCTTTTTTATTGCACAGAAATTTCTCAGTAGGCATAGTCCTGTCTTATTAGATGAAATACTAGATTCATTTAACAGCAGCTACTAGTACTACTTAATTTTATGAGGCAAACATTGCCCTGGAGGAAAAAAATCTGTGAGGTTTTTAGAAATAGCCATATGCATATATTGTATATCCATAATAAATCTGGGTTTCAGGAGACCTAAATGTAAGCCCTTCAAGGCTCTTCTTGAAAGAGTCTCATGGGAACAGGCCCTGCAGGGAAGAGGGATCCAAGAAAGTTGGTTGATATTCAGGGATCACTTCCTCCAGACTCAAGGATGATGCATCCCAATGAGCTCAGTACAAGAGAAACATGGAGCTCCTGTAATGGGTCCAGTGGAGGGTGACAAAGATGTTTAAGGGACTGGAACATCTCTTGAACAAGGAAAGGCTGAGGGAGCTAGGCCTGTTCAGCCTTGAGATGAGACAACAGAGAGAGGAGCTTGTCAATGACTACGAGAATCTGAAGGGAGATGTCAAGAGGATTGAGCCAGGCTCTTCTTGGTGCAGCCAAGCAATAGCAAGAGAAGCAACAGGAAGAAACTGGAGCACAGGAGATTCTACTGGAATAAGAGAAAGAACTTCTTTACAGTGCAGTTACCTGTGCACTGGAGCAGATTTCCCAGAGAGGTTGTGAACTCTCTCTCTCTGGAGATACTCAAGAACCATCTGGACACAATCGTGTACCATGTGCTCTGGGATGACCCTGCTTGAGCAGGGAGGTTGGACCAGATGACACACTGGGGTCCATTCCAACCTTACCCAGTCTCAGCAGCAATTTTTTCGTGAAGTGAGTTTTGCATATGCATGGAAAAGTACTTCTTTGGCATAGTTCGCATTCCAGATCTAGCTGTACATTATGATTATTCATTTCTAAAATACAAAAATCTACACTAAATTAATTATCCCACAACAGAAAAATTTGCTCATTTTTTTCCCAACAAACAAAAACCCAAAAACGTTATTACAGTTTCCAGACTTTTTGGAAGTTTGGATATTTTGCCCAGCTCAGTGTTAAAACTGGGTATAAAATATGGCAAAACACTATGATATTTACTTTTGGAGTTGATGGGAATGGCCAAAATATATCTTCAGCAAGAAAATAAATGTTAACTTCTTCATAGTAAAAGGAAATCAGATAGAAAAAAAAATAGAGGAGAAGCTAATTCTCCCTTCAGGCAGTTCAGAGTAGAACCATCTACTAGTCTGTTACTGTGACAGAAGAAGTACAACTCACTTTTCAGGTTTTGCTTGGATTTTATATCAAGTACTAAATTCACACCTGGTATACACTTGGATAGAAGGCAAAAAGAATAACGCCTTGTCTTTAGTTTTAATTTTTTTTTTACTTTCCTGTCCATAAAACTGGACCAGTTAACTATTCTGAGGCATAGTATTACCTGAGGGAGAATAAACTAACATAAATTTCCAACAGAAATCTTCTTTATTTCTGCTCCAAATCTCACATGTTCTTAGATGTAGGTTTTAAATGTGCTATCAGACTGAAGGCTGAATGAATGCCTATCCCTTGCATTCTCCTCCATTGCATAGTAATGATATCGAACTTGTATTTACGACTATCTACCAGCACTGGATTTCACAGATTTCTTTCCTAAGAGGGGTTCTTTTCTGTTATCATGAAAAATTTTGTAGACTTACTCTGTTCAAGTCAAAACATTTCATCAAGGTTCAGTATCAATAACACTGTGCATGGTTTTGTCTTGTGATACTGAATTCACTATGGAGAGATGTGCTGCTTTCTGTAATTTTCACCCTTGTTACTAGTGAAAAATTTTTAGGAAGTATATGCTAACCTTAAAGATCAATGATGCTTAAAGGAGCACAGATTAAAAAATGGGCTACATTGCAACACTTTGTAAATTATCATAACGTCCTTTCTGTTCTTTCTAAATACTCACATGAAAAGTCCAACCACTTCTAGAAATATAAGGTCCATTATTTCTACCTTATCTTTTGCAGAACTATTTTTGAATTATAAGAATCAGGCTTTTTTCTATATAGTGTTACTGACTTTAAAATTTGGTTTTTTGGGAAAAAAAACCCACCCTCTAGTATATTTTCCTCCTCTTCCAACAAGTAAAAAACTAAAAGGCTAAAACAAACAAACAAACAAATCCCCCCCCAAAAAAAACAACAAAACAAACAAAAAATCCTTCTCTTTGAAGATAACTGTTTAATTTTATGATTGATATTTTGCATACAGTGGTTTTATTTCAGCGTGAATTTTTTTAAAATCATATTGATGCCTGAAGTGGCCACCTAAAACAGAGACTAGACAAGAATAAGAGAATAAAGGTAGGTATTTATTTGAAGGGCCTTCAAAGGTACACCGTGGGCAGGCCAAAGGCTACACCCAAGATGGACCCCGAGTCATGAGTTCTTCACACGTTTATAAGTTTGGTTCATTTGCATATCAGGGTTAATTCTCCAATTAAAACTTCAGTTAATTATGTAACTACCACAAGTTTGCCCTCCTCTTAGTTTACACATTTTGGGCCTAGGACGATCTGGGTGTCGTTGGAGAGCAAGCTTTGTTATGTCTAACCAGCATGAGAGAACAGCAGCTAACAGGCCACAAGAAACATCAGAGTTACACACTAGGCAGTACAGAATATGAAAAATATAAAAAGTTAAAACCTAAGGCATCAATATATGCTGAATGACCGTAAAGATTTGCATAAGTATTTCAAAAAGTTGACTTTTCCCTTTCATTCAAAAAAACTTGTAACTTTGACAATTCTCCTTACATGTTGCTCTTAAGTCAGGATCACTTATAAGGTACCTGGACATTGTCAATATAATATTAATACAATGAAAGTTTAACTTTGGAATCCTGCTGAATTCATCTCTTTGTAATAGACTTCTTGATCTGAGTCAGCAGAAGTCAGTTAATTGTATAATTAAGAAGCTGTGACCCTTCAGCTCACAGCATAGACTTAGTTGGGTCTCCAGAGAAGGTAAGGAATGAAGAAAAAAAAAAAAGAGCAGATGACTATCACTGACCTCACATTCCTGCCAACTGTGCTTGTTCAGAAATTATTTTTTACTGAAGCGCCACTATAAGGCAAGAGTGAATTGTAAATACTTTTATCTGTCAACAAGCATAGGTATCTTTTGAAGTTTTGATGTGAAATCAGCATCTACTGTCTCAAGTCTACTTCACTATTAATTTAGATTCTCCTCCTAATTTTTAAAAAGTGCCTAAAATAGATAATTTGGCATAGCACTCAAGAAACCACCACTGGGTTCTCTTATAGCGAGAGTATCTTATATTTAATCTGCTTTAATTACCTTTATTTAGACAGTGTGGTGGAGAAGAAAGCTCATTTTGTTATTTATTACATTAATTGTGCCTTCATGTTCCCCCAGGACAACCGCTTCCAGGTTAGTGGGAGAGCTACAATCACCTTTAGCATCTTTTTGAGCAGCACAGTGCCTGTGGCTGGAAGACCATTGCACACCAAGGAGTGGTGATCAAAATACCATTTTAGTTGTCCCTGGGTCATGCTGTGCTACATGCACAGCCTGGCATTGAGGCCGTATTCCATGGTCACCATATAAACTTCAGCCTTGATGATAACAGAGGAACCTGTTTACAGCTCCCTGTTAGTACCAGTGATTCCATTTCCTGATGGGAAGCCCATTCAAGGCAGCACAAGTTAAGGTTGCCAGCATCTGAAGGGACTTAAGATTATTGACAGTATTCTGTCTTTATAGTTTTTATCTCTAATAAATGGCATTTTAAGCAATGCTTTACAGAGTCTGAAAGCCTTTCTCACTTGGATGATCCCTGGAGATTATCTAGTCCAATCCCCTTGCCAAGGCAGGGTCACTAATAGATTACCCAGAAAAGTGTCCAGGTGGGTTTGGAATGCCTTCAGAGAGGGAGATCACATCAAACGTCTGTATGCTAATGATATCAGACGTGGTATGAAGGATGGAAAAGAAAGGCTAACAGTCCTTTTTATTCCTTTCCCTTCATTTCGTACAAGAAAACCCTAAGTACAACAGTTTCATGTATGGCCCAGTTTGTTTCAATTTTTGAAGGCATCTGGGAAAAAGAAAGGAACATGGGAGATATAGTAATATTCAAGCCAGAACCATAAAAGATGTGGTCATACTAAGAGTATAATGAGGCTTAAAAAAAAAAACAAAAAGGAAGATATCACATGTTAYCACGAAATTAATGAGCACTAAAGATGGGACAGTGAAGACAAATATGACAGGAGTTTCAGTTTCACTTTTTAATAACAACAGAAACAGGGGAAAAAAAGCAGCACCAAACCCCTCCCTGCTGAACTTTGAAATAAAAGATTGATCTTGTCAGCAAAATTCCCATTACTGTTTATCTCACACAAACTCCCTCTTCCCCCCATGAACACAATATCTGATTTCTCATTACCATTTTTCAAGAAGAAAGCTTAATCTAAGTGCCTTTCCCAGGGGCTGGGATGAGCATAGCTCCTTTCTCTGTCATGTAGTCTGACATCAGGCTGTTGCAATCAGCCCCTGAGAGCAGACCTCGTTGCCACCAGGCTTTCACTGTGTAACCTGGCTGCTCAGAATTGATTTTTAGTGACTAACACCGATGACCTCTGATACAACGTTATTCATAAGCCTCAAATATTACCATTAATAGACTGAATAAAAAATTAGGATTAAAATGCAAAACAACCCCAAAAACTCAACAGGAATGTCTGCTAAGCGAGCGTTATAGAAAAGACTCCAATGTGTGTTTTCAACATTGTGTGTTCCAAGGGGTTTATTAGCTATTATATTGCTATAAAATATCATAAATTATAGATGTCTTTTTTCTGGCATTTCATAAAGCTGACCAAGTTTTATCATCAGTTTTAGAAAACTGCATACATATCTTTTCTCTTTTACAAAACTGTCCTGGGCTGCAGTGTATTCTATTACCATCCTCATGASCTGTTGAAACCAGGTGGGGCAGTGTTTCCTTGCCTCCTCCCTCCRAACTATCTTTCTGTTAATGGCCCATCAATGCTCTGCCGCATGACTCAGAGATAACTCCCTCCGGACTATCTTCTGTTAATGAGTCCATCAACACCTGGCCTCATGACTCATCATCCCATTGTGAGATGCTCCACCCAGTGGGAGGAACTAAGCATTCCATCCTGGATATAATCTGAGATTCTGAATACCACAAATATCCTTCCCACTGGATTCCCAGAGGACAGGAGCTACATAGCCACCACTAGACTTTCTGAGGAACAGCAGACCCTTCTACCAGACCACTGCTTCAACAGAGCCACATCCATCACTTCAGGAGGACTACAGCCACCATCTTATTGGACTGCTACCACCACCCTGATTAACAGTGTGTCAGGTTGTATCTTGACTTTGTCAGTTTAACCCACTCTTTTCTGCCTTTATTTTTTTTAATTTCCCTATTAAATTGTTATTCTGACTTGGTGCCTCCCGCTGGTTTGTTTTCAAACTAGTACAAAAACCCAGTAAACATTTGCAAACAAGGGAATTGCAAGTACAAAACCCTCAAGTAAATTATTCTTTTTTATTCAAGAATTGAAATACCTGAATGGAAATTAATTCTTCCAAATATATTTAAATTCAAGATGAATGTTAATACTTGCACCAAAGCCTATCTAGCAGGACGCATATTTTCACCTCACAAGCACACTGATATTCATAGACCCACTGAATATTAGAACGGCCTAAGTTAATAAAATATGCCTGTCAGGATCCTACATACCTTATCCATCCACCAGTTCAGATCTTGGGTCTTTGAAGATGCCACCCTGTCCTCTTTGTCACTAGCTAGTATGGCTTGAAATTTTTTAGCATTTCCTATCTCTGGTAGGTACAGAATGGAGAACAAGGTCACACAGAAAATAGATAGGAAGAAATTAGTGAAAGGGAGGACAGACTACAGTAGTCAGGCACAGGACTTGGCTCCACAACCAAACTGATCAGTAGCTTGTATGCMGCTGGCACTTTTTCTCTCATCTCCTGCCCTTTGCTTGCTCCTCTCTGATCCAACTCAGTCCCTACCTTTCCCTGCATTTGGCCCTTCTCCTAAAGATCCCGTAATAGTTCTCCACATGCACATAGTGCCCTCAGAATATCCCTAGAAGTTTTATAAAATCCCACAAACATCCTCAAAATTCCCATAAAAACTCTTTCTCAGGAGGCCCAATAATTATCTGGCGTCCCTAGTTTCTTCTCAGCTACAAAGATCTGGTTGAACTTCTTCAAGGCTCAGCTGAAATGATTCCTTCAGTTGTCCCTTGATCAGCAACCAGAGATATGCTCTTTGTTACTTTCTCTGCTATCTTCTCTCTCTTCTGGTTTACGTGTCTGGATATCTCATTTATTACTTATCCTGTCTCTTGTCTTTGCCTCTTATACTGATTAGCTATATGACAAATCCCATATCCTTATGTTATCTTTAACAGATTAAGTCGGCTTCATGGAGTCAGACTTGCACTATAAATATCACTGCAAGATTATGTACTACAAAGTTTTTCTGACAAAAAAAAGGTAATGATATATGAATCAGTAAAGTGCAAATCTGTAGGAATCAATTAAGTTTCACTTATGTGAGTATAACATAATACTTCTGCTTCACACTAAACATGCAAATGAAAGGTGCAGTCTACTGCTTTGTCAAACCTTACTTTACTGATATGAAAAATTATTTTCAGTGCCAGGACAGGTGTAATTAAAGATGAAAAAAAAATATGACTGTTATTTCTATTGTGCAGCGGTGTGAGAAGGCCGAATGTTATCTTGCTCTTAGTCTAGATTCTCAAGTAAATTAAATATACAGGATTTTTAAGTTACTCAATAGTTTTTTATCCTTCAGTCAACTTTAAGGGTGGGGAGATAATTCAAATCCCAGAATTTGTTTGAAAAAATGCATAGCAGTTACATATTGAAGAGAGATACAAATCACTGTCCTTACTGAGGAAAGGTAGGAAAACCACAACTGTTTTATACTCTTAGTATCTGGCTAATGAGTTAGGGTCTGGCTAACAGTCAGCCTGTCATAAAGTACATGCTTAGCTCCCCAAAAGTCTCAGTCTTGTATCTTTTCCCTTGTGAGAATATCAAAAGACAYATGGGGGATTTTGGAGTTGATACAGCACAGGATAGAGGTGARGTGAAGCCAATATGTACCAAAAGAAGTTCCATTGGTTTTGCAGATCACAGAATTCATCTTCGGTTAATAGTCACACTGAGAAAAAAACAACCAACCAGAAAAAACCCCAAAAAACCCCAAGCCCAACCAAAAACCCCCAACAAACCAACTCGCAAAGCAAAATAWACACAACCTCCCCACCCCTCCCCCAAAAATACTTCTTCCTTTGCACATTTATCTCAAGGGTTTGTTTCCTTTAGCTTGAGAGGTGGGAGGGGTTTTGTTTGTAAATGGTTAAATCACTCAGCGTAAGTTATTGAATAGCTTATCAACCACAAATTAATAAAAGACAACATAAGATCCATTTCCATCAACTTCATTATCACTCAGCCTCCAACATTCTGAGAGACAAATCCAGCCATGTAACCCATCTATGTACATCTACAGAGGCATTGTTTCTGTTGTAGCATTACTGCCTCCTTACCTTCAACTGCAGAAAGGGTAGAGGATAATAAAATAATGACTTCTCACCATTACAAATACAGTTGTTTCTTTATTTGTACTGAGATATGAAACAGGTGACACAAAAAATTCACTTATTATGTAGCTGGCACAATAAAGAATGCATTGTCTAGAATGTCTAAGCACTAAAGGAATCAAACCTTAATTTTCCTTTTATCACCTGGAAAAAGAAAAAAGAGCCTGCTGTCATGAAGTATAAAATTCATTGTCTGATATGATCTAGGTTTTAAAAAACTCAACAACACATTTCACAGTACAGCACTTGGTTTATTCAGGGAAATCAGAATTAGAAAATGTAGTATTTGTTTGAGCGCATGCCCTGTCTCTTCTACTTACAATGATGAAATGAGATCTAGATCTTTTCAGCAAATTTCCTTTTCCTGTTTAAACTGCCAATCTAAAATGAAATGTAGAAGGCTTGAGCACAAAGTAAAGTTTGTTGTAAAGAAACAAATCAATATAATTTCTCTAAGTACACCAAGTTGAGAGACCCTACGGTAAAACATGTCCCACATTGAATTTTTCAGGAAAACAAAGACATTTGAAATAATACAATTTATTACAGTTCTGCAGTCATATGTCCTGAAGCTATGTGAGACCTAGTTGTGCTTTTAAAAAGTGTTGGCTTAAGCAGCATTTGAGGATGTTTTCAGGATCATATTTTGCAAGATCTCGAGGTACCTAATAAGGCATCCTCTTCTAGCTAGTGAGAATTTTTTGGTAATGCTTCTGTATTTTGGGACTAGGACTTTGAAGCACTTTGTTGTGTTTTATGAAGTATACACATACTGAAATATAATGAAGTTCAGAATAAAAATAAATTGTGAGTTTTTCAGCAGACGTTTATTAGGTGATGGATATTAAGTGATTGCAGCTGTTGTGGCACTGAGTCCAACAGACCTACATGAACTCCAAATTACCTCACGAGTTACTTTCCTCTATGTGGATTTATAGCCCAAAATTGTAACAATGCAATTTGTAGCTTTGTGACATGTCTCACCATGCTAACCCCTCTCTCAAGAGGCCTGAGACATGATCCATACTATGTCCTACATATTATATTTCCCTAGCTGGCCTTTTCTAGACAAGCCCTTACTACTGACAGTGCCTGCTCACCTGAAGGAGCAGTCACATCAGGACACACCACAAGAGAGTGGTATCTGCTCGTTTTATTGACACAAACTTAACCACACTATGCTCTTCTGTAAGTAATCACAGATGCTGTCTGTGCAGAAACCTGAAATGAAAGTGCACGATAGAAAAAAAATAACGTTGCTTAGCAATTTGCAGCATTAAAGAGAAAAGTTAACCAGACAATATAGAAAAGTTTCTGTCAAAGCCGCAGGTTATAATAAAGCTTAGAACGGAAGGCGCAAATTATCCTCAAAGTTATACCTTTAATCATATCAAATGACCGCCTTCTGAAAATATTAACATTTAATCAGCGAAGCATACAATAAGAGAAATGGTAACGTGTCCTATAACTGCCACATTTATAAGTTGGAGGAAGTCCCATCAGATCTTGCATTCTTCATCGACTTTCAATTCCATAGGATTTCCATTTGCACAGTGCTTTTTGGCCCAATCTCAGTTCCTTGGAGCCTCTTCATAATCCAAAATTTTCATGGACATTCAACAAAAGAGTGGGGCCTGCTGCCCCCATACTAATTCATGTGGTAGTATAGCAACTTAGTTCTGCTCTACATCTTTCCAAGGGGTGTCTCCCAGGAGTAAAAACAAGTGTCACCTTCTATTTCCTGYATTTTTTCTAAGTGAGACAGACTTACATGAGGCTGGACTGATCTTGCCAGTTACCTGTATGCAGGCTTAGAACTGCCTGTTGTGCTGTATTATTTTTGATGGATATTGTAGCACAGAGAGACAACAAAACAATTACAAGGCAGTACCAAAGAAATACAACATAGTTCACAGAGAGGGACAGAGCAGCACAACTGAAATTAAAATTGTAAAGCAACTGCAAGCCTGAACACCATGTCTTGGGCACACCACTCCCAGAGCAGACTGAGAAGACCTCCTTGAAAGYGCAGCATCTTGGCAGGGACATACAGGAAATCAGATCCTATAACAGCAAGGGGAGATTAGCAGCTCAGGCCCAGCAGTATGTAGGTGCTGCAGGCAGCAAGGGAGGCTATCTGTACATGAGGAAGAAAATAGCTGCACAGTGACCTGAAACGGAGCATTTTGGCAAATGTCAAGGTGAAGTTTCAGCAAGGTAACACACGACTGGACTCAGCAAGGAGGAAAGGATATGTGGCACATGGAAGAGCACAAGCAAGGCACCCTGTCAAGTGGTGGTATGTTATGCTCAAATGAGTACAGTAAGCAGCAGATCATGCTCTGTAAAGAAGACTCAGTTCTGATGTCCCTACCATATTTGTGAGAGAACCTTGTTTAATTTTCAGACACAGTTTACAGTTTCACACACTTTGACAAAAAGCATACAAATGACATATCTTACACAGGAGAAATCTGGGGAGAAGAGAAGAAGATTTTTTTCTAATTTTCTCTCTCTCTTTCTCCAGCCAACTAACACAACTAAGAAAGGTACCTTCTTCTAATTATTTTTTTTTTTTTTTTTATTAAAATATACAAGATTAAATAACCATATGTGCAAATGTGCAGATAGAATTGTTCCAGCTGATCAAATTGAACAGTAAGAATGGTGTTTGGAGATCTGAGCTGGTTTGGAATAAACTGTAAACATTTAGGAAAAAAAAAAAGTTATGAGTAAAATTCTCTTGCTATTGAGAGCCTACTGTACCTAAAGCATCTTGCTATACTCTCAGTGCCAATGTCTTCATTGAATGTTCTGTGTTTTCTGGCCCTCCCCATCTTTAACTGGTCTTACAGAAAGTAAATTACGTTCTCCATACTATATTTCMCTCTCTATTTTACAGTCATCATCTCCAGTGGTTTTGAAGTTCTTTTGCATAATATGTACTATAATTCATATCCAAACCCCTTAAAACTCACAAATACAGCCATCTGCAGTCTCAGTTTTTCAAAGCACTACAAATATTTTTAAACATGTGCCAGCATTTCTGTATTTATAAAACTTATAAATACTGATAATACTGAAAAAAAAAAACAAAAACCAAAAAGGCACATGCATATATGCTTTCAAGTTCTATAAATGATCTGTAGGATGTTTCAAGTAGCTTCTCCTCTTAATTCCTCTTTGTATCAGCTATTAAACAAAAGCTAAAAAGTTATTTATCAGTTACTAATTAAAATACAAGTGTACATTTAAAAAATCATACTTGTTAATATATTGTAAATGCATTATATATCTAAAAGCTCAGATATCTAAACTGCATTTAAATATGAAATTTAATAAAATAAAACAGATTTTGTCACTCACAGAAGTATGAGGACATTGCATTAAGTTGGCAGAACCCATTGAATTTGCGTCACTGTGCAGCTATCAAATGYGTAAGAACTTTTTCAGCCAAAGGAAGTCTATATGTTTTATACAGAAACAAAATTCTGTGAGGAGCACACATGACCTCTTGCTGAGGAATRTCCTCAGTGCAGGTAGCTAGGGTGCAGCTATAATTGGAGCTGCAGGATGAGCTCTGTATGGGAGCCCAGGGCAAGAGGCAGTGAGGAGCCGACCCTTTGCATAACAAAGGGCCCGAGAACCTGTGGCCCATCCAGGGCACCTGACACATAGAGACAGCAAGAGCCAAAGACCCAAAGACTTTCCCACCCTTGGACTGTGAGGGTATAAAAGCACAGGAGTTCCTTTGTTCTGGGTCCCTCCTCAGAGGCACCAGATCAAGCTGTTATTTTGCTATTTTATTTAGTTATTGGTCCAAGATTAAACCATCTGAAGGGTCTGGATGTCTGAGACTCTGCTGTTGTAAACCCGGGGTAGAGCCATTAAGGAGATCTGGCGTGACTCTGAGTGTGGGGTGTGTAGCTGGGAAGGGGCCTCGGGCCCAGCTCAGGTGGTGTGAGTGTGTCTGCCAGAGTGGCTCCTGGATGGTCAGACAGGGAAATTTCCTTAACACTTTAATATATGCTAGAGCCAGCATTGTATGGTTACAATTTTTTTTTAACCCAGAAACCCAAATAGTGTACTGCTTATTATTTAATCAAAATGGAAAGAGCATTGTTTTACTTAATATAAAAGCATTTATTTCAAGGCCAGTAAACTTCAACTAGCAGTTCTGTCTCAAGTGTGGATACCTTTCCGGCTACACAGAGACAATTATGTCAAAGACAGAGCAGAGACCATCTGCTATAATCACTTTAGTCCCCCACAGCAGTGTGATTTTTGCAGACTGCATGGACTGAATACCAAGTGAGCCCTGATGCTCTAGATACCATCAGTGTGGAACCAGAAATGGATTGGAATAACAAAGTAAAACCTTCTGGCATTCAGTACCAAATTTATTTTGCCCATGTGGCCACATATGGTTCCACCACTGAATAAAAAAGAGAAGTCAATTCAATAATAATCTTAAAATTACTGTCATGCATGCTACCGAATAGGTAGGAATAATGTATCCATTTTAAACGTCTGGTGTTTCCCGACCAAATTACTCCTCTTTGTATTGTAGGACCAGTGAAACAATGGGCATAAATATGTGACAAACACTGCTAGACATAACACCCCTTCTGAGCAGCACATGCATTACTTTGCCTACAACCTGTACGCCTTACTAGGTGTGGTACAAGCACATTAAAAGTGAGTGATACACTTTTTTTGTGCTCAGTACACTGAAATATGTCCTTTACAATAGCTTGCAAGAGGTAAATCCCAGACTTGTAAAATTGTACTGCCAGACTTCACTTTTCTGCTTGAGTGAAACTACTACAAATAATTTCAGTAGATTTTTAAATTCTTACCCAACCCTTGTTAAAGATAAGGGAACAAAAGCATTATCACTAGGTCAAGGGGGGATATTTTAGATTGTCATTTAATAATAAAATACACATTAAAAAATTGGAAATAAATACATTGTTTTGGAAAAATAAGGAGATATGTTGCAAGTAGTCTGTGGTTATGAATATGATTTTTGGTTGGAAGTGGTAAAATTAAATGTTAGGAAAAAATTATTTCAGTTAAAATTACTCTAAAGTCATTATGGTGGCACAAGTGCATGAGATGTTGAAAAGGTAATGCCAACAATGATTTAAAGCCTTCCAGTGGTGAGCAACCTGAGATTGCCCCAGGAGTAAACACTATGATAGTGTGTATCCTCTGAACTTTAAAGATGCAGCAACTTTGAAATATATCAACAAGAGGTTAAAACATATAGGTTACAAATAAGGTTAAAACATGATGTCATGGATTTTTTTACCATTTGGACCATGTTTGAGCAAATTCCTCTGCTTTGCAAGGCAGGAGTTTTCCCTTATTGAGATATGGCAGCTATTCATGCTGATAAACACATTATGAAAGATGAGTCCTCCAGAAATGATTGCTAATTTTAGGAAGAGTTCTCCAGCTCTCAAGGCTAAAATATAAAATATTGTGAAATGCCTCTTTTCCTGTTTCACAGATACTTTAAAACACCCATTTACAAAAAGGGTAAGAAGGAGGATGCTGGTAATTACAGGCCAGTTAGCCTGACCTCAGTACCAGGTAAGGTTATGGAGCAGTTTATAATGAATGCCATCATGCAGCACCTGCAGGATGGCCAGGGGATCAGACCCAGCCAGCATGGGTTTAGGAGGGGTAGGTCATGTTTGACCAAACTGGTCTCCTTTTATGACGAGGTGACCAGCCTGGTGGATGCGGGAAAGGCTGTGGATGTTGTCTATTTGGAGTTCAGCAAGGCCTTTGACACTGTCTCCCACAGCATACTCCTGGAAAAGCTGGCAACCCACGGCTTGGACAGGAGCACTCTTTGCTGGGTCAGGAACTGGCTGGATGGCTGGGCCCAGAGAGTGGTGGTGAATGGTTCTGCATCCAGCTGGCGGCCAGTCACTAGTGGTGCTCCTCAGGGGTCTGTGCTGGGACCCCATTCTGTTCAATATTTTCATTGATGACATGGATGAGAGTATTGAGTCTTTCATTAGTAAATTTGCAGACGACACTAAGCTGGGAGCATGTGTCGATCTGTTGGAAGGTAGGAGGGCTCTGCAAAAAGACCTGGAAYGGTTGGATAGATGGGCAGAGTCCAATAAGATGAAGTTCAATAAGTCCAAGTGCCGAGTCCTGCATTTTGGCCACAATAACCCCCTGCAACGCTATAGGCTGGGGACAGAGTGGCTGGACAGTGCCCAGGCAGAAAAGGATCTGCGGGTACTGGTCAACAGCCGACTCAATATGAGCCAGCAGTGTGTCCTGGTGGCCAAAAAGGCCAACAGCATCCTGGCTTGTATCAGGAATGGTGTGGTCAGCAGGACCAGGGAAGTCATCCTTCCCTATACTCAGCACTGGTGAAGACACACCTCGAGTGCTGTGTCCAGTTCTGGGCCCCTCAGTTCAGGAAGGACATTGAGACACTTGAGCGTGTCCAGAGGAGGGCAACAAGGCTGGTGAGGGGCTTGGAACACAAGCCCTATGAGGAACATCTGAGGGAACTGGGGTTGTTTAGCCTGGAGAAAAGGAGACTCAGAGGTGACCTTATCGCTCACTACAATTTCCTGAAAGGTGGTTGTAGTCAGGTGGGGGTTGGTCTCTTTYTCCAGGCARCAACTGRCAGAACAAGAGGACATAATCTGAAGCTGCGCCAAGGGAAGGAGGTTGGATATTAGGAAAAAGTTTTTTACAGAAAGAGTGATAAAATATTGGAATGGTCTACCCGGGGAGGTGATGGAATCACCATCCCTGGACGTGTTTAAAAAGAGATTGGATGTGGTGCTCGGTGCCATGGTTTAGTTTAGTTGAGGTGTTGGGACATGAGTTGGACTCAATAATCTTGAAGGTCTCTTCCAACCTGGTGATTCTGTGATTCTGTGAAAAAGCGTTCACTAAAAACTAGAGAAGACAGAAGTGGGGTGGAGGGGCACATTAACAGATTGGTGAGGTAAAGCGCTGTTAGACTTTGCACTGCATTTAAGGAAGCCCACCGAAGAGTCCCCACCTGGTCCAAAATAATCCTTTTGAAACTTTTCACCTGAGAGAACATCTTGCTCAGTCAGAACTAGAGGCGTCCACCAACCASTCCTGGGAAAAACCCTGCAATTGATGAAGTGTTTACAAAAGGCTAAATCACTTTCAAGGAACATTACGGCCAATAGCAAGTTCAACTTTTCCATCTGATTTGAGCCCTACACCAAATGACGTGGTCTAAATAAATCATAATCAATTGAAGTAAAAAGGAAATGAGACTTGCAAAAGTGTTTCAGATTCTTAAATTAACAAAGGGTACAATCTTGAAAGCACAACTCTGTTCTTTGTTGACTTTGTAGTATATTGCTTAAATAACTGAAATATAATTGATATGTTTCAATGCTGAAGTAAACAACTGGTTTGATACAAATAATCTTTTATTATTTTTCCCAGATGAAAAAAAGGTGAAAAAGTTACATTGTATTTTGACTTCTCTTTTGACTAAACATTCACATCCTGATTTCATGTTCGATAATTCCTCTCAAGTTATATCTTACCAGCTGAGAAACAGTATAAAAGGCTGCACAGTGAAAGGCATAATCTAAATTTACAAGTACCGAAACATACAGAGAAAAATTAAGTAGATGGAAAGGGAACAAGTTTTAAGACTGAGTAGTTTTTCAACATACTTTTAAAATGAAGAGCAAAGGAAGTTAAGAAAACTGTGTAGTGATTATAAAGAGCCTATCTGTGTAACTGTGCCGGTTTGAGACAAATTTGGAGGAAAAAAAAGACCTTGGATAATGAACAGGTCAATGCAAAAATGGTACTACTTGATAAAACGGTGTCAGGAAGAGCAAAGAGCACTCTCTGAAGAAAAGTGGCAAAGCCAGTCTCAGCATAAAAGTTAACATTACTTTTGTTTCACCACTGAAATGTATGTTTCCTCCTGTCTTCAGACATATTTATTTTGGGAAAAGACCAGGAAAATTAAAAAGATCCTCGAAGAAAGATAAATATTGACCATATAACCATAGGTATTTTTGATTATTGATATAATTTGTAAATACAGCCTTTCTTTGAGATATATTCTTTCTTAATTTCAAAAAATATGTCTATTTGAATTCACACAGTCATAATTTAATAGATTAATATTTTCAGCTGTTATTATCCTGTTAAGTTTTGCTGTACATTTATATGTCATCATTCCTTGGAAATAATTTCATTCAAGTAAACATAAATGTTCATAACATTTTCATCCAAACTAACAACCAAACTAGTTTTAGTCAAAATTGCAGAAGTTCTACTTCCTGCTGTTCTCTCTCTTGTCTGCAAACTAATATGAAAGATAGACTAATATTCCCTAAAAAAGCTTGCTTCATTTATTGAGCATTTGTATTGTATTTTCTTCAACATGAGCGACAATTTGCGTGAAGTACAATGTAGCAGAGAAGACACCAAGTAAACAAGCTACTTTAGATGCCCTTRAGGACATAAGTGTCCTGTAGACTCTGCAATGAACCCTGGCCTTCCATGATGCCTTCTAGTTTTCATGCTTAAAATTTTTTCAAAGAGAGATGGTAGGGAACGGAGGCAGGAGGTGAATGATTTTCAGCTTTTTTCCCAACATGCTGGGACAAAGTCAAATTCAGCAACTGAAGAGTACTCCCCAGACTGAGGGTCTCGATATATAGAGATACAGTCTGGGACTGCAACGTTAAAAGTTGTTTATGACTTCTAGGAAACCATCATGTGGCCTTCTTCTACAAACTGSTCTGAGAAATAAGAGTCATTTTTCATGTGGTAACTGTAAGGTTAGTGAGTTATTCATTATGTATTTATAGGAAAGAAGTATAATCACYGAAGAGCATACCTAAACCTTTCAGAATTTTTTTTGTTATTGTGTTGATGATAATTTACTAAGGGCTTGGGTGAAGGAAATATGCTCCTAATAATTTTACTGAGGTCTCCAAATGGTATAAATATCATGTGTATACACAGTACACTTTCTCTAAGTAATTATTTTTCATTCAGTATTAGACAACGGGCCAAGAGGAAATGTACATAGACAGTGCCTAAGCGCAACTGTGTATTCTGCTTGCAAGGAGTRTAATCATGTTTCACTTACAAGTGACATGGCTACTCCTTGTCTAACCATATAACAGGAATTTGTTCCATGTAGTTTACTCTATTGCAGATGAGTGGTTAAACAGCAAAAGTAATGATTTTTTTTGTATCTGTGTTGGAGAATTTGGGTTTTGTTGGTGGTCTAAAATTGCTTCTCTATCTCAAAGTTTTTCAAACACAATCTTTTCAAAGAATGAGCCACAGATATTCTAAACAGTGGGTGTAGTATTTAGCTGCATTTGGTTTACTGAGTCACATGACACTGGTTCTCTTTCCTAATTCATCAAGACACAGTTTTCACTTCAATGACAGGACTCATTTGCTTAAAGTAGTCAAGTTGTTAATTGCTAAATATCCAGCTTTCCATGTAATATAAACTACATAAATGTACATTTTTTATACATATTATTCTGACATGAATAAAAGGAAGATCCCAAAAAGGTGGCCCTGTTACTGAAGGAGGGTAACCACATGGAAAAGGCTGAGGTACTCACTGCTTTCTTTGCCTCAGTTTTCAATGCCACATTTTCCTTGAGTCCCCCAGGTTACTACACCAGGACACTGAGCTCCAAGTGTAAAAAAAAAAAAAAATGAACAGGCTAGCTAACCTTTTGATGTTCCTTCCCACCTAGATTATTCTGTTATTGGAAACTTCTGTCATTATAATACACGGGGTTCTAAAGTATACACCTGAACTGTGAAATGAAATCCATAGCAGCAGTGGTAACTGTATGTACGTCTGTTATAAATGACCACAGTATAAAGTGTAGTACTTATTATGAATTAGGAGAGTATCCTTAGTGAAAGAGCTGAGCTTTCATTAATGTCTGTCTGACATTTGCAAAATTGATTTGTTTTGACATTTAGAGCACTTCTGTTGTAGTGTGGGCTCATGTCTGACATTAAGCAAACTAAATTACGGTGGTTTTGCTTAAAAGGTTCCCATAAAACACTGTTATTTTACAATGCAGATGACATCTGTTCTAGCAGAAGCAGTCATGTTTTACAAAAACATAGCAGGTATACTGACTTATGTGGAAACAAAATCYTTAAATGAAGAATATTCAAAGCATTAAATGTTGGCCACTGAAAATAAATGAATGTTCACACAACTTGTAGATTTAATCATAAATACTTGGAAATACAATTAAAAGTTTGAGGTAATACATCAGAAACCTTATCTGCATTTTTATCTTAAGAGAAAAAATTGTTTTCATTTTAAGAAGAAATAAGAATAATCTGAGAGGGCATGGAATAGACTAGTTCAGACATTGGAACTCTTWATTTAGCAGTATGCAGGTCTTTTACTCATATTGGTTTAAATTTGTAATGCATAAACAGATCAAGTTAAAAAGAGATGGCTGATTTCCTTCTGAATGAATCACATCTAAATGCTCATCGATTATTAAATTTATTTTTTTTTTCTGATGCATTATATTAATTCAAATGTTATTTTGGATTCAGTTTTCTACTACATAACCACAGTGTATAACAAATCACTGAGTTCCYCTGGGATTTATGTCTGAAAGGTACACAACACAGGATCTAAGATGGTAATCCACAGTGCTATATGCATTTTTTTAAAAGATTAAAACTCCATAAACTAAGTTCRAGTAATCTTTATCATTAATCATAGATGCATGGAATATTCCAACAAAGAAGAAATATTCCACCATGCCTTCTTTTTTACCCATTTTTGTCCTCCCATGGTAAAGGTGGATGATGGCATAGAAGCACAACTGCTGCTAATAGTACCCACTTGGGGAATCCCCACCACTACTAACCACAGCAGGTTTCTGTTTACTGGGGACCTCTGCAGGGCACACTCTCTATCCATATGAAGCAACATACTCCATCCTACCTTTCTGTCAGCTCAGGAGTGACAACAAAACCAGATGGAGCCTTTCACCTCCTTTGCTTTCTGTATTCTCTTCCATATTATGGTACTTGGCTTGTTTGTCAGTTACCTAGGATTTCCAGATGGTCTCCCAGGACTCTGCTAGACAGATCCAATATTGCTTAATTTCCAAGATCAATTGAAATCAAACCAATGTGGCCAATATAGATAGTGCACATGCAGACCTTAAATGTCTTCACTTGCTCCTTTCCTAAAGTTTTRGCTCAACAATATCAATACCACAGAACTCCGTGAGGAATTGTGCCAAGCTGGAAATGCATTTTGGTCTATTTCTTTCTTTGCCAAGCTAGCAAGTGCGTGCCTGTGTGCATGGTATTCTTTCACATGATGATCTTTTCCATGTCTTATAACTTATCTCTGTTACAAAGTGCACTCATTTTAATCTCAAAACGGGTTTTGACATTAACATGGTATTCAAGATGAAGTCCTGTCATCAGGTCCATGACATACTTTCACAGCTGCTTTCCAAAATGTTGTCTTTACTCTTGTATTTCTTGTCTGCTCCTTTCGCTGAACTGTTGTCTGCTTTGACATACAGCTCTTTTGCATAATTATTACAATTAAATTTAAGTAACAACTTAAATATAAATATAATTAACTGAAATTATTTTTTCTGGAGAAAACTGCACACTGCTTGTCAATCCTATACACAACCACCAGCCTGTTCTCTTTCCTGGATCATCTTTTCCCCTAATCTTTTCCAAACTTAATGGAATCAATACACTTTTCTGAGTGCTGTGACTTTTTCCATCTTAGCCTATTCTCTTTTTGCTTGCAATCTCATAAAGGGATATGTAAAATTAAGCTTGTGAGAACACAAATGTCATGTATTTTATTCTGATAGACATTTCTGGAACCTACATTATCTATGGTCTTGTACCTTTAATACTCCTGGTAAATGAAACAGAAACATCTGAATAGTGTATCCTTGTCTAGCAGACTCGCCATAGTTTCATGCCAGTTCACTTGCAGGAATGTACACATATTTTAAAAGTGCATGTACAAAAATATAAAATTTAAAAAAAAGAAAGATCTGTTCTATTAAAAATTAAATTTGAGCC
Organism: Parotia lawesii; assembly: GCA_003713295.1. Taxonomy (NCBI): domain Eukaryota; kingdom Metazoa; phylum Chordata; class Aves; order Passeriformes; family Paradisaeidae; genus Parotia; species Parotia lawesii. Next base: position 2,018,985 of record RAHM01000106.1, read on the forward strand.
CACAATTAAATTATTTTTTCCCATTAACTTAACTTAAATAAAACCATGTTTTGAGCTTTAAAATACACATTAAACAAATTATATTTTAAGCACTGTTAAGCTTGAAAATCAAACAAGCTCAATGAGATTGTTCTTAGATGACTGAGTATTGGTTTTAATACCTGGTAGACTATTAAGATTTTTTTAATATTATTATTATTTATTTTAGGGATGGAATGAAACAGCTCAAGGGCTGAAATACATGAATTTGCATTTTAATGCATTTCTGCAGATTGATATGTCAAGCCAAGGACATGGTACGTTTACTCAGACAGAGTGAACCAACATTTATTTATGAAATTTCAGTTTTAGAGGGAAAGGACTTCTATCAAAGCTGTTTTATGTACTCTTAGTTGGTATTTTTCACTACTAGTGACATGACAATAACTGAAATTCAGGCGCAGTTGAAAACTCAAAGTAACATTAAATATCATTAGACAACTCTATTAAATTTACAATTAACTGTGTCAACAGTTTTAACTGTTAACAGTGTTTTAACAAAAAACTTTGTGTTTTTTTTTGTTTTTAACCTGAAGTTTTCATTGCACACTTATGAAGATAYAAGAAATCAGTAGTCTCAGCGTCATTTCCAACAGTGCTAAATCATTGTCCTTGAGAAGGAAATTATTGTAGTAGTTAATATGTGCCTCTACTGATCTGAGAGAGTAAAACCACTTATATTTTCTAATCATGCTAAGAAATCCATAAATATTTTAAATGTTCCAGATTATGCACTATTGGTTTCCTTGCCATTTGCACTTCCAGTGACTAATGAACATCAAAAGCAAAGCAATAATTTGTAAGTCCACAGACAATTACTGGAAAGTAAACTGGAATATTAGTCTATGACTTTTACACATTTACACCACTCATGATTGCCACTGTTATTCAACACCTGTAGTTGCTTTTGCTTTTTCACAGAATCAATAAGAATATGTGGTCTATCAAAACGGGAAAATTTTGGTACTCTGATACCATATAGAATTTGTGTCAGTAATCTAGAACTTACATATAATTTTTTCTAGTGAAGTAGCACATTTACATGCTGTTTAATAAATGCACAATATCTTCAGGTTACTGAACCTAACATGATGGACTGTAGTCTTAATTTCAGTGCCTATTGTCAACAGATTAATTTGCACTTTGTTCTTAAAATCTTTGTCAAGAATGAAAATTTGATGCTTCTACATCTTAAAAAAAGAACAAAGGGTCTTTTAAGTATTTACTGTTCTCTAAATTCAAACAGTTCTCAAATATAGTGGTGCAAATACATCTGAAGTGAACTTCATATCAGCAGGATTTATAGTGAACAGCTTACCATAAATGAACATCTGTGGTACTTCCAGGAAATAAAAGAGTTGAGTTTAGCCTTTGCATATATTTGCCACCACACTGATTCTGCCTCACAGAGAAATCCTCAACACCACCAGATGCCTGCTTCAAGTGTGTGTATACACTTTCTACAACAAAACCCCGTTGGTTTAGGCTCACCTACACCGTATCTATGAGGACTAAGTGTCAGAAAGCAGTAGTGGCATTATAGTGTGTACCAAACTGCAGATCAAYGCCATAAGCTAGTGCATGTTTTTGTGTTCACCATGGTTATTGTATCAACTGCAGAAGGCTTTGCCAAGCTGCTTGAGAGCAGCTGATCTCTGTAAGCACAAAGAAGCACAAAGCAACAGCAATAGGCTGAAGAACTTCAGTAATTGTGTCACAGCAAGCAGATGTCCCTCATCTGGCTCCTTCAGGGCTATCAGAGACGGATCAATTGGCCAATTGTCCTGCAGCAACACCACTCACAATGGAAGAGGTTCTTCTCAGACCAAGTAGTGTTCCTGCCTACCAGTTTTCGAATAAAGGACAGCTTTGCTAGAAATTACTGCAAATCAACTGACAGGACAGATAGTCATGATAAAATTCCACTTGAAAGTCTGTTTCTGTTGAAAAGCAGAAGTTTGAGAAAATAAATTTACCAAATTCAGAATGTGGGGAAATTTCAATTAGCTTTGACACAAAGAAAAGTGTGTTATTATTCCATATCATATGATCATCATATTAATGCATTGTATTTTCATTTCTTCATTTTCCCATTACCCTTGCCAAAAGGTATACTTGGCTGTAATGGAATAACTTCCAAACTTCTAGAGATGCTAATCTTTCAGCTAAAACACGTCTGTAACCAGATGCCATACTAAATATTATCTTAGAGGGATTACCACAAGTTAGTAATCTCCGAATGCACACAGCAGAAACGCACATGGATCAACACAGAATCCACACATTTATCTGGCTTGAGTTCCTGGACTCCTTTTCAATTAGTTTGGAAAAGGGAAGCTAAATTGAAGTATCTCCAAGTGAACAACCTGATAAGAAAACAAGCCCCCCAAATCACTACCAGTGCTAGTAGTCACAATACTGTCTCTGGAAAATGCTAATAGGTCTCTCAGCTCTCCACATCCACTGGCAGGATTCACACTAAGTTACTTCTTATCAAAACATAGCTTATTCATAAAATGCCAATTTGATATCTAAAAGATCATACAGTCATTAGAGCCAATTTAATGTCATTAAGATGTTCCAAAAATATTGTATAAATGACTCCAGACACACACTAATAGAGTGGAGGAAAATAAAGACAGGCAAGCTCATATTCTCACCATATGAGCAGGTCATCCACTAAATATATGTATAGAAAAAGCAAGAATTTTCCGTGTTATAAAAGCTGAATGCAAATGATGATAGAATTCAGAGGGATTAGTACTCTCTCTTTACACAGTTTCAAAAATATCAATTTTTCTTAATGCTTCTTTCTGAATGCATAAGAAGTAACATCTTCAGTACCATGGGAGAAGTTAACTATGAAAAAGGTTAGAAGATAAGAAGAGACATGATGAATCAGTAACCAGATGTACTTCATGATGATCTATCTTGGTCTGTAGTATAAAAACTAGAGTCAGGGACTCTGCAAAATCCAATAGAAGAAAAAAAGATTTAAAATATCTAATTAAAACCCATTTTGGAACAAAATTATATTCTATTCCATTGTGATTATTTCTTACTAGAAACAAAGGCAATGTGTTTTATTTACAACAAAAGTTAGAATAAAACCACAAGTTGATTCTCATGTACATGGCTTTGACAGCCATGTAAACCACTAAAACTGTCACCCCAAATCTTGCAAGAAAAGCTGCCGATTATGATTACTAGGTTTTATACAAACACCAGGCATGTATAAATGAAGTTTCATGGAATAAAAAAAGTAGACAGGAAAAGGTCTTCTGGGTTGTCCAAAATAAAAGCAGTGGCAGCAGCTATTTTCAAGAGGACAGTTAGTACAAAGTGTAACAAGTCCTTCAATAAAAGGAATAGAGAAGCCATAGAAGGCACCTTTCTGACTGCTAAAGGGTTTTGGTTCGTTGTCAGCTTTGCAGGACGTGCAGTCCTAAGAGACTTCAAGTATGGCTTCTTAAAACCAACAACTTCTTCTTTTTCTACTGATGGGCTTCAACAACTTAAAAAATAAGCAAACAAACAAAACCTGCAAAACCAAGCAAAAACAAGGAAAAAAAGAAACAAAAACAAACTCACAAAATCCCCATCACCCTGCATATTACACTACTGTTACATTTCGAGGAACAAGCCAAAATTATTCTTTTGCATTTTGACTCCATCAGATCATTTCTGCTTCCTTCTCAGCACAAGAATGGCAAATAAATAACAAATAATCCTATCCTAAACAAAATAATATCCTAAACAAAATAATCCTATCAACTCCATATGACCAAGGTTCTCCTACTCTGATGTTGAACCTCAGTGTCAGCAAAATCAAGACAATGAAGTTCCAATCCCATATTCATTTCATGTTTGTTTTCGTGCCTGAAAATGTTTGCTAAGATGCCAACTAATGAGTATCTCATCCTGAATTTTATCATGATGATACCTTTGTTCTAGAGGGTGTCTTAAGATAATGGAGAGGTTATTTTTTACTTAATGGAGCTGCATGGAGAGGAAAGTAATTATTTTTCCCTAGAGAAAGAGATAAGAATAAATCAATATTACAGTCGGTAAAACTATTACAATGAATTATAAAATTTCGATACTTTGTACAATTCAGCAAAAGAACTGACAGTTAAATGCTTTAATGAAAAGGAGGATATACTGATATGTACATAATGTACTGGGAGAGAATCTTGACCTATATTTAAAACATGCACATTCAGTTTCTAGGAATTTGGAAAACCAAGTGAAATAAAAGGTTTTCATGTTACATATGTACATGCAGAATCAAGGCTTTTGGAATAAACTGATCTGCTTTAAGCCTATGAGTTTTTCATCCTGCTCCGAAACAATTCATACAAATGCATTTAATTTAATACATGATATTAGAAGAGCACTAAAAATACAGGTTACTCTGTCAGAAAAAAACAATGACCAAAATATGTAACCAAGCAATTGATTTTAATGGGTTACTATGCACCAATACTGAAATAAAATGAGAGAGAGTTGTGGAAAAAATAATACATACACATAGAATCAGGACTGGTTCAAGGCACATGGAAACAGAAATTACTATTATGGGAATTATTGTTTGCCCCATAAGAAATCCACTCTAAGTGTGATTTTTTTTTCTAGTACATTTCCTGAATAAATCAACCTTCTAAAAATCAGCTTTGGACTACTGCCACACTCTCACTTGTTTGCTGACTTTTCATACTCAGCACTTCAATAATACCTAAAGCCTATTTACATTACAGGAATTTAAAAAGATGGACAGATATTTAAAAAGTCACTCAAGAAAAATAGTACTGTCTTTAATGAAAAGTAAGTTTGCTCTAGAGTCAATGTAAAATGACTGACACTAGGGGCCAGATTCAAAGCCCACTGATGCTAAAACAAAGGTCAGTCTTTTAAATCTTGTTTTTATCACTTTAAACCTCAAAATACAGATGTCTCATAATATCTGACTGGATACATAAGATTTTAATCCACTTGGCAAAATTAAAAAGAAATGTTTTGATGAAGATAATTAAACAGCAAAAAGACATAACTTTGCTAAGATTTTTAGGTATAAAACTTTAAACAAATATTTATAGAAACAGCTGAAGCATGGATTTCTAGAGACAGGGGAGTGGTTCAAAGAACCAAAGAAGCTCTAGACTAGAAGTCTGAGTGACCACTGAGTAAAACAACAACCAAGAAAAGACCCTGAGTCCAGCATTCTTTTTAGACCCTTCAGGGAGGGCTACAGAGCTGTCTTCTCAGACTCTTAGGAAGATTTGTTTGTTTTTCTCTGCTCACATTCCAAGCTAGCAGGAAGGACACCAGCCAAACCTCGTCTAAAAAACATGTACTCAAAGCTACTGAGACATCAAGGCACAGAAAATATAGCTTCTCTTTCAAGCGCTGTGGCATAGCTCCAGTAATCTTTCAGATCAGATAAATCTAAGCAAGCATGATAGCTGCTTCCATTAAGCCAATGGGCACAAATTCCCAGTATATATGAACAGACAGTATTTATATCAGAYGTAGCTGATATCTCATTATGTATCCCTTTCCTAAGCCAGTAAAAATTCTTTATTGCTAAGTGTATGACAGACAGGGATTTTGAAAACTCATTTGATTATAAAGTGAAAATTCCTCATCACCGAAGGCAAGCATGCCCTTCACAAAAGGAAACTTCATGCCCTCCTAATAGCTAAACACAAATCTGCTGAACTTTTCATCATGTAAGGAAGTCTTATGATGCTTCTGAAGCTCATTAAATTGAAACTCCTAGAGAGAGCAACCTCTGGGTATGTTGGCTAAACTGTACAGGTTTTAACTGTTTCTTCCTGAAGAGTCAAAAATTACTTATATAACACTCCTATTACTTAAAAAAAAAACCCAGAAAACAAACTATGAAAAATCATAACCCCAAATAAGCAAAAAAAAAATAAAAGCCAAAACACAAATAAAACAGAAAGCCACTGTAGCCTCAGCAGAACAGCTAGTTTTCTTTGCCTTCGCTGTATGCCTCATGCRTCCTCACAGAATAATGGATGCACTCAGAGCTGGTGGTGTTAGGACACATTGTTAACCGTTGCCAATTATCTTCATTTCCACTAGAGGGAATGGGAGTTGAAAGCAGCTGATACTGCAAAAGACTGAAACTTTAAATTAGGCATAAATTGCAATGCAGTAGACAGAAATTGCCGTCCTAACAGTCTTAATAAATACTGGCATGTATTGAGGTGCTTGCTACCCACTGCCTTCCACAACGCAAACAGCCTGGCACTCCCTGGTTGTCATGGAAACCACAGGATGCTCCCATTTTAAATTCTGCTGCAGTGCTGAGGCATCATTTCCACTGCACTACAACACATGTTTATTATCGAAGAATTCTGCTACCACATCATCACATTGCAAGGTCACAAAAATAAGGAAATTTACAGCACACAAAAATTCTGTTCAATTTTCAAGTGTCTGCCTTACAGATACTAATGTTAGACACAGAGTCCTATGAATAGAAAAAGTGCCACCAACATTCTAGATGAAAAACCCCCACATATCATTCCTTCTTTGCTTTTCTGTGGGGAAAGAAAAGCTATTTTCAGTTGTTTAATACATAAGATAAAATTTTATGAACTTAAATGTTCTATACTGCCTGTCATTCTTGCACACTTGGAAGAAAACCAACAAGATAMTTCACAAAATACTTTGCAGAAATTACTAAAAGTGATATTGCAAAAAAAGAACATATGCTTACTCTATGAGACCTGTGAAACCCAGATATGCAATAGCCAGCTTGTCACATATTCTGTGGTCATGAACTGCTGTGCCTGTGACTGCTTTAGCAGAAAGGTTGAGCTCCAAGCATATCATCCTAGCGTGGCAAAACAGAGATCTGTGGTCAGTGTACACCTTCTTGCCATCATGTGTACATCATCTTGCCAGTGTACAGCATTCATCAGCCATCTCAGAATTTATATGATTTTCTATACCAAGTTTATGCCACATCCAATTGCAATAATGATTTAGCATGAAAAAAGCACTCTTTTCTCTGGAAGTATTTCTAAAGTGTCATGCATTGTTATTTCTAGTCTTACATAACTATAAAACCCACTTCTGATACTCAGGGCTGAAATCTCCCTTGCTCTTTTAGACAAAAATATAAATATGTGTGAGTATGTTATTATAGCTTATCAGGGTTTTAATTACTTGAATGAGTAGACTGAAATACGTAGCATGAATACAACCTTGGATAACAAAAGCACTGCAGATTTTCTTAGTCCTCCTCAACAGTTTTATTTTTCAACATTTCAACATACAGATTTGATGCATAAAATTCTTATTTACTAACTGTTTCCAATCTACCCCTCCACTCCTAGTCGGACTTTAATTCCCCAAAACAGTATAATTGAGCTCAAAACATCAAACATTACTAATTTTTACTAATTTGACATGTTTTGTCATCCCTGCAACTTCCAGGATACCTCAGGTGCTTCCTGCTTCTCCTGACTTCCTGTGATGTCCCATGTCAGAAGCCACTTTGCATTATAACTCTTTGATGATGTTCCTCAGAGATTAGGAAAAAATCCCCAGACACTGTCTACTTAAACCACCTCATTGAAAAATCTAAGACTGATCTTTTATACCAAAAATGCAGCATGATTAAAAAACAAATCAAGAAAAAAAATGGCTAATTTTGATTACCTTCTTGATGCATGAAAAGAGTTAAATTCCTCAGAACAGCAATCAAAAACAAACAAAAAAAAWTTTTAAAAAGTGGGGATGCTACTTTCATGTTGCTAATGAAGCACGAAGGAAATGGATCTGAGTCCTAAAACAGTCCCATCTTCAGAAGCTTGTAACCTCCAAACACAGACTTAGATCCTCCTTTCTAAAAAGACATTTTAAAATTCATTCAGAAGCTGTTATACAGAGGTTCATATGCTTACTCAAATGGTAAAAATTCTGGATTCGGATCCATTCTTCAAAGAGATTTTAACAAAGTAGATATTCTACCCCCACATCTAAGGGAAAAGTTTTAACTTGGACATGATATTTGCTATGGTGAGAGTTCTTTTTACTCTGTGCTTCATTTATACGTGACACAGGTAGAATTTTTTGAGCAGCATTCACTAAACAGAGGTCTCCCAGTATTGTTACTGTTCATTTGCACAGGATTATCTGAAAATTGTACCATAATCCAAAGACAACCATCTTCACACAACCAGTGATTCAATGCAAGTTTTTAAAAAAAGTTCAGTCCTACCTATCCCAGTTCTAAAAAGTCATAAATGCACAAGGAAAGAAATAAAATCTCCCATCTCCTGTGGAGGTGGCTGATAGGACAAAACACTATCACAAGTTCAAATATTGGATTTGCTGCTAATCCCTGCAATATACAAGGACTGCTCCAGCTCAATCAAAGGCAGTTTGAAAAGTCATTGAAATTGCTTGCCCATCAGAGAATGACTCACCAAATGCCAAGGCTCTGAAAACCAATCTGCTATCAGCAAAAGATTAAGTACAAAGATTCACCTGTTACACGTACATGGGGGACAGAAGGGTCTCCCAGGATAACAGCTCATTTCTCCTCTTACCGATACACTCCCTCACACCAAAGCACTCTGGCCATTTGTCAGGTAAGTGTTAAGAAAAAGCTGTTTTTCAGAGTAGAAAAGCCTCACTTGTTTCTCCAGTGTGGAAGACTGAAAATTATGGTTCAAAATTGTCCATTCCAATCACTGTGAGGCTGAATATTGAATATTAAGGAAATAAGGATAATTTCTAGTAAAAAGTATCTTGAATAAATGTGGAACAGAGATTAGCCTCCTAATGTTCTACAATGTGTCCCTTTTCTAATGAATTATTATATTCTTAGCCTACTACATMATTTTTTACTATTAAAAACATGCTAGAACCTGAAAATATGTTCACATATTGTTGTCACACAACAATAGCTGTGTTCTGACATCCAAGACAAAGTATTTTCCCTATCATTTTCTAAAGCAAACAACTGTAAGAGTGATTCTGTAGTCACAGCTCTTGGGACAATTTCTATGAAAGAACTACTAAAAGATTATGTTCTTCTACGACTGTAAATGTATTTGGTTATGTATGCTCTAATTATTTTTAAAATGCTGCATAGGAATGTGGTGTTCACAGCTTTAAATGGGGAAAACCACTCAAAACTTATTATGCATTCAGTGTTGGCTATTCACTAAAACAAGAAGGTGTCCCTGCTAAKCTCAAACTCCCGAATGAYCTTTGACATGTTATGTAAAATACTSACTGGTACTAAACCAACATCTCARTTTATGGCCCTATTGATCASTGTTTTTATTGTGAGATTTCAAGTGTAAATAATTCACTAAAAGGCTAACTCCAGGTTTCCTTTTTCTACATGTTTTTGCCTGTAAGAATAAAATACAAACAATTTGAAAACAGAATGCATTTTAGAGTGCCTTCTGAAGGCCTTTATCTTCAATTATTAAATAGTAATGCAAAGGCCAAAAAAAGAGAATGTATCTATGCAAATGAAAATGTCTTACTGAACTACTCCTCTAATGTCTACATGGTTCCAAGAGTTAGAAACCAGTTATCTAATTAGGTAATTGTGAATGCTAAAGGCCTGGCTGCAGAGAGATTTCTCAGTTTTCTGACAGTGTCTGTGTGAAAGCCTTGCTTTCTCACGGACGCTATGGGAAAACAGTTGGGAGATTTTKTAACCTATGGTATTGTTATGATACCAAGGAGAAAATATCTGTAGGAAGTGTTGTTGGGTTCAGCCAATCCCTCTGGCGGGTGGTTGGTCAGTGAACCAATAACCTTATGTCGGTGTCCAGCGTGCTGAGGTATATAAGCGAATTTATAAATTAATAAAGGGTCGGTTTCTTCTCGTCCTAAACCGTCCATGTCGCTTTATTCCTCGGTCACTGCTTGCTAGCGACAGGTAATCACCAATGTAGCAGTCTATCTTAAGGTGTCTTAAAGATGCTCTTTGTCAGCCCCTTAAATTTACATACTTTCAAGAACTTCTATATRTAAAGGACATCATACTTGCAGAGACTCTGCAAGTAGCTGCCCACTAGCAAGACATCAATAAGAAAAATTTTGCATGCATTTCAGACTACTTGAGAAACAGCACAATGATTTCAAAAGTTTAGGAATGCCAGAATATATATCTAGTATTTTTAGCTGAGACAATAGGCATTGTTGAGAATTTGTAGGTTTTATTCCTTTCTTTCAAAAATACTCATCCTCACACTAGGGTTTCTATAGCACCATCATTATCACATAATAGAGAGCAAGTATACTCTGATCCCTTAAATCATTCCTCCATATATTTTTCTGTAAAACAGTGTGAAAGAAGCAGACAAACCGTAGCTCTTCAGTTTATCCTTAGCTTCTCTTTCAAAGGAAGAGTGTGTTTCTCTAAAGGTGCCAGATGCATGGCACCAATCCTGCTATGAACATGGGCCACTGCGGAAGCAGAACAGCCTAAGACGGCTTTCACTTACCCTGACTGTCGGCTCTCAGAACTGTATCAAACTCAACAGGCAGGTTCACGGACAGAGCGATAATCTGAAGTAAATTTTAATACCTTCAACTTCTCAATTTTAATTCACCTGGCCATTCAGCAAAACCCTACACGAGCTACCAAAATCTAGGGCATAGAGTTGGCCTGGGACTGGTCAGTTTCACAGATCCCTTCTGCCTCTGCATCCTGTGCACACTCTCCATCACAATGTAATATTGGCTAGCCGTACCTCCCTAATACTGTATCTGCTTTCCTCAACAAAAATGTCCTATCTCTACTGTCCAGAAAGAGGGGAAATCTAAAAAAAACCCCTCTTCTTAGAAGAACTTTGACTCCCAGAAGAAACAGATGGCGATGGAAATCTAGATGTGAGCTCTGACGATAATTGTAGCAAAATGTTAAGTTTCATTATGCAGAATCCTGCACAGAATATACAAGCCTCTATTGATCAAATGCTTTATAGGAGCTGCACACAAATTTCCTCTCACAAAGAAAGAAATAATCATTCAGTATCTCCTGTCTCCCAGAAAACAGTTTCCCAGAAAAAAGATTTCTTCCCTCAGCTGTGTAGGTCTCCTCAAAGCCAACAACACAGGCCAAAGAGTATAAGGTCTCAACCRCACAGTCACCTCCCACTTAAAGAACTAGCTTAATTTATCCAGCAGAACAAAAGTAAGTAATCAATCTTCAAATGAGACTTAGAGATTATGTACATGTATTGTACATTAACAAGCATTTGTGTGCCCAAGAGAAATATTTAAATATCTTATGGTGAAAATTACTACATGGTATATTATAATCCTATGGAAGAAACTGATACTAATTCATTGCCCTATGCAGCATATTAAATCATGTCCCATCAAAACTCCAAAATCTTTTTTCAGATTGTRGCTAGTGTGAATCTCTATGTCACTCAAGCCAAAGTTATACAAAAAGAATCCATTGCTTTATTCTTCTTCCTTCTAAAACAATATTTTACTATAATGATTTATACATTTTACAAAAATTTGCCAAATATGTACTTAACTGTCCTACATTCTTTTCTAAAAATCACTGTGAAGTAAAAGGCTATTTAAAATATCGTAACAATTTACCTTCCATAAATAAAACAAGCATCCTGTACTTTGACAGATCTGCATACAGAGTTGTATATAATTATTAAATAACAACTGGCAAATTTTTCTGTTACATATACACAGTGATTGAAAAATCCCATGAAATAATGAGGCATGTCAGTTTGGATGGCATCACAACAAAAGTTTTAATATTTATAGGAAAAATAATCCCTAGAGTTCATAAATATTTTAAGCATTCCCAATGACTTTCAGGTAACTAAGAAACAATGCAATCATTATTAATTAAGTTATAAGAAGGTTAATTTTATGGACTTTGATGTCAGTCATAGTAAACAGTAGTTATTTACTAAGATTAAAACAATAATATTAAGATCTGTGMCTTGAAATTTTAACAGTGTGGATTTTTGCAGAATTAAGATTTCCAATACATCAGTACAATAGCTACAATAAAAAATACATATAAATAGTAGGCTCTGTAGCTCCAAATAGCAGACTGCTGATGAAACTAGTTTTGGATGCTGTCAACAACAAACTACATTTCTCTTTGAAAATTGCTTCCATGCTGTATCATATGCTGCATAGTAATGGGCTGAGTTTTAGGTGAGAATGCAGACATGCAGAAACAGCTTGAAGTTCTTTTCCTAACCAAAGAAATTGTGATTACTATTGCTACGGAAGAAAACAAAAGACTGGCAGAATTCAATATTAAAAGGCATGTTGCACTCTAAAACTGTTGCATAGTGTACAATCATTCACACATAGCTATTGTTCAGAATATTTTAAAATACATATGCAAAGGGAAAATTAAAAAAATTAATCTTCTTTTTTAAATGCAACTATTGTCTCAGTCATATCGCTTTGCATCTATGCTCAGTAAAAAGAGAGACAATATTTGACTTGCAATTCTGCATATGATTCATTTTGTCCAAAAGTAGCTTATGGGGAAATGATCAATAAATGCCTTTTGAAAAATAGCAAAACCACCTGGGAGTATGATTGCAAACAAACAGAACGTTTTGGGTATGCATTTATGGCCAATCTCACTGGTAAAGATGTTCGTCTGGTTTCCCAGCTCCTTCTCTGACACTATAAAACTCACAGTACAACCATTTCTTCCAGTGAAAAAATGTAGGTACTAAAAATTCACCAATGCACTTAAATTTTAATTTTAGCATGATTAATTTACCATTGGGCTTGTGCTGTAATTTGTTTAAAATTAGACATCTGTGTTGCCATATACACCATTAGATACTGCAGTAATTTTACTTACTGGAAACTTGATGCCAAAGGTGCATTACAACATTTCAGTACCTGCTTCCCAAATATGCAAAGAAACAATGTGAATACTCTAAGTAAAACAAGACACAGGTCAGCAGTGAAATGCATGGTCTAGCTAGTCAGCAGAATTTTCATATTTTCCAGAAATAAAGAAAATTCCATACATTATAGTAAAAACTTTTAAGTTCTTGTACTGACTGTACTATTCGTCTTGTCAGTCAGAGCAAGACAGAYTTCTCATTTTTCTTTCTTTTACCTTTTCACCTAAATAATAGCTAACTGCATAACTGTTGCATGGTGTACGATCATTCATAAATAGTTATCTATTTTCCAGAATATTTTAAAACACGTATGCAAAGGAAAAAATTAAATATTTAACCATTTTTTAAAAATGCAGCTATTGCCTCACTCATATTGTTTTGCATCTATGCTCAGTAAAAAGAGGGATAAGGTTTGACTTGCAATTCTGCATGCAATTAATTTTTTTCCAAAGCTAGCTTATGGGAAAATGATTAATAAATTGCATAAGTGCAATTATGGTGCAATTGTAAGTATGACTAGAATAATGCTGTAAATGAACTTAAATAGCTGGCATTCTATATCAAAGAAACAAACAAAGACACTGACACACTTCATAGCTAAAAAAACAGCATCATGTTTCAGCAGTTCTGCAAAAATATTACAGAATTCTGATGTAGTTAATTTTTTATAAGATGGTAAGAAATTTACGTCTGTTCCTGTTATGATTTACTCTGCCCTCCTGCTGTTGTCTCCTCTTATACATTTCTCTCACATCTTTACAACTGTTTCTCCTTTCCTTCCCCCATGGCTTATTTCRAGCTATTAGAGCATCCTACTCCTCCTGTATCATCACCGAGAGTTCTTGTAGAGTCTTCAATTAGTACATTATTTTAAAAAGTCTAAAATAGTTTGACAAGAATTWAGATTTTCTTGTTTTAATTATTTAACTGTGATGAATGCAAAAATAATGCAAGACACTATACTTCAAGAATACAAAAACCTTCTATGCACTACATTTCTTATTTGGAGTTTATTTTAAAGTAAAACTGTCCTTAAGAAGCCCTTTTTACTTCTACTTATAGTAACTTAAAAGTCACTAGAGATAAGACTTCCAAAATCAGCAATGAATGAATGATTGACAAACTTACAGAAGTTCAAAACTGGGAGGCCGTTTTTGTCTGTTTCAGGCAGTAGCAAAAGGCATCAGCATGCTGGAAGGTGAACACCGTTGCTAAAGGGGTTTCAGTATTGCAACATCAGATTTCAGTCTTCCKGAAAACTAACTTTTCATCTGAGTATTAAAAAAACCCAACCATAAAAAACCCCAGCAGTTCATAAAAAAGGCAAGGGGAAAAAAAAATCTAAAAAAAGCAACTTAGGAAAGCACCGGATGTGCTGGTTTTGGCAGGGATTGAGTTAATTTTCTTCACAATAGCTTGCATGGGGTCCCATTTTGGTATTGTGCTGAACACAATGTTGGTACTACAGAGGTGTTTTTGCTGTTTCTGAGCAGAGCTTACACAAAGCCAAGGCCTTTTCTGCCCTTCACAGCACCCCACCAGTGAGGAGACTGGGGGAGCACAAGAAGCTGGGGGAGGGACACAGCCTGGACAGCTGACCYCAACTGATCCAAGGGATATTCCAGACCACATGGTATCATGCTGAGTATGTAAAGCTGGGGAAAAGGAGGAACAGGGGACTTTCGGAGTGATGGCGTTTGTCTTGCCAAGTGACTGCTACATGTGACGGGGCCCTGCTCCCCTGGAGATGGCTAAACACTGCCTGCCCATGGGAAGTGGTAGCCCATAGTTTTTGATTTACTTATTAAACTGTCTATAGAAGTGGAAGAACTTGTGGGTTGAGATACTGTTCTGATTCTCTCCCTGATCCTGCTCGTGGGAGAGTGAGTGAGCAGCTGTGTGGCACTTGGTTGCTATCTAGGGTAAAACCATGATACCTATCAAGTGCCTCATTATCTGTTAAAGCTCCCAGCTGATCTCAGTCCATTATTCACCTTGAGTTTAACAGGGCTGCTTTCCCCCTGAAAGTCACATACAAAATTTAACACATATAAAATTTGAGAACAAGAAATCTAAATCCATTGAATCTCATAAACTATGACCCTACACTTTTGTAGCTCACCTTTTTTGTACATTTGTAGCTCTGCACAAAAATAGGCCTTTTGTTGCCCAAGAATGCCTCAACTAGCTTTAAAAAAAAAAATAAAAAAAAAAATACAAATTTGTTGGATTTATCAAACTCTTGTAACAGAAAACAACATAATGATAAACTGCATCATTCATAATGATAAGATGCTGAAAAGTACCATATTCTTTTGGGAACTATTCACAAACTTACAATACAAAAAAGGACAGGCTTATTGCAGTAAAACAATGGAACATATTCTAATGTAGTTCATACTTTATCTTAATAAAGATCCTTCTAAACTGTTTTGGGTTACGAAAATACCTACACATTCAAAACCAATCATCTCTGGACATACATCAAACCCATTGGTGCGTGACAGCCATACAGCATCTTCCATCCAAGGCCCTCATTACTGATGCTCATGTGAAACAGACAATTTCGCTATTCCCATCCCATTACTTGATATATACAAAATCCAAAATCATCTGAGTGATGGGGGAAGATCCAGAAGCCCTGACCACCAGTTGTGGAAGTTAATCAAAAGGTATTCTTCTCCCAAATTAGTTATACTTCAAGCAGTTTCTCACATTCTTTWTACACCAAGTAACAAAAACTTTCATTTCAAAAATAAAAAATTATAGAAAAAAATAAAGAAACCATAAGTGGAAAAGAAATTTCTGTGTTTTAACTCCCAAATTTAAGTTTCAAGTGTCTTTCCAACTTTTTTCTTAAACAAAAGAAAAACTAGTTTTCATCTAATTACACCTCAGATATTAAAAAAAAAAAAAAATCCTGCAAGCATTAAAAAAAGTTTTATTGTTGGTTTAAAAAAAAAGCAAACCACCAAAACTTGTTAGTTTAAATTACTCAAAGATTTAATGTTATATTGACAGGCCTAATGTCACACTGCAGTGGCAGAAGATAAGAGTGTAATGCATCTTCAGAGTCACTAATTTAAAGCAGCTAAGCTGATTTTTTATCATTCCCTTTAAATTTCTCATCTAATTTTTGAAATCTGGTAAAGACAATGCAGGGGATAGGAGGAAGAAAAGGTTGCTCCAGCTTTGGACTGCCAAGCATAACACATATGATTAACTAGAAAATAGATTTCCATATTCTGACATTCCAAAAGCCCCTTTTAAAGAGAAAAAAGAAAAAAGGCAGGACAAAACCTTATCTATACAGAAAGCAAAACCACTTTTCTTAAATAACTGTCTTATGCAATGTCTTTCACAAAACTTGCTGCAGTCATCCTCAAATCACCATTGGGAGCCCAAATGTGTCAAAATATGCAACCTCACAAAAAAATGTGTGTGTGTGTGTCCTTGATGGGGACTGTTTGACATAGCCCAGCACATTCTCACACAGTTTAATGTAGGACACACCCAAGTAAGATATACATCATCTGCAAATCTAGAGAATTCCCACACTAGGGTGTTTCTTGAGCAACTTAGATACGATCACTTATTTTTTCAACTGGAAGAGGAGTTTCATAAACTGGAAAGCTATTGGCTTCTAAGGGATCTCATGCTGCTCATTAATTTCACGTTTTCAAGTTGTTGAACAAGCCTTTTAGAAATCTGAGGGGTTTTTTGTCTGGAGTTGCCTCTAGCTGCAAAATGTCTTAAAAAGCYGTCTTATTGTCACAATTGCTAATTGTATTTGGAACAATTAAGTTATGTACTTTAGAGATAGTAGTTTTATCGTAACAAATGTGATGTAGTGCACAAGTTTTACAGTTATATGTCATTATTGCATACATATGGTATAGTAATTGTTCCTTCCATCTAAAATACTACCAGCTTTTTACAGTCTATACTAAGGAAAAGATTGTTCCCTTGAACTCTGGACTATATTATTTGCTGTTAAAWCTTCACTTTTACAAACAGTCACAGTGATTACCACATAGCTGTACACATAAATATTCAACTATGCCTCTAGAGTGGATAAAATTAAAAGTAAATCCTTTACAGACCTTCTGCCCTTCAGCTAAATCTTCCAGGTTTAGAATAGATTTATGTACTTCATCTGTTTCTAGTTAGGCAGACTCTTCACTTGAAAACATTCAGGGAAAAAGTCACACAATGATGACTTGATATGTCTAAACCTATTCCTCTATTCAGAGAATTCATACTTGAGAGCATTAGTGAAAGCTTTCAACAAAAACAAGCAAACCCTAATCCCTGTGCTGAATCAGTGGCTATTAATGGTTTCCAAACCCATTAGAGGACATTATGATATTTTAATGCTGCAGGGGATGAAGCAAGTCTTTCCTGAATTGTTTTCACTGGGTAATGTTGCACTTGACCTTTCGTGTCCTACCATATAAACCTTTTATTTTTAGCCCTTCAAATTTTACAGAAAWTTTTTCTCGTTCACATTATTAGAACTGTGTACTCTTAAAACTCTTTTATAGTGAACTYGAGATTTTATCCTTTATGGTCATTAAAAATACAGACATTCTTAAAGCACACATCTACACACGCAAGGAGTCATACTTCTCCCTTCTATTATAGTGACGTAGGAAGTGCCCCCAAGAAGTAGAGAATTTTTTTTTATTATGCAGAAACTAGCACTGCACATCCAATTGTGTAAGTAATTTCTTTTGAATTGGCATTACATTCTCAAATCTTAATTTTTTCAAGCGCTCCAAAAACATGTGAAGTTATCAGTGTTGGAGTACACAATCTATTCATAAAGCAGGGAAGTTCAGAAAAACAGGGGCTCAAATTCCATGTGAACTGGAAGAAACAGCTTTTTGTACAATACCTTCACAATTCTGAAAGATCATGACATATGGGTTACTGTCATACACAATTTCAAGAACTGGTAACAGGTTATGTAGTCGTTGGATCTATGCAGAAGATACCTATTGTGATTTGTCTGCATTTCTAAGCCACCATAATTCAGTTGATGCCAACAAATATATATCTAATATCAAACACTTAACAAAATCTACTTTATACTATTTGCATAACTTGTATTTTCATGATTAAAGGCTTTTTGTAATATAATATGCTCTGAAAATGTGATAGTCTTCTGAAACAGGTGTTTAAGAAGGAAAAGAGCAACTACTGAACAGTWGAGTTTACATGACTGAGCTTACATGAGTCAAACACTTCTGAATATTACTTCAAGTTCTTATACAGAGAGTATTCAAGTATGACAAGAACAAAAGGTTGTCAGTCATATTTAAAAGAAACAGATTTCCAGCACACACACAGCTTCATGTATCTATATAGATTTTCTTCACTCCTTTCTCTTTCAATCTATCCATACATATATATTTGTGCCTTGAATGACATGGAAGGGAATGGAAAAATTAGTTCTCCTTATTATAAAACACTTTGAATCGAAGAACAGCTTCCAAGACTCCTATGGACTAACATTATTTTAAGCATTATACTACAAGCTGACCAATGTCTCTAAAAGATTTTCCACCTTCTTAACAAGTGATTATACCCCTTTTCTTGAAACCATACAGAAATTCTTTTCTTTCCCAAAATGAAGTTTATTAGATTCAAATTACAACACCATTTTCCACCCTCACGCTTCAGTCTTAGGCTACACAGACTGCTGTGTCTCCAAATAAATACCTGGGTACAGTGAGCTGTAATACCTGGGTTTGGAGAGCCAAAGAAGAAAGGGTGTGCACAGTGACCTGAGACCTCTGCTACAGCTGGATGAGATCAACTTGTGTTAAGCTGCCATTTTGGGTTTGATGTTAGATGGCTGCTTCCAGTGCTGCACTCTACATATAACACATCTGGTATCAAAACAGAATGAGGTGTAGCATTCTAGAAATACATAAAATAGAAGAACTTAAAGTACAACATCATTCTCTGACTCATTCTAGTACTGAGCCTACTTCACCATCATAACAGATGACAAGTGATGTTGACATTGCTGCCAATTTTTGTAATAAGCAGGACCAATTTTATAAAAATATTTCTTTTACACTGCTGTTTGTTGTTTCTTGTTCTCATAACTAAATGTACCATGATTTAGAAACAGAAGATTTATGCATTTATTCAATTATGTAAAGACAAGAAGAAGTGCCTTGAAACCCAAAATACATCAAAATATTTTTTATATTGGGGGGAGTCCAAGTGTCAAAAATTAAGCAGTGTTAGATGAGAGTTTAACACTTGCCCAACAAGAACAGTCGTTTTACAATCCAAACTTCCTTCTCTAGTTATCTCCCTTGATTAATAAGTTGATAAAACTATCCTTAGCATAGCATCAGCCTAATGGGAAGCCTACAGGGTTAATGAATGGCCTTCTCCTTGGATTATCATATCATAAACTCATCTAAATTCATTTTGCCATTCTGACAGACCAATGGAGAGCTGATGGTGTGTGGCTTGAGGTACTGCTAAAAAAGTAGACTTCTCATTTGACTGTGGAGAGGGATGGGTCATAATTCCAATTGAGGCACATTGCAAAGTTTTCAGATTAGTAAAAGAAAACCAAATCCTCAAAGAGCAAACAAACAAAACCCCCACATCTCCTGATGATTCCTGGATATTCAATGAGCTTCAAAAACAGCRTACTGCATTGTGCTTCCAGTGCTTGCAATGTAGAACATCATTATCTTGAAGTAAATGTGAATTTGTTTTCATTAAGTTCCTACGATTTTATACAGCATAATGAAACCACATATGAGAAAAACTCAGAATTCCTCCAGAAAATTTCAGGAATAAATAAAGGAAGCATTACACTACCTAGAGACCAGAATGAATACCAAATACCTCAACTATTCTTTAATTTGATAAGAAATATTAACAAGATGTACACAGACAATTTACTGGGGAGTTCTGAAAGAAAACAACATATGCAAAAAAAGTTATTTTTCACTAGCAGGAGATKGCTAGGGCTTCCAAAACAGTTCTGTACAGGAATAGTGTTTGATATTTAATGGGCAAAAAAAAATTTATACTGGGTCTTCCATTTTTCTGCCTGTGAAGAGACAAGAAGGTGGCCAATGGGGAAAAAGGGTTGGGAGAAGGCAAATCACTCAGAGATGAACAGGTACAAACCAGGGGTGAAGTTCATGTTTGCTGCCTACCTCTAATTAGAGCAACATTTCTTTGAAGAAGAACTTTTCTTTCTTCCTAGGATTAAACGTTTGTTTAATGTCCCTAAAGGGACATCAGTTTTGTGCTGGACTGTTGTAACAGGCTTGTGGTCTCGTTGCCAGCAAAAATGAAACTAAGATCCAAATACCAGTAATGGCATCAATTTTGGAGCTGTGCCCCACCTCGCATGGTAAACTAATTGCTCTGTTTGTAATTATCCAAAGCAGGGTCTTGAATTTCAAAGGATTCAAATTCCTGGAAAATAATCTGGGGAAATAATTCAGTCTTATTTCAAATGATGAAAAATTGATACAGAAAATTATCATTTTGTTGCTTTTCTTGCTATGCATAATAACAAAAAATAGTGGACTCTTCCAGCATGATACGGACTACATTTCTCTCATCTCTTCTTTCATTGTATTGCTGCTGCTTACAATGAAAATAACTATAATGAGACAGTGCCTCTGAAAACTGAAGGATGCATAAACAACTACAATCATTTTTTTACAAGTCAAGTTTTTTACARCTTTCCTTTTTTCAAGTTAATGTTGTCATTGCACTTACTATGGAAAAGGACATGCAGAGGAATGAACCATGTAGAAGAGTAAAAATATGATGAATTAACTGGAGAAATTAGTTTTCCATAACTTATAAAGATGATAGACATTCTTTAGCTCAGAAGAGTGCTAGTTTGCCAGTGTCGTATAATGTGCAAATACTTCACAACCATTTTGAAGAAAAGAAAACTAACTATATGTAAAATGTTATGTCTGCTGCTGCTTAAGAAGGAGAGAAAGATGTTCCAGCAGACAGAAATATAACTACTAAGAGTAAAGACAAAAATAGCATCTTTAAGCAGAATGATTGGGCAGGAGATTATTTTTTCCATTGTGGCAKATGCATGAATATGCCTTAAAAATACAACGATAAAACAAATAAGTGGATTACTTGGTTCTCCAAGATAGCATTGGCCAGCTAAGTCACAGAAAATACCTCACAGATACATTAGAAACCAAAGACAGTCTTAAAATTAAGCATTAAATTAGCTGGCATTGTAAGAAAGTAGAGATAACAGTGAGAAAGACTCTAACATTGACAAATTGTCCTTGAGATATTTGCTGACAAGTTTCAACAGCAAAAAGTTTCCTTGGTTCTTGTAAAAATGTTAACTGTATTTGTATACTTCCTGCCTCCAACCCAATTAACAATACCACCTGTGATTTATCTGTATAGGGGTAAACCCAGCCCAAAGGTTGGATTTTCTTTGTTGTGGGGTTCTGTTCTGTTTTTAAAGGGTTTTCAGTTGGGCG
Source organism: Parotia lawesii (assembly GCA_003713295.1). Lineage (NCBI taxonomy): Eukaryota > Metazoa > Chordata > Aves > Passeriformes > Paradisaeidae > Parotia > Parotia lawesii. The sequence continues at coordinate 2,040,463 of RAHM01000106.1, forward strand.
TAAAARGGTTTTTGGTTGGAGGTGGGGAGAGGGTGTTAGGGGTGGTGGTTATCAAATACCATTACCAGCACAACAGTTTTTTAGTATTTACATGTATATTTAAGGACATATACATATTTAATGACCTATATATTTTTCCCTCCAATATGCAGAAAATTGCTTCTTCTAGCAGTTCTGCTATTCATTGATGTAAGTTCCACGTGGCAAAATAACTCTTAGGTCAAAGCTTAATTCAGTTATGTAAAGCAAATTAAAAAAATAATAATTGCAGTCTTTCCAAATGAATGAATAACAAGCCATCAGAATGGCTTCTGTCATCTAGAGAAAAGTATAAAATTCTATTTGCCTTCAAACTTACACATTACATACAAAGAATAATTTATGCAACTTAATAATTTACAGCATAATAATGATTTGTAAAACTGAATCATTGATGAAAGAACGCTAGTCTTTAAAGGAATACTAAATGAGAACATTCGCTCCTGCATGCAGCAGTTTTACCTTATTTACAGAATTAATACTGGAATCAAACCTCCTTCTTAGACAGTAATTACCCCAGGAGAAGGCTCTTCTCAATAAATAAGAGGCTGTAACTGCCTGTAAAATAATGTCTACTTACACAACAAAATATATAATGCACTATTGGTGTTTTCTTTTTCCTACTCCCCACTGTTCACCTCCTTCCATTGTTACCATTGATGCTTCTTTTTCAGATTTGCTCTTTACACTTTACTCCATGCATTCAGACAGTCTTTAATGAAAGTATAATTTACCCTACTTCAGAAAAATAAGTTTTCTTATGGATTACTTGTGACTCAGTTCGCCACAAGATCATATGCATCAGAAGCACCAGAATATAAAATTTCACTTGGGAGCATTGGCAAAATGTGCGTGTTGGTATATACAGTCATTGCACCATGAACTTCATCTTTGATAAACAGGCAAAAGAGCAGAAAATATGCCCTGTTCTGGGATCGYCACCCCTGGGAGTGTTCAAAAAATGTGTGTACATGGCAGCTGGGAATATGGTTTAGTGGTGAACAAGACTGTGCTGGGTTAATGGTTGGACYTGATAATCTTAGAGGTCTTTTCCAACCTTGACAATTCTATGGTTCTATGATTTGATACCAATCTATTGGTTTGGAAATTTCTCTTAGTTCTTGCTATGTGTTCATTTATATGGATGAGAAAATGATAACGCAGTCATCAGCTGATACATCTCCCCATATCCAAGGAATGGAAAGACCTAAACAAGCAACAAMCTCTTTTAGAATAGGATCTCTGCGTGTTTCATCCTTCCTGTCCATTCTGTTTGGTTTTGTTTGTTCATTTGATGGAAGACTACAAAGAGAAACTTAAAGGCAGTTGTTGCAATCCAGTTTAAACCCAGAAGAGCAAAGAAAATTAAGTCTCTGTGTATAAACCGGAAAGAACTTTGAAGGTTCAAAATAAACCCAGAAATGAGATTAAAACCAAACGAGGTTAGATATTGGTGCCAAAAAAATTGTTGTTTTATTTAATAGTAAAAGAGGCAAAGAGAAAGAAAGAGAAAAGAGAGAAAGAAAGAAAGAAATAGAGAAAGAAGTGTGTGGGGAGAGGGGGGTGGGAGGACAGGGAGAGTTGACAGGAGTTAGGTGGAAGCACATCACCCATCCGAGGGTCCCAAAGATGTCTCGTTGCTCTCCTCCATCTGGTCTTCTGGTGGTAAGAGTCCCCCRTCACCACGACCACGCCGTGCCAAGCTGCGCCACGCTACCACACTCAGCCACAGGCCGTAGAGTATAGAATCCAGTGGATTAATATACGCTTTCGGCCAGGTGGGAATGCCCATGTACCTGCTTTGCAGGGGGCCAGTTTGACACTCTCTCTTGCAATGCTGAGGGTCTGCTGCATCACCTCTGATGAAGGGTCTGGGGACTCCTTTGGGGGGGTCTTTGATGGGCCATGATACCCCCTCTGCTGTCCTTCATGTGGATGCAGCTTCTCCCTGGGTGAAAGGGCCCCTCAGCTGAGCTGGTCTGCATGGTGGAGGACGGGCAGTCACTGTGCCTCTCGCCTGAGGCTTTTCCAACACACACCCAAAGCCTCTCTCCCCCCACCCTTTGGTTAGAGGGTCTGTTCGAGCCTGGCAGCTGATAGCCCTGGGGCTGTGGCCTCCACTCCTCAGGTGTTAAGTTTGTGCTTTCTGAATGTTCCCATCCCTGAGTTGTTACTGTATCTTATGTTCATCAGCGAGCAGTCCAGGGCCTCTCAGAGCCCCATTCAGGGTGTGGTAGTCTTCTCTGCAGCTTTTGTAATACAGTTTTGCTGTAAGTCCTTTATGAAAATGTTTAAGTCATAAACTATAATATTTCAGTCTCTGACAGCAGTATTCACAGATTTCTTAACACTGCCAAGTCACAAAAAAATAAATACAGGATGTATACATGATGATAGATCTTTTGCTTATGCAAGCTTGCTTGATCCCAAGTGGCTGGGCTCACAACATGCTTGCAGAACTACATTGAAGTAAATATGCATTAACCATTTTTCTGAGATTTTTCAGGAAAGTATCTATGTGCTAATGAAAAGAGAAATGAGGGGGTGTGGTAGAATCTGGTTAAAACAACACATAAAAACATAAAACTACATACTGAATCTTGAACAAGGTTGTAGTAGAAAAGGTGTCTGAGGTCAAGGATGTGCTAATTAAGGCATTCAGTTAAAAAATATTCATTAGGTAGATGGAAACAAACAAAGGATATTTACTTCCCTTCCCACATGGTATTACATGCTGCCCAATCATAGTAACTAAAAATAAACCAGATTGCTGAATTCTATTTTATGACAGCACTGAAGTTTAATTTACCCTCTCACCCTTCTCATTGAGCAAAGATTAAAGTCCATTTAAAGAAAAGATATGAAAAAATTATCCCCATGTAATCAAAACTTATAGTTAACTACAGCAGTCATTCTGAAATGTTTTATATTTATATAACTTCTCCATTTCCGCTTTTAAATAAATGCATTGATTTCATCTTTAACACAGCTGGATGAGGATGTTAGCTCCAAATGACTCCTGATTTAGTTTTTTTCTCTCCCAGAGTGAAAATCCTTGGCAACTGGGCCAGTGGAACATAAACTATTGTTCAGGTCCCCAGTAAATTATGTGAGTATCCAGAGAATACACAGCATAGCCCACTAAAAATCAGACTGCTTTGAAAACTGACATCAAGCAGGCCCCAAAAGGAAGAAGAATTTTTCAGGAAGCTATCACTTGGAGTGACTTGTCCTTCACCATTTCCGTTACCCAGCTCCTACCTGGGATTGAAGAACTGAGTAGGAATGAAACAGAATTAACATTTGAAAGAATAGCTGATATAGTCATTATATTCATCATAAACATCATCCCAAAGTGTCAATGTTAAAACACATTTCCACAAAATTGTACTTTCAAATGCATTTTTTTGACCAAATATTTTCCCACAAAGAATTGTTCACTGAATCAACCAGTTTCAGCCAGCTCTACAAAGGGTGAAGTTACAGCCTTCCTTTATGCTCTCACAACTGATTTTCCCCTGAAGCATGCATCCCTGAGTGCATCAAGCCCAGGGAAGCAGCACCACACAGCAGGCTATCATACCATGCAAACGTAAGAAAGCTAATGATTAAACAGCATGCCCTCTCACAATACAAATACATGAAAGAGTAGAATAAGCATAATATCTTCTCTGCCTGAACGATTTATAATTGGAAGCAAAAGAAAAAGAAACTTCATTGTGTAACCATTATTTGGTAGTTTACAGAAATGTCGCACTACACTGGCAAACTTAATTCACAATTTTCTATGAAAAGACATCTTCCCTAGTGGTTCTGAGCAAGGTGATAATACAAAATATAATGAGGAACAACTAATTTCTTGTAGTTCTGAAAAGGACACTCTTCTTCCCCTTCCTAAGTCAGTTTTTACCATTCAAAGAATATTCAAACCAAAATGGTATAAGCTGCTGGTTTCACCTTGGAGATGGAGGGTATACTAGAAGTTACTGGTGAATATTGACACATTGATTGATAGAGTTTTAAAAAAAAATGTAGTCCCTATAAGAACATAAATTGTGAGCAACGTGTTTCAACTCTACAACACAAATTCAAAAGTAAAAGGAACTAATCTATACTGAATACCTTTGCAGATTTCACACTATTGTAGAATCAAAGAAAGGCTTGGGTTGGAAGGGATCTTAAAGATCATCTTGCTCTAAGCCCACTGCTAGATCAGTTAGCTCAGGGTGGCATCTCTGCTGGATGACATAATTGGATTTAGAAAGAAAATGATGACACAAAAGAGACACAGACATAGCTGACACCTCTGATGGCATTGTCTGCTATTATACATTTACTCAGTGTATAATTTAGCAACCAATCATTTACATACAGAATTAGATTATGGGTATTCTTGGGAAAGATAATAAACTGAAGTTGCACAGAAAACCATTTAGTAAAGCACTTAGTTTACAAATCTGACACATTATAAGATATTTTAAAACCCCGTTCTTAAAATTAACACATCAAAATCTAATGCCGCCCCTGCCTGGCTCCATGAATGCACAGGCAGGTTCAGTATTAAATCAGTAGCAAAGAGACCAGGTACAGAATTTGCTTTGCCTTCATTCCGCGAAGTGAGTTTATTACATCTTCACCCTCGAAGGGGCAGGCGAGCAAATCCAAGGACAATGGGTTACTCAGGGATTTTCCCGAGGCCGGGGGGAAAGGCGGGCTCAGGGAGCAGGGACCAATGGGAGAGCCCCGGGGGAGTGGTGAGGGTCCAAGGCCAGCAGCCAACCGGGGAAACCCAGACCAAAACACACCAACCCAACAGAACCACGCAGCCCGGGAGAAGCCCTTTGACCATTTTAACCTCAGCTACCACAATTCCTCTTTTCTGTATTAAACAAAGAGGCTTCCCCCAGGGATCCCAACATCCAGTATTCCAAAACAACCAAACATACACRAAACAGTAAAAATCAGCTCAAGCTGACCAAACAGAAAATTGACTAGAAGCTAAGCATTACAGATTTTGAAATCTGAATCTGACAGCCACATATGACAACTATTCTGTCAATTCAACTGCAACCAGGCTGTTTATTTAAGCAATTTTTATAATCTACACACAATAATGTCTATAATTTTCTTAATAGCATTTCCAACATACAAATGAAGACTCACAGTCACATGRATTTCCAGGTGGCTGGTAATCACACGAAACTGAGAGGTGTGACTGATAGGCCAGAGGTCATGTTGCTATCCAAAGGGACCTGGACAGGCTAGAGAACTGGGCTGACATGAACCAAATTAAGTCCAACAAAAGAAAGTTCAACAAGACATTCATCTGGAGAGGAACCCTATGCACCAGCATAATGTAAAGTAGCTTGGCAGAAAGAAGGACCTGAAGGTACTTTTGTATATACAAGTTGAACAAGAGCTAGCACTATGTCCTTTTGGCAAAGCAGGCCAGTGGCATCCTGGGCTGCAGTAGGAATAATGCTGCTCCTAGGCTGAGGAAGTTGATCCTTCATCTCTACTCTGCACTGGTGAGGCTACATCTGGAGTACTGTGTCCACTTCATAGAATCACAGACTGTTCTGGGATAGAAGGGACCTCCAGGTTCTCCCTAGTACAGCAAGGACATGTACAAACTGGAAAGAATCGAATGAAAGTTCACAGATGACAAAGGGACTGGAAAATCTCACTTGAACAACATGTAGTGATTAGGCCTAGTAACTTTGTAGACTTAAGACTACTGAAAATCATAATACTAAATATTTTAATATTAAAATGAAAATAAACATTAACTACATTACAAATATATGTAATAGATGTTCATGCAACTGCAGATATTTACTTCTTGATAATGCACTCAAAACTGGTATTAAATGTCAGATAATCTTCAAATGTAGCATAAGCTGCCAAAAATTGGAAAGAAACAGTGGTATTGATCCTGTTTCAAACAACAAGTGACTTGCTATTTTGCTCAAAAATAGCTTGTCTTTTCTGAAAACACATCAGGTATKCCAGATGCAGACAGCAAGACTGAGTTGATACATTTTGAGGATACATTCTTAATACAGTCCTTTATCTTGAGAAAAGGTGCTGTCATTTTGCAATCTATGACTAGCCAAGAGCTTCCATGTCTGCAGCAGAAAAAAGACTTTCCTAGTGCTTCATAGGGAATTGTCTAAATTAGTTGTTTTCACATTTCATCCTTTTCCTTTACAATTTGAAACATGGAAAACAATTGATGATGGTATGCAACTTACGTAAGTCATTTGACATGTTCTTAATGGATACTCTGATGTTCCTGAAGTTGCTTGTTAAACAAAGTCACAGACTCTTAACTTACAAGACTTCTTTCCCTAAGAGATTCCTTCACAATTCAGGTCCTACTTAAGCAAATTTTACTCTGCAGTGAAAATCAGAATTTATAAGCACTCTTTTTTTATTTCTCCCCTCAGGGGGCAGCCACATAACTATGGCATTCACTGTGTGGTCTTTGATCACAGGATAACAGAAACTGCATACTGYGCCAAGAAAATGCATCAGAAAGAATCAGTATGCTATTTCCTCCAGCTCTTTGATCATATCGATAGATTGCAGAATTCAAAAAAAGTGTTTGGACAAAGTCATTGCTAACTCCGAACACATTTAACTGACTTCATTAGCCAAATAATGACTATTTAAGGAAACACATTAGAAACATGAACAGCAACAAACAAGAAAGAAAAATTCTACTTAAAAAAGTTATAAAACCTAGGAAAGACAAAAGAAAATTCCTGTTTGCTTGGGTTTTGGGGTGTTTTTTCTTTTTGGTGTTGTTTGGTCAGGTTTTTTTGCTTGTTTTAACTTAGACTATGATTTACTACCTTTATTACCTAAGATTATTGCAATTCATTATTTCTATTCATGGTTAAATTTAATGAATAAAATATAATGCTATACAGGGGGAAACAAGACTTAACACAACATTAAAATAGTCATCCTCAAGAATTCCTCTTAAGAATTGTTCTTTACAAGTTTTCTTTTATTTACTTCAAATGGAACGACAAACAAAAAGAAACCAAGATCACATATATTCCTTTCTTCAACGCTAAGGATCCTATTCTTCACATGTCCTATCCTAAATCACGTCAGGTCCCAATATATGAGGAACTTGCAATTAATTAATCCAAACATTTGTTTAATCTATTTGTACCTATGCTTTGAGACAACACATTATTTTATTAGAGACATACACACACGCACACACACACACACACAAAATATCAAAAGGGTCTCACTGGATATATATGTCTTAAATGCAGAAATGCGCACTGCTGCAATTTTTGAAAACAGCAACTTATTTCTAGGTATGTTCACAGTCAACATCTTCATGCAATTCCCTAAATATTTTATCAAAAACTCTTTTGCTATTACCCCTACCTGCCTGAGTGACTTCTGAGCTTTTTCTTTCTCAGCTTCTTGATTCTGGATGAGCTCAAAAAAACAGATTGCTATTCGTGCTCTAGATAAGGTCCAGGTATGGTTCAACTGTTTATAAAATGCACACAATCTTGTGAAAGGCAGTGTTTTCTTTTCCATAGTTTCTTTTTTTCCTGTTTCCTAAAGGGATTGCTATTTCTTGCTGGGACATAACATGCAGCAGTTACAGCAGCTGTATTTCAGATGCTACTGAAGAAAATATCTGTTCTAATATTTCCCACATTCAAATTAGTACTTACACAATTAAAATCATTTATTTGAGATTCGTTGGAGCCTTTGTATTGAAGCACTGCACCTTTAATTTCACTGGCCTGAAACATGAAAAATCCAGATTTGCACATGAGCTAAGAATATCTTCTTACCTAGAAGTCTACCTAAGTGAATGCCTTATAAAACAGTTTAGTGTGAATTCACAATTCTACTCATATGGACTAAACTAATTGGTTTTCACCAACACTAATATAAAATTATTTATACTTCCTACCTTTCATGCTCGCATCTCACAACAGGCTTGGGAAGTCACTGAAGCAATCATATGCATACAACCCTAGATGGTGTCACATTTTCTTCGGAGTACAGGGCATTGCATTTCCTCTACTCTATGTCACCCCATTACTACATGTTCAAATATCATAGCCTTTGGTTCCTTATTTGCTTTCCAGACACCTTTAAAATGTGTCAACTGTCGTTCCTGGGTTTGATGTTTCTCTTTTCAGCAATAGGAAAACCTRCTCCCTTGCCTTATGCTAGGAGTGTAGGTGACCTATAAGTTTTGGTATTTCTTGTCTAAGTAAATTTGGTTTTGGGTAAAACAGAAAGTAACCCAGACTCCTACAATAAAATTCCACAGTGTAAACGTTGAATTGCTTAATGTTCTGTAGAAGTAATCTAGTGTTTCCACACTACTCTGTCTCTTAACTCCCCTAGGAAGGTCTCCTATAATATAATCAAGTTAAACTTCAATTTAGTTTTAATATTGGCTCCTATAACATTTGCCACAAAATTTAGTACTTATTGATATTTAGATAATGAAAAAACAAAGAAAAGATGACTATCTTTTACTAAAGACTTTTTACTTCTCTAATTACATTTATGTAATTACTTGTAATAGGGGAAAAAAAATCTCTTTTAACTACCAAAAAAAAAAGCTCCAGAACTTTCAGTTACAGAGTTTGTGCACTGACCTGCAATACTGTAACAAGTAAATTAGGCATTTTTGACACCATAACTCTGAGTATACGTCACATTTCTTTAATAATAAATTACTACAGCTTGATAACATACAAAATTCATTCTTTTTAGTCAATTTCCCAGACTATTCTCACCATCATAGAAATCACTAGATTAGGCTTAAGACACCCCAGACAGACAGAAGAGTGAGAGATGAAGAAAATGAAGGTGGGAAAAGAAGAAAAAAATAGGATCAGGGAGGGGAAGGAAAAAAAACAGTGTGGGGGAGATGAAGAAATAAGGCTATGCTCATTTGTGATCTCCATTCTTATACTTTACCTTGTAAACTTTTATTTATTTAATTTTGTAAAAAATAGGTAGGTTGGATTGATTTGCTCCATCTATTCCGTGTTAAGTAATCTAGTATGAACCTCAAGTTTGGTTGTTTCATAGGGTTTCTTGTTTGTTTGTTTGTTTGTTTGTTTTGCTTGGCTTTTTTTTCCCCTATTTTTTGGGGGCAAAACATGCAGGTTTCAGGGGAAGTTTTGTTATAGTTAACATAAATTCAAGAGGAACAAAGCAGGAGAAATACTTTCTCAAACAGCCATTCACCAAGTACCCAGGGTATTCACGCAGTTCACAGAACTGGTGTTGTCCCAAGACAAAATTAGAACAGGACAGGTGCCAATTAATAATTTTGAGCTAAAAAAGTCCCAGTAATCCAACACTTTACCTTTCCTCCCTGAAAAACATGAAAAGTTGTATCATCCTAATAGTTTGCAAGATATCTGGAAATTCACAGAACTTCTGTAAAGCGGAAGAAACATTTTCCATCTCGAAACATTTTTATTCCTCAAGACCAGCTCAATCAAGTACACCTAAGAGATGCAAATGGACTTGGAAAGTAAAACTGTAGCTTTATCCCTAGCTCTCTTTGCTGTCATGTCCACTGACATTCACTGTGTCTTTCTTAGTGAATAGTTTATCAAACACAACCAAAATTGAAAACAAAAAAAAGAAAATCAAACTACTTTCACTGACTTTGAGCATTCTGCAGGCTTTGAGGGGTGTAAGTGATAGTATCATTTAAATTCATTTTATGGAGTAACAGCAGATTGATAGTATTGCAACTCAAAACTGGGAAATTCTACACTATCAAATTTTTTCTTCATATTAAATACTTTCTCTTTCCTGCTATGCTTAATATGTGGGGTGTTGCAAATATGAAACTTTTCCCAATCATCACTGAAAACCCTGGCTCATCTGCTTTTTTTAGTCATAAATAATGAACCAGTTTGCATGATTAATACAGGAAGAAGACTTTGTACAAGCTGCATAGTTTAATTGAAGCATAAATCATGCAGCTGGTTATAACTTAGAACTATTATAATAATAAATGATTATATTTTCTCTACTTGTTTTGCATGCTTAATATAAAACTAAATTAATGCTCATCTGGTAGCCACTACATACCGGTGGTTGTAATCAGCTGCCAAGATGCTATTAATCTAGCTGACAGGTGGTTCAGAAAGTTGAAGTACCTGTGCTTTTTAGAAATAATTACTAGTGAAAATCCACAGAGAATCCTATGTTCAATGAATAATTTCAGGTCTGTGGTTAATTCTAAGCATAAAGGTACTCCTACTGTTTCAGTATTGACCCAGACACACAGCTAACTCCCTCCCTCCATATGCTTGGAACTGTTATTGAATGATTTGGCAAAAAAAAAAAACACTGACTAACTCTTGACATTCAGTTTTTGGAATCAGCTGTATTTGATTCCAATCCATATTCTTGATCCAAAAATTACCATAAGGTATGTTTTAAAATAGGCCCTACTTTGTGACAGTTTCATGGAGCTTTTTTAGCAATTAAAAAAAAAAAAAGAAAACAAACCACAAACAAACCCATACTAAATTGTCTGCTCTGGGAATTTTTAAAGGAGGAAATTCTTGAAATTCACCCACTGCGTTGCCCGGTCACTTAGGAACTTTTCTTCTAAATGCAGACGTCTCATACAGAGGAAAAATCACTACATTTACAGAATGACAAGTTCCTTCCTATTACAGATAGGCTTCTATAACCATGCAGAAATCCTGCTTAGAAAAATGTTAAGAACAATTTAATTTTTTTTTAAATAATTACATTCACATGTTTCAGACTAAAAAACCCAAAAACAACAACAGTTTTCCCCAAAGCATTTCAAATTTTTATACATGCTTATTAGTATGTGCTTACCGGTACTACCATATTGTCTGTAATGCCCTGTAGCCAATCTTTCAAGTTTATTTTTTGCCTTCATCAAAGTAATGCCAAAGATCTTKGACAGGAAAAACCTGAGAATTTAGAAGAATTCCCCAAATTTTCCTCTTTCAAGAGGACAGGTAAGTGAAATAACAACTGTGGTATGTTAACCTTGACTGGACAACAAATGCCCAACAAGCCACCCTATCTCTCACGTCCTCAGCAGGACATTGGGTGGGAGGTGGGAGAAAATAAGATGGAAAAAACCTCTTATGGATCAAGATAAAGGCAGTTTACTAAACAATGGTCACATGAATGCAAAAAAAAAAAMCAAAAAAGAACATTTTTTGCTATTTCCCACCATCAGGCAGTGCTCAAACACTTCCCAGGAAGCATGGCTTCAGAATGTGTAGCAGTTGATCTGGAAAGCAAATAGTGTAGATATGGAATGCCCCACTTCCTCCTCCTTTTTCTTAACTTTTGTATTTGAGCTGACATCATGTGCTATGGAATATCTGGTCTGACTGGGTCAGCTGACCTGGTTGTGTCCTTGCCCAAGATCTTGTCCATCCCCCAGACTAYTGGTGAAGAGWCAGCGCTGGTGCTGTGCCAGCACTGCGCAGCAGAAGCCAAAACAGTGGCATTCATCAAAACATTTTTAGCTATTAACACTCAGCATTGTGAGGGATCTCATGGGAAAAACAACTCCAAAGTCATATACCTGTGTTAGTAACAATACTCAATTAAATTAAAAGTCTTAAGTCCTATTTAAAAGGCAAAGGAAAAAATTCAAAATTCTACAACTGCTAAAACACAGAAACACACGCTACGTTAATTTTGAGGACTTGCTCTCCTTTTTTAAGATTCAAGTTAGGCTGGACTGCAAAGGTTGAGTAAGACCAATTCAAACTTGAACTCCATGACTTATTAATTGCATGACAATACCACCACAAATAACACCTACCTTGATCAGCTTGGCAATATTTGGCATGATTTCTGCAAAGCTCATTCCTCAGTTTTCATCTAGTCCTATCAAAATAAGCTGAGAAACAGTGGGTGGCTACCCCTACTTTCTAGCTTTTTGCTTAAGGTACTTCAGACAAAAATCTGCTCCTTTAAAGAGAAGAGCCTTTTYTTTTTTTTCAAGAAGCATTAAGAAATGTCAGGAGTTCACCTCAGGATGTCTTGCAAGGATACCACTGCTAGCTAGCACTGAGTTGTCAAATAATGTGCGGCATATACCCCTCCTTTCAAGGAAAATAAAATAAAAATTAAGCTCTCAAAACGTTAAAAATCTAGAGTATATCTACTTCACCACACGATTCTTATTAAGTCAGAGGTGAAAAAGGTTTTTCTTCCAATATTTTTGACATCAAACTTCCCAGTGACATTTCTCACATTTCTGTCCAGGGTAAGAGCTTATGTTAATATCCCTTTTACAGGATCACTAAAGACCATTCATAGGGCAACCATCCACACAGAGCAAGCAAACCTCATAACTCTCCCTTGGAGCCTTCTTTCCTCATAAGCCTAATGCACATAAATCTTAAATAAAACAGATTTCATTGACCTTTTCAAGTCCTTTCTAACCTCATCTCCAGATTATTATTACATGAGAAGTGCTATTGAGTAAAAGAACTACCCAATTTAAGCTTAGTGATTCAAGACTACTAAAAAATCCCCAGCAATACAGACAAACAAACAAACGAACAAACAGAGTTGATTTCCAAACCTTCCTATGACTACAGTTCCTTTTATGAAGGTTTTTTTGGTGAACTATAAGGACTTCCTTCTACTGATTTTTATTCTTTTTTTTATCAAAGTTGAATAAAATAGTAACATGAAATTGCTAAAATAAACTTAAGGTTCAAGCATGGGACAAATAACACTCTACACACAGGTCAAAAATGTCTACTAAATGATAACACAGCAACTGGATAGAACTAAAATCCCTTTGTTAAAGTCACATCCTCCAGATATCAGGATTATAATGTTGCCTACAATCCACTTTCTAGATTATTACATCATTTAAATATAAGAGATATAAAGGAATATTTGATGAGTAGATTGAAATACTAATAGAAGTACTATAGACTTTTTTATGTACTTATAAAATAGAGACAACAACCAAAGGGATGATTTCACAAATGAAGTCATTATCATGACTAACTTACTAACTTCTAGAAACACTGAAAGACTACCATAATTGATGAATGTGGGAAGTTTCCAGAACATATTTCCAGAATATATTACTTTCTATAACTACCTTCAGTTATGGGGGCAAGAAAATCTAGGATGATCGCTTTCAACTTTCATCTAATTTTGTCCAAACTTCCTCATATCATATATCTATTGACTGAATAATATCTAAATTGTAATTACAAATTTTCAGGTTTCAATGCCAACTTTTCCACTACATTCACTGGCATAATATCAATTAAAAAAAAAGTATATTTAACCATACTTTCTTCAAAAAGCTAAAAAAATCCCTGCAAGCTTTTAAAATTATCTGTGACTGGAATAAACTTATTTCCAGTTTATGTACATGGAGTTGCCTACAGTGCATAACAATGTCCCCGTATTCTCAAAACCTAATTTATTGTGCTATGGATAAAATTTGTTGAACTTGCAAGTGAATGTTGCATATGTAAACCTTCATATCAGAGTTTGTGTGCATGAACTTTTGCATATACTGTCACTTGATACATCCTTTGTAAGCATCATTCACAAGGAATATGGCAGCATTTTCATAGCACCTATCATCTGATCAACTTGCATATATACTACAGATAAGTAAGATTTCTCCAAATTAGCTATTGATCAAGTTGTAATATATCTAGAATATCCCCTCAGAAAGTAATTAATTTGGTTTTACTATTTCCAGAGCAGCAGCATTTACTGTAAGTTGTCCCAGTCTTTATTAACTCAGGTAGTCCAGATGAACTCCAGGGACACTGCATGTTATATTGCGACCTACCAAGTGCATTAAACAGAACCAGGCAGGGTCCAACACAGTCCAGATTATATTCTAAACCTCACAGCAATGTGAGACATGCATTAATTATGTCACACATCAAGTTGTATTGATTGTCTAATCACTTAGCACTGTAAACCTGTGCCAAATTCATGTTAACAAATTATTGTCAAAAAGGTCAATCTTGTATACCAAATTAGGTGATATTCCCTGTAAGTGGCACTACTTAACCAAATTCTTTTGGATGGATATATATTTACAGGCTCCTGTATTAGGAAATTAAGTAGTCTAATTTTTATTGAGAGTCCCTAGAAGATGATGACTTGTGCAATCAGACTGCTTCTTTGGGCGATTAAACTTGGACTTGGATGTTAACTTTTGGAATGTTGCTTTGAAACACCCTGGTTTGCACGCAACACCTTGTTGGGCTTAGTCAAATTGACAGGTCATCAGATAGTGAGAAGAAATGGAATTTTAGATATAGACTTTACCTTTTCAAAAGTTTATCAGTGCTCCCTGATCTTTTTCTGAGAATTCCAGCATTGGCAGCAACCTCTTTTTCTTCTGGGTAACAAAGCCTGAGTAATGTTCTGCCATGTAAGGCTCCACAAACAGTGAATGGTGCTCCTAACATCCAAGAAGACAAAAAGGGGAGCCAGAATGGCTCAAAAAGTATTTGAAAAATCTTACCAAGATGCAGTAGAATTTACTAACATGAAATATCTGGGGGGAGGTAGGTGGAGAAAAAAAAATTCTCTTATACTATAGAGAAAAAGGAAACAATAACAAAAGTCAGTACAACACAGAAAGTTGTCACTTCCTTATAAAAAGCAATTTAAGTTCCTCTGAAGCATGTTGCCTGCAATAATGCTGATTAATGAAAGCTATGAAGCTCTAAAGACATATTTCAAAAAAAGTTTCTACTGGAGGATTAAATCTGCATTCACTGGTACAACAGTTTCTATAAAGTGTCTCCTGTAACTGAGTGTATTAAAAAAGKAGGAGTTACAGTAATAATTATACAGTTAGATAATACCTTTATTCCATTCATTTAAATTTTAGAAGTCTTGATCAATACTACATGAAGAGAAATATAGTTTCAAAAACATCATCTTTAGTTCAAGAGACAAGGCTGTACCAAAAAGTTACCACTCCCAAATCCCGTTTTCTTCWGAGAAATGGCAGCTGCAATTTGCTGGAAATAAGGATAGTTCAGGGTATCCKGGAAGAGTTTGATGACCTGATTAAAAGTACATGAAATCATCTTTTTGAAGTGCAGAAATCAATGCTTGCTTTTCAAGGAAAGGGTCTACTTCAGCATAAATCCATATTTTGTGAAGCAGTAGCTGTAATAGACAATGCCTTTTTAATGGAATTTTGAATTGTTTATTTCCCAAATTTTATCTAAAGGTATCTAAATCATTGTTATTTGTATAATTAAAAGCTCTCTTTGTTTTGTAATAAAAGCTGCAGAAAAAACCAGAGTATTAATAAAATAAAATAATGTAGTAATTGTAATAACGTTGAGAAGAAGGACAAGAACAAATTTTCCCCATAATTTGATTGTGTAAGTAAATTAAATTAGCACATAAAATTTACTTGCAGGCAGAACAATTCTATACCAAAAAAAACAAGGCATTTTTTTGTTGGCTGGAGCAATTCTCCTATGAAGGAAGGCTGAGAGAGGTGGAAAAGTTCCATTTGGAGAAGAGAAGGCCTCAGGGAGACCTTATTGTGACCTTTCAGTACRTATAAGTGGGGCTTATGATAAAGACACAGACACTTTTTGTCAAGGCCTGTAGCGACAGTACAAAAGGCAGCAGTCCTAATCAATTTATATTGRACATGAGGAAGAACATCTTTTAAGATAAAGGTGGTGATAACCCAGGGAGGGTTGCCCAGAGAAACTGTATTCAAGACCAGGGTGAATGGGGCTTTGAGCAAACTGGTGTAGCAGAGGCTGTCCTTGCTCATGGCAGGGAGTTGGAACTGAGTGCTCTTTCCAGGTCCATTCTCACTCAAATCATTCAACTATTCTATGACTTCTTGTAGTAAAGAAGTGATTTATTTGATTTTCATAGCTAAAGACTAAAAGAATATGAAAAATGAGCTTTCTTAAACAGAACTTAAGAGTAACTTAAATAGATATCCTTTTAATGAATTCCCTGTTAAGGAAGCACCAAGGAAATTTGTAACATGTATAGGGTTACATATAAGACTTCAGAACTTGTAAGATATTTTTTCTTCTTTAGTCCTAAAACATGATTAATTAAAAAACAAAGTCATAATCATTCTCTAGACACATTCTGTGGTAATTGGTATGTGAATCACAGTTCTGTTTTTCCTGTTAATATACACTCTAATTGATTTTTAAAAATTAGAAATGTAATAAGCTATAATCAAGCTAAAAGGTTTTATTTCTATTTATGTCTGTGGTGGATTGACTTTGGCAGACCACCAGGCCCAACCCAGCTACTCTCTTATTCTTCCACCTCAGCAAAAGAGGGGAGAAAAATAAAACCAAAAAGCTTAGTTTATTTTATTGGTTCAAAATAAAAACAGAAAGATCACTTACTGATTACCATCACAACCAAAAGCAAAGCAACTTGAGGCAAAATGATTTAATTTACTGGCAACTAAAAATAAAGTAGCATTCTGAGAAACAAAAGAAAAATGAAACCACATTTTCTCCTGCTTCTCTCCTTCCCCTCCCCCACCAAGCAGCACAAGGGGATGGGGAAACCCCTGGATGATTGAGGTCAAAAGGGACTTCCTCAGATCATCTGGTACAGCCTTCCTCTGCTCAGACAGGGACACCTATAGCTGGTTGCACAGGATCATGTCTCGGCAGCTTTGAATATGTCCAGTGATTGACTCTACACAACCTCTGTGGGAAACCTGTGCTCAGTCATCCTCACAGCAAAAAGTGTTTCCTGATGTTCAGAGAAAACCCTCTGTGCTGGATATTGTGCATGTTGCCTCTGGTCACCACGAAACAGAGAACCAATCTCCGCTGCCTTTGTAGCCTCACTTCAGGTATTTTGTGCACATTGATGTGATCTCATGGAGTCTTCTCTTCTTCAGCCTCAATAGTCCTTGCTCTCTCAACCTTTCTTTGTAGGCAAGATGCTCCAGTCCTTTTCTCAACCTTGTAACCCTTCCCTGTGACCCTTCCCAATTTGTTCATGTCCTTGCTGTTCTCAGGAGCACTGAAGTGAACAAAGAACTCCAGGTGCAGCCTCACCAGTGCTGAGTAGAGGGGAAAGATGACCTCCTTTAACCCAGGGACAGCACCCYTCTTACTGCAGCTCAGGATGCAAAAGTTACACATTCAGCATTGAAAGTGCATTTGTGAAAAATACAAAGGTCAGCCTCTAGGTTTTTAGCAAGCCGTATGGATGAGGGCATATGTGCTTAATGTAGCATCTTATCCAGAGTAATGACAGAAGAATCACTGGGGCATGAAGCCATAACCTGTAGAGAGTTAATCACAATCATTAATCACTGCACCACATTCTTTTTTTTGTTTTGTTATTTCCAAGATGGAAGTGCTGACAGAAACAAATTTCACTGTTTGTTTACTGCATAAATTAAGTTCAAAACACCATCACACCTTGTTGGTGATGGGGGAAGAAAAGCTAAATAGTTGATTTTACTTAGATTGAATGTCTCATGAATCTGTGTGTTTCACAAGATAAAAGAGCATCTCAACTCAAGGTTGCTGGTTGACAGCCAGATTAGACCAGCTAGCACCCAWATTTATCATTATACCATACTTCTAAAGTAAGACTGGTGATGAATATCCAGGTCATAACAGAAAGATGTTCTAGTTGACAAACACATTCTTTAACTTCCTTAGTATTCTTACAATCAACAGCAGAGGACAAGGAAGAATAAAAATGGAAGTCTCAACATTCTCCTTGACAGGGGTGAATTGACTGTACAGAGACACTAAATTGTCATTACTCTTGCTATCCTGTTTTCTGAATAACAATAGGAATAAACTGCATGCTGTCTTTGCATGGCAAAAAAATCCAAACCAACCCAAACTTGCAATTTCTCATCTCTGCCAATCATCTCCTAGAAACAAAATTTATTTTAAAAAAAGAAATTATGCATAATTCTAAGTAGTAAGATGGTCTTTGTAAAAATTATTTTAAAAAGAGATAATGTACTATTGTAATGATCATGCAGTTTTAAAAATATATTCCCTTTTAATTTCAACTTTAAAAGTTTTTATTTTATGCAGCATGCAATGGAACTTACAAAACAGGAGAAGGGGAGATTTATTTTCTTCAATACATAAAGATGATTGTTAATTGCATTCCATGAATGGTACTATGAACACCTTCAGAAAAGGTGTGRGGGGTGTGTGCAGGAATTATGGGGTGTGTTTATCGTTTGGTTTCTGGTTTGTTTTTTTTTTTTTTCCCAGCCAGTGCAGAGAGCTAAATAACCAAATAACAATCTAGATACATTTTATAAGCTAGGAAAATATGTTTGGATAACGGCATTGCCTAGAAGCCTGTGTTTCAAATAAACAAATGAATTTCAGGTCAGGCCTACGAATCAGCAGCAGTGCTATTTTTAATTGAAGAATGAGATACTGCAATATCAGTTAGAACAATTTTCTTCCTCTCAAAATGTCACAAATATTTCACTCCCAAATTCCACTTATCTTGATAGAGCCATCTGTCTTTATGTTCCTAAAGTTACAGCACACTTTCTTAGTACATCAGGTTGGTCTGACTATTGTTTTCTTACTAAGCATCCTTAAGAAAATAGCTGAAGGAGGATTCAAAATAATTTTCCAAAGTGAATTTTAGCATTAGTGCTCCTGTTGACAACAAGCTAGGAAGTAAAAACTCCAGTGTTTAGAGGTTCAAAAGTGGACCTAAATTTTTGCCTTTTATGAAAGTAAACTACAGTGAATTATGGCAGCAGAAACTCATCACTACTTCTTTAATATGGTTTAGCAGCCTTTTACACTGGACAGCACTTTTTTCTCCCAGTACGTAGCGGACGTTCCTGAATTGGCTCAAGACACTGCGAGACTAAGATGACTGCAGCCCTCTTCTCTTTGTTAGATCTTTCTAAAAGGTCAGCTATAAAAAGAGAAAGGACAAAACACTTCTTGGATCTATAGTTTCTATGGAGTTCAAGCTATCATATAAACCAAAAAAGATTAACACCACTTAGTATCAAAAGTCGTGCACTAATTATGACTTCTTCAATATATTTAGCTTTTTGCAATGTTTATATGAGGTCCGAATAGAGATTACAATTGTGCAAACACGTTAAATCTATGGCTAATTTGTCACTAAATACTTAGAATTAAAAGGAGAAGATTTCTAACTGTTTCCTCAAGTTCCTTAATTGTTATTTCAGTTCCCATAATTAATTTTTTTCTTTCTAAACTTAAAAAAAAAAATAAAATATTTAACATCTTTTCCTCAACACTGAGTTGTACTGATCCATTTTGATATTGTTTCCGTCTCAGTTGGGGAGTGGGGAAGGGAAGCTGCATGGGGTAAAGAAAAACAAACACAAAATTCAGAATTCCTGCTACATCACTGAAGTCTTAGTCTAATTAATGTGTAAAGCATATACAGAGGATAAAAAAGGACATATATAATTAAAGGCAGATTAAATGCAGGCCCTTTCAGATGCCAATTATGTCTGTTTCCAATTCTGAAGGGCTTTCAGAGAAAGAGGAAGTTTGATATTATTTAAGAATGGAGATTTAAGTTTTCCACATGGAAATGTTGATGTCAGTTGAACAGTCTACTGAGTAACAGGTGAATATGAGCTTAAAGGAATTGTTTTGCACTTTATTTCAAATTTAGAAGTGACATCTCTGACACCGAAACATCACATAATCTGCAAAAAAAAAGAATTCTGCAGTGAGTTTCTAAGGACTTTCCAGTAACTTCATGTGTCACAARACACATTCCAGAAAACAAAAGTTTAGATTTGCAAGACAAGGCTCAAGTGACARGTATCAAAATATCTTGATTATTAAGGATGTTCTTTTTCAAAAGATTCAAAATTGAATAGGCTTACTGTTTCTTTGAAATCATCTTAAACATACATGGTGCCATTGGACATTTGCAAAGGTAGGGCATGGATGTGGATTTTCCAACACACAATACATCAATAATTTGAGCTCTAAGTGCTTTTCCAAACCATTTTCTCAACATTTTCAAGATTACAGTGGCTAGAGACCAGATAAGGACAATGTAAGAGCATGYTATTACAAAAGAAATATTAAACTGTTGCCGAAGTTTATATATATATTTTAGGTAACCTGACAAATGCTTATGATTAGACTTGCCRTCAGATTTATCATTAGGAAGAAATATTCTCCCACAATCTAACAGCTTGTTTTAAGCATTTTTAGTTTTCATTTGCACCACGAATTTCCTGCAATTATCTAAGATTTTTATCCAAGACAGGGACATGCTATGTTTGAGCTCTGCTACATGGTASTAGAGCTGCCCTTTACAGTATCTTTCTTTTGACTTCTACATTGCTACGGAGCATTCCAAAGTGTTCAGTGGTCATTCATCGGCTCTGTTAGACTGAGCGTCTCTTGCATTCTTGCTTGTGGTACCAYAGGACAGGGTGAGACAGCAAGGCCCATATGACAGCTAAGATGTGATCAGAAACTACAGAGGAGTAGTCCATAACAAAGGAAACAAGCCATCTGAGGATTTCCCGGTTTTCTGTTCTTTGTATCCTCCTATGTCAGATCTATGTCAAGCTCTAAGTGATAGATTTTTGAGAGAAACTGAGACAGTATCTTGTAATTTTTCATGTTTATATGCTAATTAAGGAAGAAGTGTAAACAAGAAATTATTACAGAGCTCCTTGTCACTAGAACACTATTAATTGATATTCACATTAGCCACTTTTAACCCTCCAGGCACCATCCATGGGGTTCACAATGACTCACTCTGAAAAAGAAACCCCAGCACCTCAATACTGATTTTGCAACAAAGAAATTAGTTTCAGCAAATTTGTTAATTAAGCACAAATAGGAAATTGTATTCAGTTTCAAGAAGTTACATTTCTTATTTTAGTGTCCATCTTCTATCCTTAATGTATAGAATGAGAGGAAGTAACTGCACAGTGTCTGCAAGTGAAAGCTGAAAAAGTAGGTTATAAGATACAAGTCTACAGCACTTTTCATACCTCCTCCCTTTTATTCTCATCTCCTAGCCATGCTAGTCCCTTTCCACACTATTGCCCTGACACTACAAGTCACCTTTCCACACATGTACATGTGCATGAAGTATTTATCGAGTTCTTCCTAGAAAAAATTCCACCTTTAACAAGGGAGGTCAAGATTCACAAACACGTGGGAGTATTGCAGCTGGTCCTCTGCAGCAATAGGACTCTATTTATTTTTTATGTCTTCTTTTGTCTTCCAATTTCCTTTTGTCACCTGGGGCCAACTTTCCTCTAACAAATTTCTGCTTTTCCAGAATTTTGATGTCTCAAGACTTGTCCCTATGAAAAGAAAATTGTCCAGGGAATATGTAATCCCAGACTTGTAAAAGCTGCAACTGTTACTTTATGGTGTAGATACAATTTGCTGTACAAAAGTAGTAAAATGTCTTTGAAATGGAGGCAAATAAAACCTGTGGAATGAGTTAGGGATCATAAACACAGGGACAGCTTTACTCACCCACCGTGTGTGATTCATTTTGTTGAGAGCTGACAACATAACCTGAAAAGAAACCTTTTTCCCTTGCAACAGTTGCTGTAGCATACCTGTTGCATTCCTAAAATATACAAATGCTCGGTTATATACTTACAGTAGTTACAGCACAAAGCTGTACAGATAATTTAAAGCTTTTGGTTCTTTGTGCGCAGCTCTTTCGTTTGCTCTTAATTACTTCTGATGGTGCAAGTGTCCACAACCGTAAAAAATATCAGGCATGAAACACACAGCATCATGTTTATGAATAGGCTGCTGCACTGGAATGCATCTCGCAAGCTTTCCTCCATGTGCTGTCATTTCTGGTGGCATAAACACACCTTAGAGGGAGAAGTGCTTCAAAGAAAGCCTGCTGAGTCTACTGAGGACATCTGGCACAACTGATGTTCTTCTTCACCCTAAAGATTAATATAGGGCATCCTCCTGTGTTCCTTCTACATAATTATAAATATACTTTTCTGCCTGCCCCTTAATGATCACATTAAATTTACCACAACRTTCAGGCAAAATTCATGTCTAATTAGCTTAACAGCAGAAATCCCCGCATACTTTTCTTTTTGAAATCCTATCTAAACCAGCTACTTCAATGATACGTGTCATACAAAGACAGAGATAATTATTTTATGGGCCACTGTCAGAACTTGTCTAGATTTGGAAAACTCCTGAAAGACAAATCAGCTCAATATATTTTTTCAGGGCAAAATACTTTTTTTCCTGTGGTAAAAAAAAAGTATTTTTTCCTGTCAAATACTTGATGTCTGCTAATGTTAAACTGCACAGAAGTATCTTTTTAAATTACAGTTTTCACAAGAAGTCCTTCAAACACCAAGAGACAGTATTTCTCAAATATTCTCATTATTTAGAAGAAAATCTGAACAAAATTTTTTCACATTACATCAAATAATTCCTTTAAAGCACAAACAAGTACAAGTCTACTTTCACAAAGGACTCAGTGATCCTTGTGAGACCCTTCCAACTCAGAATATTCTGTGATTCTGTGAAGGCAGCTTTGCACGTCTTCAATTGCACTCCACCTTCAAGATAATCGTATGACATAATAATATTGCAAGTACATTGCATTCCTACCTTCTATGAAAACAGAACTCATGGGGAGCTGAGGAGTAACAGTTGTGTTTTTGCTGTCTACAGAGATATTCAAAGGCTTGTACATTCTAGAAAAGAGTTTTAAGGCTTTACTAAGCTAGAACATTTATCTTCACATCTTGTGCCCCAAAATTTTGGAGTGTTAAAAGCACAGTGTAGACACATGTTTGTTTTCCTCACCCAGAAAAACAGACATGATAAAAAAAAATCAACATTTGACAAATACTCTAAGCAACCTATCAATTTAGAATCCCCACTCAAGCTTCCTGATTTTGAAAGGTATACTTCATTTGTTGATAATATATCTTATTCCTTTCTTCAGGCCGTAAAGCACTGGTACAAGCAGCTGAACAGTATTAATATATCTTCAAAAATTTTATCTGATCCAATGATGCTTTGAGAAAAATCCTGACTGACACAGGGATGAGATATGGCATAAAAAAAAGCATTAAAAAAACATCACGGGATCTGATCTATGAAGACATGAGAGCAAGTATTATTTCCTCAAAAAATTAGTGAGTTGAGAGGAAGAAAGAGAAGATCATCATGATCAACTTGACTGATCCTCTTGCATAGCATAGAACCAAAAAGCCCAAACAAACAAACAAACAAACGACTTCATCTATTCTTTCTGTACACATCACTCAATATTTACTTAAACTGTAATATTAAACTTGAAAGGTACTCAGTCTTTGTATAAAATAGTCATGTGATGAATAATCCTTCACCTTAGAAAAGTGGCTTAATTTTAATTAATAGTAATTAGTGTTATAGTTTCAGTATCAATACATGTTTCCATATTTGTATTCCTCCCACAACTCAGTCAAGGTTTGTGCCTAAGGAGTAATGTGACTGTACGTGCCACTAATGCTGATATCAGTGACACAATAGTGCAGTTTTGCCTCAGAATCAATGTTAATTTGTCAAATTTTCAATCCTTTCTGGTAAAGGGAAATTTTGCAATGCAAACTGGCAAATATTAAAAGCTTACAATATCAATTAAAAACCAGCATCTACTCAAGATCTCCTAATTCATGCAGCATAACTCATTAATTATGTTATACTCCGATATAGATTAGCGTTTAAATACTAGGTCTGCACCATCTTGTAGTTTGTACTATATCAGAATAACTCCACTAGTTGTAGGAAATTGTAGGCTGTTATCTGATGGATGTACAATAGATTATTCCACAAGCACAGACAGAAAGTTTTAAGAGTATGGAAAAAAAAAAGAATCAGATTCACTGAGGGAATTTTTCTAAATAACAACTGCTCTTCCTTATTGTTCCTACATGTTCATATTTCCTACAAACTTGCAAAGAAATCCTTTGTTCATCTTCCACAAAGATTTCTAGGCATGCAATTCAGAATTCTCTCTTGTTGACTGCCACGTGTATCCCAGAAAGGAAAACAACACCTTGGGTGTAGTCTTACCAAAATATGCTGCAATTTAGCTGGAAAGAAAAAAGAAAGTATTCTATGGCAAGACAAATAGATGGACAAGAGTTCAGGCCACAAGAAAATTATAACAACAGGCAGCTGTATAAAATAAGACATAATATACATAAGTAACAGCTCCAACACTTTCTATGCCCCACTTGCAATTTTGATGGCAGAGCTCTACGTATTTCACCACCATTTGGAAATAATTCACAAGGTAATTTTAAAAATTATCATTTGTGTGCTTGGTTATTGTATTAAAATCCAGTAGGAAAATTAAATGCTCTTAAGAATAAAGTCCTTTATCATTTGGCTCACAGAAACCTCCTAGATGATTTGATTTTAGAATTCAGTGAATGGTTGTATATAATAGCACTTGTTAGTGAAAAAATACCAAATCCATGCAAATATTTTGGCAGCCTGTAAACAAGACCACAAAGCAGTAAAAGCTCTGCTCTCACTTGTCAAATAAAAACCTGAGAGTCACAATTTATATTTAAGTTATGGACCCTTAAATACAAGAAGCTGAACTGAAGAAGTATCTTCAGAGAGTTGACTTTTCATTTGGTCCAAGGTAAGAGATGACACAAGCTCTGAAATTTCAGCTAGTTGTTGGTGTTGGTTATTCTTTGATTAGGTTTGGATTTTTTGTCTTTAGAACAAAGCAAGGAATTTATCTTCTTTGATTTAACTAAATCGTGCTGCTTTCTACTAATCTAAAATAAAACAATTATAGAAAGTTATCCATTTKCATGTATGCTTGTAGAAACCTACAAAACATACATCTCAATGGCAGCAGACTGAGGAGATTGTGCTTTTTCTAGAAACCACCTACATCTTCTTTCGCAGTCCCATCACAAAAAGCCAGACACATTCTTTTTTTTTTTTTTTTAACAGATTGCTTTATAAGGCCTTTCTGAAAAAAAATGGAGAACTTCAGTGAGCCAGGAAAAAATGTAGCAATTTTAAATCTTACATGTATTTATGACTCAATAAAGACAGAGAGCAAGGAGAACTGGAATACATTTTGTGTGTGTTTTAAGTAGTTTCATCACCAGTCCATAAATCTCCAGGCAGAGGCAAACATGACAAAACTGTATTTTCCCACTGAAATAATCTTAAATTCCACTGAAAACTATCCCTGTCTATTTTTTCTCAGTTTAACATTTGATAAAGAAAAGGGTAGAATTTGTACCACGGGTGAAAGCTTATGTCCTAATATAGGTCTCTTTGTTTTTCCAGTTATCACTGTTTAGCTGGTGTCACTTGGTATTATTAAGCAATCATTTGAATAAAATACAGAAGTTAACTAATCACTTAAATATGAGTCCTAGGCACTAGACTTAGGGAGTGAGAACATAAAGAATGTTGTTTTCATCCACATTATACAATTTAGTAGACAGTATTTTCACAACAGTTCAAATGGCACCAGTTAATTCATTAGTTCATTAAATCACTAGCCACCTTCCTGGACCCTTCCCCCTGAACCTGGGAATTGCAGGAAAGCTCTTTCTCCAGTACAGTATAATGTTTTTTGTGATCAGTATGACATATTGTGCTTGAGAGATGGGGAAAAATTAATCTCTGAATGTGAGCCTATGCCGCAAAGTCATTGTCATTTCATGAACTGCCCATCATTTTTCTACATATTTGTAAGAGACTGACAGCTTGAATAAAAAAACAATTTTGGAAAACCAAAGACTTCTGAAACAAGAAGGTCATGGATAGTTACCAAAGTGCTGTGGGAATTGCCGGCAGCAGGTCTGGCAGCAATGAGGAATGACAGCTTGTTCAAGGGCTACTCTGGCCACTGTCAATGGGATGGCAAGATTAAGTAAGGCAAAGGCCAGAGACTCTCTCCATCTGCCAGCAGCCTGGCTGAATTAACTTAGCACACGAGTCCATGAAACACGCGTCAGCTGCACACCTCTCTGAGGTTCTCTTGATGTTGTTTCATTTGGATTTGCACCCTGAACAAACAGCACTCCAAGTCTGAAACACTCAGATTAGGCTGGTTTACCGGCAACATAGAAGAGTGTCATTCAATATGATTTAGTATTTTGGTAAAAAGAGGAAAGTGAAACCGAACACAACCCACACAACCCCAGCCTTCAGAGCTGAATACTTCTTACTTCCTTATCTTACCATCATCCAGAAGTGGCCGAGATATAATACAGCCCTCAAGCCAAGGATCCACAACATGGCCCTACTTTGCAAATAGTACTGCCATCTACAGCTCTTATACTACAAGTCTGGTCCTCTAGCACTCCTGCTTTCACCACCTCTCGGGTCTGCCCCTACCTCTTCCTCTTTTCTCCTAAACCACTTCTTGCCTAATAGAATTTAGCCTTAGTGGCTGGCGTCTCATCCGTCTCAGGCAGGTCTTGGTTGCAGTTTCTCAGGTGAGTTTCCCTGAGGTTTAACTCCCTGGTTCTGCAAAAACCTCACTCTTGGCCCCTCCAAGCCTGGCTGCCTCCTCAGCAAATGCAGCCAAGACCACCAAAATACTCCTCCTACAGCAAACCCAGCAGCAAACCGAGCCCCCCACTCCGGCACCAGGGCAGGTGATATACAAACAAGAAGGTACATGGCCACAGCATAGGCCTCTAAAGGGAGGGCCCCACAAAAGAGTAGAAAGCAAAACAGGTGACTTGAAGGGCTCTCCCCACCTCCYCACAACCCACTGCTTGCCACTCCCTTCCCCCACGGGCAAGGAGATGGCTCCCACAGCCACACCACAAGGAGGGCACAAGATTGCCCTCCATCGCCCTGGCCCCAGCCCAGCTGTACTCCCTGGCCCCCAGTGGTCCTGTGGGTGGCACAGGTAGCTCCTTCCCACACTAGCAGCGATTTTCCAGAAGGTTCTATAGGCAACACCAGCCTCAACCTCCAGCCCCAGCCTCCAGTCCCAGACCTGGCCCTGGCCCTCAGCCGTGTTGCTCGCTGCACAGAGGGAGCCTTGGCAGGGGGCTGAAACAAAGCAACCCTTCGTTTGTAAGCCTGCAAGGGACATTCAGCTACAGTCAGTAGAAACGCGAGACACGTCCGTATTTCACTCTCTGCTTCAGTGGAATGATGGCCATCAGTTTGTGCATTGCATCCAACACTTTTAAGGGAAGTCATTTTCTCTAACTTGAAGCCACCCTAACATCAGCTTCTTGTATCATTAAACCAATTATGTTATTGATGAACACATCTATCAGAGTCTCGTAGGTTAAAAAGAGATGCTTCTTCTTATTAAGCTACATTCAAGCACAATCAGTTTCAACTACAGCCTCTCGCATCTCTGTAAGAAGAAAATGTTAGAGAGGCTTGTGGATTTTCTGTTTGTTTGGTGAATATTTATCAACAGGGGAACAGATTTCCTCAGCTAGAAGAAAACAGTAATGACTAGTTCATCCCCTAGTTTGCCCAGAAGGGTGATCATTACAAAATACTTTATTGACTGATGGTTCTGCTCAGCACCCTGTGCTTCAGTGGAGTGACATGCTAAATACAGGTAAGGGGGTCATTCACAGCAAAATATTGCTGCTGGACAAGCAAACTGTTTTATCCCGATGCACAGTTTGTTTCCATTTCCGTTTTCTTGATGGATAAATTTTAATTTTTAGAATCCTGGAGCATTGGGACTTTTCAATTTCCAAACAGAAGCTTCTGAGTTGTGGTTATATGGTTACATATGATGATATCTACAACTGTAGACACCTATATGCACTTGTTTGTGTGTGATTACTCGTAAACAAATTGTAGCTGTAATTCCCATGGAGGTTACATCTTTGCATGTCAAATGCAATTCTCAGGCTAGATAATGCATAGGAAAATAGGCAAAGTTTAAATTAAGGCACCTAGAAAACTTATTTGAATTTGATTAATATTTTTATTCTTGCAATACATTAAGGGGGCTATTATCTAGGTAGTTCTAAAACTACCCTTGAATCATTCCTCTTGTAATTGGCAAAATCACCCAATATTCAAAGGAAATTTAAAATGAGTCTTCAGGTTTTACTCTTAGTAATTTTTAATGTAAGTCACTACAYTGAGAAACCAATGCTGCATGATAAAAGGGGATCATAGTTACCCCTACATTATTCCAAAGTTCAAATTTAGACCTTGAATGTTGGTTGATTTAATCCATAGATTAAATGATTTAATGGCATAGATACATTAAAGATTATTTCACATCCTGAAAGTTTTATGCTGTTGTAGAACATTTTCAACAGTGTTTTGGGTCTTCCTGAATTTTATGAATTATGTCTAGAAGAATTATATTTACACCTTGTCTCTAAAAGCATAATACCTCTAGGACTATTTTGTTCCAGAGAAGAGAATGGGAGAAAGATGGCAGAAATGTCCATTAAGACAAAAGAATAACATGTAGATTTGTCAGAAAATATAATACGGCTTGAAAAGTGGCGTATTTCTTTGGTTCTTGTCAAGATCAACAATCCTATGTGTACAGTTTGTGTTAAAGAATTGATTTATTTGAGAAAGAATTGTAAGATCAAACAACAATAAAACTCAGGTCCTTCTTTACATCTTGCTTTTCATTTCCTAAACAAAGAACTTTATAGAGAGAATTTTTTTATTATTTGTTAAAAACTTTTCCAAAATTGTTAAGAATATATATCTTTTGTATCTAATATTGTGAATAGTGCACGGTGTTAGGTACAAGGAACAGCACTTGYGTTCACAATGATAAAAAGTCACTGCAAACACCACAGTATGGTACAAAATCACAAAATTAAATTACTGCTGGCTTCAATACTTTAAAATATAATGAAATAAGTATAATTAAAAGTCATGGAAATTACTATGACAACATATCATCTGACATATGGTACATTAGCCAAAACTTATATGCTTCTTTATGMCAGAAGAGTTTTCTAGCTCAGAGGAAATAGCCATCCTGATTCTTGGAACATTGGAGGCAAATGATGTTTAGGATCTGGTTTCAAGAGAAGTGGACTGCCTGTGAGAATTAGTGACTTAAGTTATTTAATCAATGGCTTTGATTATTCATGCTATTTTTTGGTGGAGAGGGATGAAATTTCCAGCATACTCTGCATTTTATCTGAAATAAAACTAAGAATTGTGGGTCTAACGATTGTTTGAGATCTCAAAAGGAAATTATGTAGTGACTCAATTGTGCATACATATGCATCTGTAGTGAAATAGAGATTTTAAAAAGTGTCCTGTAAAAAACCAGCCCTATATCTTATAAGTAGAACATCATAACATCTTTAAGTAGAACATCATAATCTCCCAGTTCAATCACTAGCTATAGTTTGAATTTAGTTGGATTTTTTTATTCCCTAAAGATTATACTTTAATGTCCATAAGACTGCACATACTGTATTTCCAGATATATATTATCATTACTGAGAGTAGGGCACCTTATATTATGTTGACTTTTCCTAGTTGACACATATTGAGAAAGTGCAAAAATGCAGCTAAATCCAGAGTGGTTCACACATCATCTACAATGAAAGCATGCTACAGGGTGACCTAATTATATTTAATTTCATACTCAAGTAGATGATTTATTGAAGGGTGTGGAAAATAAACAAATTCATTAATAAAGCAAAGCTCTTTCAAAAGCCAGAACTGCATATTCTGCCCACATGAGATATTTATCTAATCAAAATGTAGAGCACCTATCACTTTAGTGACTAGATGCATCAACTAAAATACCAATCAAAAAAAACCCCCACAAACAAATAAAACCAAACCCCTCAAATTCTTCAACACTCTTATTCCCCAAAAATATGAAATTCCAAATTGCTGCAGACTTCAATGGCTGACCTTATTTTCTTTTCCTAATAAAATATGCTACCTGTTACCTGCTCTGCCCACTCTAGCCCACCACCTTCCCTCAAAACAAGAAAGAAAAAAAGAAAAAAAATCCATTAAAAAGAAGGGAAAACCCAAGAAAAGTGGTACAGACTTTGATGCAGACTTTGATAAATAAAATTTAAAAAGGAAAGGAAAAGGGAAAGGGAAAGGGAAAGGGAAAGGAAAAGGAAAAGGAAAAGGAAAAGGAAAAGGAAAAGGAAAAGGAAAAGGAAAAGGGAGTAATGTTACACAACTTTCTGGTCCTGCATACAGGAGACTTGCAAAGAAATTTTAGTTTTAAAATAGGTATCTTCAGCACAAAACACTTGAAACTGTGCCATCTAAGAAAATGCCAATTCTTTTCAGCACAAGTTCTAGACTTGCAAAATTGTGTAAAATCAATAGCAAAAGTATCAGGGACCCATAACCTCTCCAAATACCATGCATACTGAAATAGTTGATGCTGTCAGTGTCAGGTAGGTGTTTTTTTTTTTACTTTCAGATACATACATATTTGCTACATGCAATACTTTCACATACTGTACAGCATTTCTCTCTGGATTTTAGCACAAATCTAAAATATCTGCAGGTATCTTATGGAAGTGAAGATGGTGAATAGTTATAGAAGTAGGAAAGACAGTAATGATATTCCTCAGATATGCATAGATAGCAAGATTGGTCTACAAATCACTGTCTGGAAAATGTTCATGGCTAAAGTATTCTTTGATTCCTCTTGAGAATGTTAACCTATGACAGAGTCAGAGAAAATACATGATGGTAAACCAGAATGGAGATTCACAGTGTATAATTTATTTCTTGGTAAATGTCTATATGCATACTCTTATGMCAAGATTTATACGAAGTAAAGAAAGATATGTCTCCTCGATGAAAGGAGTTTAAACTGTTTTGCATGATAAAACCTTTGTGGATGAGTTAATTGTGACGTCCTGTAAATCTTGACATTTACTCCTCCAACACACTAGTGTGTGTCAACCACACAAAGTGACAGCAGTTCTTGCAGTAGGGCTTCTCCAAAATTTTTAGGCAGGAACACTTAGTTATAAAAACAGGTGAAGAAGTTAATGAGTTTCAGATACTTGTATATATATATGAACAAAAAAAAATTGGTAGAAATCTAGATGCCTAAGAAAATTATAGAATCATCAGACAAAGGATTTTGGTTTAGATTGATATGTAATATCGTTGGACAGATTTTATGCATATTTTTCTCTCTGTGTAACATAATTTCATTTAATTCTTTAAAGTTATTAAGAAGTTTGATATGTCCCAGGCATGTCGCATTTGCTGCACTAGGGCAAGACATTGAAAATATGAGCTAGAGCAGGGAGGAGATTGCACCTCACATTGGAAGCAGGCATGTATAATTATTTAGTCCTTTCCCTGGAAAGCAAAGTCACTAAACTGTGCCATTTTGGAGTAAGACACAACTCCAGTTTGAACGATTTTCTTAAACAGTACCAAAATTGTGACAAGAACTACTAATTGTATATCTACATCATTTCACTGATGTTGTCTTCCTGATCCCATGTATCTGAGAGTTAGTCAGGTCAAAGAGCTGTAAGCCTTTCTCCAAGGTCTTAGAGATGTTGTAGCAGTCAAACAATATATGGATACAGAGTGCAAAAGAAACATCTTTTCCCACTGTTCTCTCTGATCTGCAGAATAATGTCTGCATGACACATCTGCTTGATCATGTTCCTGGTCACGCAATTCAGGGATGGTTTTCCATTTTTGATGGACACTTTCACACTTTGTTCCAGCTTTGCTGGTGATAAACCACCTCATAACAGATGTAATCCTGGGCACTGACATTTGTTTTGTTGGCATAAATTAATAAAGAGCACGTACTGATGGCACTGATGTAATTTTGCTAGTTAGATTCTGGACCTATATACTGGTGTACGACAGTGCCTAGAATTAATGGACAAACATCCAAGAATGAGTCCCTTGGATATTATCCAAGCTTACCTGAAGGTGCTTTGAATTTCCTGTCTTAAAATAAGACAGGAAACTTGAAACTACATTTCCCCATCAGAAGTTAATTATGATTTCATTAAAGAAGATAGGTTCAAATTCTAGTTCCACACACAGTGTTAAGAGGGTATAGTCTGTCATAAGTTAAACAAAAAAAAAAAAAAAAAAGAAGGATACATTTATATTATTTAATCCAGTTCAATAAAATGCACTAGTAGCAGGAATTGTCAGATGAGTTTGTTCTTATTTACACTTGAAAGTGGCAACATTAATCTCAGAACTGTCCTTACACATATCAGTACAGCTGTGTTGCATAGAATTAAGAACTATTAATGGGTCGTAAAAAGCCAGGAAGAGCAAAACACTATAATTTATATTCAGTAGTTTTTAGAAGTTGGTAAAGTCTATGTACCTCTAAGAAAAACAGACTACTAGAACTAAAATTTAGAGTATTTAAGGGAATATCATATATTTTTCCTTTCTGGTATACATAATTTCCATATGCTGCAAAACATTCCTACTGTCATTGATAAGTATTCTGGGCCACAAAGAGCTTCTACCTTCTGATTATTACATGGTATTAAAAGCAAAACTAATGTTTCACTATATTCAAGGAATAAATTTATCATCATTTACTAATTTTTGAAATTTCATTTTGTTCACCTTTAACAACCTGTGCAAAGATGAATTTGACAGGGGTTTGGTGTGGGATATTTTTTTGGTGGGTTTTTTTGTTTGTTTGTTTGTTTAGTTGGTTGGTTGGTTGGTTTGTATTGTTTTTCTGTTCAGTATCTGATAACTGGAGGGAAAAAAAAAATATTTCAGTCGTTTATCCTAAATCAATCGCAAAAAGTTCTGAGGGAAAAAAGGTGTATAAATAGTCAAGGTGTTACTATAGCTTTGTCACTGCTGTAAGCACATTAATTCTCAGTGTTACAGATCTGCCAGAGGACAATGAATTACTCTTCACTATCAGCTGCTCTGCAGAACTTTGTTCACTCACTTAATACTCTACAGACCAGTGTTAATAGTCACTGATCAGAGCAGGATTTATCCATGTCTTGTTCCAGAGCCAAACATAATCAGTGTTCTACAAAGCAAGGACACTTTTGACTCACTTCTAAGTATTTTGAAATTCCAGCAAAGCCAAAATTTTAAAGAGCTTTTCTCAAAACTGTACTGTGTGTTTTAATGGTAGTTAGTTGTACACTGCTATCACATCACAGCATTAAAGCAGATTATGTGAACAAGCTATTTTCAATATCAGGGAAAATAGTATTAGGATCTTGGCATCTACTGATCTGCTGATCTGCATTTCTTGGTAACACCTGTCTTTTAACTTGGACCCTCAAGTGGCTTCACAACCAAAAATCCCTTTCCTTTTATGGAACTCAGGGAACATGTTTGGGTTCTACATGGCTGTATTCCTAAAAATTGCAAATTTTCCAGAGCAGGGGTATATACTTCTGTGTGGAATACAGACAGTAAAAGATAAGCTCAAATATAGGTATATGCACACATATATGCACATATATATTTGCCTCAAATCATAGACTGGCTTGGGTTGGAAGCAACCCTAATGATCATCTAGTTCCAACACCCCTGCCATCAGCAGGGATGACACCATATGTGTGTGTATATATATATATATATATATATATATATATATTTAGGTTTGTATGTAAATTTGAGGAAGCTGCAGGCTGCTGTTTTAGTGCAATTTCATTTGCTATGTAATTTTTTTCCAGTAAAAATAAATTTAAAAAAAAATTAAAACAGCAGAAGATTTTGCTTTTCATTGTATTATGATGTGTATTTTAGATTACATTGTTATTACTTCTCTTTAAAATATTTCGACAGTACATATATTAATTGCTTTTGCAAACTTCTCTACTTCTACTGTCTAGTCATTTGAATTATTCCCCTCATATATTATAGAAAACATGAAATAGGAAAAAGAAATTAAGTATTTCTTATTTGAGTACGTGTCTGAAGAACTGTTTTTTCAGCCTTTAAACATTCATCAGAGATTAATTATTTACTCATGCTTAATAAAGCACCCCAGACTGTTGCAGTTTTCATTAGCTGAAGTGACTTCTGTCAACTTTGAGTGACTTCTGTTTGCCATAATAATACTTTACATTTACACAACAGTTTTTATTCAAAAGTATTTCAAAGTGCTTTGCGTAGTGTGTTTATATAAGGGATAAATTAACCAACCAGTAAATTATAGTTACCTCTGGAGTGAAGCTCTGCAGAAACTTTGTGCCAGAATCTTATATGGGTTTAATTTTTATCTCTTACATAAAATTTCATTGATTTCAAGGAAGCAGAGCATACAATTGAATTAAACTGTGCTTTATAGAGGAGAAAAGAGTCTCACTGCTAAGGAGCTTGACTCCAGCCAAGAAGTGGTCTGTGTTCCTTGCTTCGGCTACACACTTCCTGTCATTCTTCCAGCAATTTGCTTGGGCCTTAAATAAAGTCATAGTACCATAGAATATCCTGAGTTGAATGGGAACCAAAAGGATCATCAAATTCCAACTCCTGGCCTTGCACAGGACAACCTAAGAATCATACCCTGTGCCTGAGAACATTGTCCAAACTCTTGAACTCTGTCCAGCTTGGTGCTGTGACCACTTCCCTTGGGGAACGTGTTCCAGTGCCTGACCATCCTCTGGGTGAAGAAAATTTTCCTGATATCCAACCTAAACCTCCCCTGACAAGACTTCATGTCATTCCCTCAGGTTCTGTCACTGGTCATGACAGAGACGAGATCAGTGCCTGCCCCTCCTCTTCCCCTCCTGAGGAAATCGTAACTGCAATGAGGCTTCCCCTCAGTCTCCTCCAGGCTGAACAGACCAGGTGACCTCAGCCACTCCTCATATGCCCTGCCCTCCCCTCCACCTTTCATCATCTTTGTGGCCCTCCTTTGGATGCTCCCTAACGGCTTTATRCCTTTCTTATATTGTGGCATCCAAAACTGCACACAAGACTCCAGGTAAGACCACTCCAGTGCAGAGCAGAGCAGGACAATCCCCTTCTTTGACTGGMTGGTGATGCTGTGCCTGATGAATTACTAATACTAATGCCGTCTCAGCTTTGGTGACTGTTCAAGTGTACGTAATTAATTACTTGAAATGCAAGCAAGTCATAGTTAACTTTAGCCACCTTTTAGCAATGAGAAAGCCCTCTTCTACTAACAGGAAGATAATTTGTATGATGCTGAATTTGCAATGTGCTAATAATATGGCTAATGAAGATCATCTTCTCTGAGTTTGAAGCATCAATTATCTGTCTCAGAAATGATACTCTATTTATTCCATATTTTTGACAATTTCATTATATTGCATGAACCCCTGTCTATGCAGAGCAGTAAACAAAGTGTCTTGAGATCCTGTTTGAAATTTCTAGATGCTGTTTAGCAGAACAAAGTTCTTCATTGATATGTCATACGATAGTTGCTATAAGATGCAAAAATAGAGAGATTATTCAAACGTGTAGTAAAACCAACAAATAACATAATTTTTTATCTTCTTGTTTTTTTTTTTTAATTCCAACTTGGCTAGACTATGCTCCTTTGTTGTGAATGTCAAATATCACAAAGTGTGTCAGTCCTTTTTATTTTCTTTTTTTTTTCTTGAATGAGTTGGTAGTATTGGAATCTCTCCAAGCTAAACGATATAAAGTAGCAAGTTGGTTCAGGGTGGGTAAAATCATTGCCAACTTGGGATTTTTTTCTTTCAAGTATGGCAGGAATAAAAAAATTCTTCAAAACTGGGACAGGTGGGCAATTATTTTGCTCATCTTTTGATACTCGTGTTTCTCCTGGCCTCACCTCAGCATGATACTGCAGTGTTTGCAACTCCCTTGCTGTGCTTTACAACAAATTAAATTCTTTTCATTAGCCTGCATCAGACTATTCTATAGATCTTTCCAAGGAATCCCACAAGTAACTGTACAAAGTTCACAACCCCACAAGAAATAGCACAAACTTCACAACTGATTTCAGGTACAGTGGTGCAATGAATTTACAGAAACTAAAGGGTAATAGGCAGAACAAAGGTGCTGGAATTTGGTCCACAGTAACTTCAGTGTAGCTGCTCATATGAGTAAATGAACTGAAACTGTCTCATTTTGCGAAAAAAGGAGTGATCCAAAAATCCTGGTCACATACTTAGCCCTTCTGAAAGCAAGCTGTGTAAGKGAAGGGTATGTCACTTCTAGATACTCTAGGTTATTTTCAGGACCAGTATAACAGTACTCAACAGATATTTTTTTTTAAGTGGTAGTTGCACCATTGTTTACAGTTATTGGAATAAATAAACTTTAGCTTCTTGGACAGAAGTAGTGCTTCATAATCAGGCTGTTAATTAGATTTAGTAATTCCAGGGATTACTTTGAAGTTTTTGCTGAATGTGTTCTCTGCTTCTCCTTTATGGGACATAAAGTAACTTCTAGACATAGCCCTTAATTCACAGTAAATTTTTTAACTATGTGCAATAAAAAAAAAAAAAACAAAACCAAAAACCAAAAACCAAAAAACAAACAGAACCCTCTCCAACAAACAAACAAAAAATAGAGAGATTTTTAGTTGTTCTGTATTATTAAAATGGTCTACACCCAAAATAAATTATTCAAGTAGAATTTTTTTGGTAACAAGTCTAGTAACTAGCTGTATCTTTTTATTGCAGCTTGCGGTGTGATATCACAGGAGGAAAGAGCCCCCTAATGGCTTTAAGTTAGCTAGGAAAATAAAAATAAATTTCACATTCTGTGAGTTCAAGCTGGAAAGGAATGCAACATTAATTTCAAAAAGGTCAAATTAATCTTTTGAGAAAAAGGTGACATAAGTGAATCAGTTTAAAGTGTCGCAAAAAGTCCAGATTAACATTAACAACATCAGAAACTTCAAAGAAAATGCACAGTTTGTACTATGTAAACTCTTAACTCTTTCTGATTTGAGGTTTTACATCTACTTTTTTTCTGAATCTGACAAAAGAAGATTTTTACAATATTTAATGTGGAAATTAATAACATGAGTAGAAAAACATCTTATGAGTGTAAGCTTAACTAATTGTTTGGGTTTCTAATTCTCTTTTGCACTGAAAAAAAAAAAAAGTTCAAATGAAATATTCCCATTGCAAAAATAAACACTTTTTAGTGTTATTTGGAGTTTCATGGCTTGGATGTAACCTGACTAGTAACAAACACTAATTGGAGGGAACAATATTGCTGTCTTTGAAATCACAGAACTACCATGATTTTTTTTCCTAATCGGAAAATTATAAGGTATATTTAAAGAGCACAGGTATAGTGAACAAGACTTTTGAGCATGCATAAAGGAATATTTTTTGCTAGTCAAACTGCACATGAGATATACTGAGGCAGGCCTTAAGCTTTGTAAGAATACAAAGCGAATTAGACATTCAATTATCTTAGCTCCTCATAAAATACAGTCTATGCTTGGTAGATGTAGCCCTCAATTCCTATGTCTTTGACTTACTGTTAAAATTTTCAGTCAGGTAATTAAAATGTAAAGGGTTTCTTTCCATTATTTATGGTCAAATTCTGCACTCTGACTCCATAGTCAATGTATGCAGTGCTCACCTTTGGCACTATTTTATGGAGTGAAATACCACTCAATAAAGCTATGGTGGCACAATGTGCCCCAAGAGAATTTCTGACTACCTGGAAAGAGTTTCAGAAGGAAACATTGAAACTGCTGACATTTGTGTACATAAGAAACAACATAAACACTATTCATAGAGAAGAGATAAGGTATTAAAACAGGACAGATGCTATAGTTTAAGTAAGCCTTTAGTTTGGGCTCATTAGTTTAGTTCCTGTTTTGCCAGTGCTTATTCATATGACACTTCATAAAAGATGAAGCTTTCTCTTAAGCATTGCATATTTTATTCATGGTGTCACTTAGATGCCCCCTTAAAATGATTGTTAGTTTTAAAAAAATCCTTATATATACCTAAGGTCCTCAATTTTTGTGATGTCTTTTACAAATTATAAATAATCATTTTGGCAACTCCACTTCTCATTTGGGTTTTTGAGAAGTCATTAAGTATTTAAGTGTGGTGTTTTATGGAAATTTATTAAAAATTTCTTGGTAAAGGAAGATAAGAAAGTGCTTTTCTGCAGTTGTGATTCTTTTTTCATTGGATAAATCAGATTACACGTAGGTACACATTCTAGCAGCAAGACCTTGCTATAGGCAGTTTCTTAACTGGCCAAAAGATTGGAACACTGTACTTGTCTGGGTCAAAGTCTACTTAAATGCTTGCATTAATAGATTGATGCCTCTACTTCACCCGGAGGGAATAATCACAATAGCTGGCACATGAAAAACTCTGCAGTGTAGAGCAAGGAGCAGAGTGCACAAACTGATGAGGAAGGTGGTGCATGTTGTCACAGCTGGAAGGAATGTGCTGCTAATGAAGGAGCTGTCTTAGCGTTATGCTCCCATGGCCTGTAAACCCCCAGTCAATCAACTTCCTGATTCCTTAGTTCAAATGCAAAGGCTGGGTTATTTCAGATATACTCAATCACCTTCGGGATCACAGCAATCTATCACAACCTATCACCTATCACAGCAAAAGCACTTACAGCACAGCTGAAGGAAATACGTAGAAACTTTGTGTAAAGCTCTGCACTTAGGAGACAGTAGTGTCAATGTCACATCAAAACAGGCAGTCGGTCCATGGGATGGCTGCTTCAAACATGCAGCACAGTGCAACAGAACATCCTAGGTTTCACATTTCAGGTCACAAGCCTTGATCTTCACTTTGCAGGAAAAATGCTAGCAGTAACTACTGTATCTATAAAAAATGGCAGTCTAATGTTGTATTATTTACAGCTGACCATATTTGCTCAGCAGTGGTAAGCTTGCAGTCAAAAGACAGATACTATTTCAAACTACTGACATGCACTGAGAAATCCTTCAGGTAAATATTCTCTCTTCCTGGCTTCACAATATGTACACTAATGAATTAATAATATGGGAGAGCTTGTGTGCCATTATTACTTCAGACTGTTTAGCATGTGTGGGACAAGTTACATTAAAACATCATCCAAGTAGTTAGAAATAATCTTTTCTGGTTGTTTTATTCCATTCATCTAAAGGGTTAAGCATGATAAATGCGATGCACAAACCACGTCCTATTAATTTTCTTCAGGTGTACATAATAATTGATACATATAATCTGTGAGTGAAAGAAATACAAGTGCAAAAAATGCATTCTGAGAGCAAATGCCAAAGCTTGTATTTAACATGCAAGATACAAAAAGAATAATTCCTTTTTAGCTGCTCAGAAAAGCGAATGATAATTTCCTTACCTGGAAGATCAAACTCTGTATATCTTCAGTATTATGTGAGGTAAGGGGAGAGGGTGAATTTTTGTCTTCCGTAATAAGCCTTTCTTCAGAGATGCAGAACATGAGAGATGTAATTGTAAGTAAAACGAACTATTCCAAGATCCAGTCTGCTGTCAGTTGCACTGGCTTAGAGCTGGCATCGTCTTGCAAACGAAAAAAAAGGGTAGCTCAGCAAGTTCTCCACTGAAGGAGCTCAGTATCAGTGTTATCAGGCACCAGCTGTCACATACTGATGCTACAGTGGGTACAGTCTCCCTCTATTGCGCGCTTTCTCTCACTTGCTCTCCCTCTCTCTCACCCTGACGTTCACTCAGCTCTGAATCTGAGCTCCTTCTGCTGCTGTATAATCAATCTAGCCTGTCTCAATCTAATAGGCCTCTCTTTAACCAGCCAATCAATAGCACAGATTCCACTGCTGCTCCCCGGGGTCTTTTCCAGGAGTGGTACAAACAATAAGAGTTTGGCCAGCAGTTTAACTAAGTATTTTTCATTATTTTATCTCTGTTGAAGAAAAATTGTTCAGGAGAGCCCAGCTTCAAAGCGATATTTCTCTGTTTCTTTCATGATAGTTATATAAACACGCACATTGCACTGCAGTAACATTCTGAACACTTTAAAATTTTTACCCATTCTGCATGTTTTAGAATGCCTATTAAAAAAGAAAGCAAATAAAATAAACACGCATACACTCCCCCCACGTCCCAGTCTAGAAATGAACCTTCATGCCAAGCCTCAGGCTTTGTGTTCTGAAAAATCCAGTAGTGTGTTTTGTAACTGGAATTGTTTATGGCAATTGTGGAAATTAAGCATAAACCAAGAATCAGGAGAATTGTGCTTCACAGGCTGTGCTTCTAACCCCTGTCAGCTTGAACTAACCTCTTTCCTACGCTGTGTTTCACCTTGTGTGTCTTGTGGGAGGTTATGTGTGTTTTGTTTCTTTATTTGTTGGGGGTTTTGTTTATTTCTTTGTTTGCTTGGGGGTTTTGTTGTTGTTTGGGTTTTTTTTTTAACAATTTGYATGGAAACATCATCGATTCAGATACAGGAGGTGAAGATACAGTGTCTATTCAGCAGATTCACATGGGACAGCTAGAATAGTGGCCAGAATTAAGTGATAGCAACAAATACCTTCATTATGCTACAAGCACACCTTATCTTACCCTGCACAGCGCTCCCCACATATGCAAGAAATAGATTGTCCTTTACTAAGTAAAAACAAAATTTCAGGAAGGATATTGTGCAAAGTAAGTATTTTTACTGCAACAGACTGGCATTCTTTTTCCATATTTTAAAATAGAATTTTATTTTATAGTTTAGGGGCACTAAATCATAAGGACGTTGATTYGAGACCTGTTCATTCTGGTTGTAGGTGAAAATTATGAACCAAATCTCATGCTCATGCAAACTGGGGAAAGTATCTACCCTTCTCCTAAGCCCAGAAGGTAGGTTGCATCAATCACAGGTGTTTCTACATGGCAGGATATTGACACTATTGTATTTCTGTTCTTGATTCAAAACAGCAACTGTAACTAAAAAGCATCATGAGTCCAATGCATTCGGTGGTTTTCTAGAGAACATAATGTCTCATTCTTGCTGGTTCCCTCATATATGGTTCTTRCAGAAATTCAATCTGAATCCAGAAACAAAATGGGGGCTTTGATTTTCTACCTCTTCAGTGTTTGGACTATCCATCAGTCTAAGGGTCTCTCAATACTTTTATTGCATTAAGACCTTGTGACTGAGATCCTGTCCTGAGAACTGAAACTTGCAGTCCAGCTGTTTATTCCATGGCTGAAATTGCCTCCTTAGAGAGCTAGCATAGGTCAAACCTTTTACCAAAGTATGAGCACTGTAGTCTCATGAGCATCAGAGTCTGGTATAACCATAAGCAAGTAAATATACTGATAATTAAATAATTTTTTTTGTGGCAACCTGGTTGATAGGTATTCCTACTTGACTCGTGATTTCTTGTGTAATCTCTTAGGAGTGATCAAAAAAGGTGCTCCTTTCCAATCCCTTTATCAAAAAATCTCCCACTAAACACATTTACAAACTCATGTCAGATAGTTTCTGCCTTATACAGCCTACCTAGCAACACAGACTTACTGGATAAACAAAAGCTAGTGCTACTAAGTCGTCAATTTTATGTAAGTGTCTTGAATTACTATCCTGAAAATTCTAGTCAAAGACTGAAGGGAAAAGACAGCAAGAAGAAAGAGACCAGCTATTAAACTGGAGTTTGCAATACAAGAAGGAAATATATGGTGTTCATAAACAATAAGAGGTACCTCTGAGTCTGTTCAGAGAAACAGAGCTATCAGGAAAAAAATCTGTTTACTCTGAGTGTTTACACAAGAGTATGTGTAAGGTCATGTGATGGCAGAAAATAACAGCACATTTATGCACTTCAATCTCTTTCAATACACATACAAAAAAAAATAGGAAAAAAACAATGAAGTCACAATATTCACAGCAAGTTCAACTCATCCATTCTTCATGTGAAATATCACAGTATCAACTAACAATCTCTGATTTCCCAGATGCGTATAGAATAACTCATTAATTGCAGCCTACAAAACACATTTAACAGATGTCTCAAGTGTTTTGAGTGCTGTGGATCAGCTAAGTGATTTTCATGGATAGAGAAAAAGATTAATATGAGAAAATAGAAGTGAAGATCAATAGAATTGTGGTCACACAATTGTATGAATGTATATCTGATGGTGAAAGCATGAAAGTCTCTAGAGGCCTGTGTGATGGGAAAAGGGTAATTAGGGTGTTCTGCCCTTGAGGGGAGGGTGGGAGCAGGGAGGTGTAGGGCAGTGCAAAGGTTTTTGTGGGTCTCAGTGAAAAAGGCCCAGTAACACAATATGTAATAAAATAGCTGTTTAAATAGGAGATTATAAAGAGGACTATAGATAGAGAGTACACTTTGCATCCCTTGTATCCTGATAACCCTTCTTTCATGCAGCACAGACCAAGGGTAGACTTTCCTACAGCACCCTGTGCAGATCTCATTCATGGAGAGGCCCTTTTCTCCCTCTCATGCTGTTGTACCCTTTATTTTTCATAACAAAGAGAACAACATACAATCTCCTGACATTTTGTAATGTTATCTCTGTCATAACACCCACCAGCACAGTACAGACTGATGTGGGACATGCCAACAGGTTCCCTTAAAGCAGCTGCTCACACTAACATTTGGGCTGCCCAAGCCCTAAGCCTGGGGCCCAACAGAGCAGGCATGGATTATCCAGAGCCACTGTGTAGAACACAGTGTTTTCCACAGGGCTCCCAATACAGATGGGAGGAGCACTGTTGCATGTATCGGAGTAGGAGCTCACTTTCCAAGTACCCTTCTGATATTATTCTTCCTGACTGCTTTCTGCATCTAATCTAATCTACCCCATGAAAACCAAACTAGTTATAGGTGAAGCACTGTCATGAAATTGTGCATTGTGCAGTTTGATATTTTAGAGTTTGGTTTTTGCTTTTCAGGCAAAGGCAGTATTGTCAGGGTCACATTTTTAAAAAGAGGATGACTGCGAATCTCAGCAACTGGACTTTTAT
The DNA here is from genome assembly GCA_003713295.1 of Parotia lawesii. Lineage (NCBI taxonomy): Eukaryota > Metazoa > Chordata > Aves > Passeriformes > Paradisaeidae > Parotia > Parotia lawesii. Next base: position 2,083,413 of record RAHM01000106.1, read on the forward strand.
GTAAACACTAAATTAATGATTAAAAAACTACTTACTGAAATATTACTTGTATTTTAAGAATACCAATGTTATCACAGTTGTCTAAAGGTAGCTTTATATTCTACATACCCTTTGTGGAACTTGTGTTTGTATTGAATGTACGTGGAAATATCCCTTTGGCCTTCATGTCTGTAATGAAGTGTGATAAATTGATAAATTGTTTCAAGAATGTATTGATACAGCATATCACAGCATGATGATTTTGAACTGCACTTATTTGTTTTCTGTAGATAAAAGAAAGGATTGTTATCTAGTAAACAGATGTTTAATACTGAAGGGATTAATGTTGAGACCAGCGATCAGACTTGAAACATTGAGYTTAAACAATGTTAAAGTAGTCTGTTAAAAGGCATACTGTGTAAACTCTGTTAAGAAGCTCTGGGCATCTATCTATTTTTCATTTTATTTTGCTTGGTTTGGGGAAAATTAAGAAGCAATTATGTCATAGAACATTTCTCTTTGCAAGCACTGTGTTTTTATATGTTATTAAGTGTAATTCTCTATGAGACTTTTTTTTTTTCACTATTTCAGATTTAATTAACAAAGACGAAATATATGTGGTTCCTACCCCATGTTTCCAAAAATAATCAAGGTAGTTCTTCTGTATCCAATGATCAAAGGAAAGTCAGAATATGAAATATGCAGCTCTGAGAGACTATATCTTGTGAACATCTAATAATGAATAGCATATGTGCCTATTCATAGATGTGCCTTTGATAAGTTCCCTCAATGAAAATAAAAAGTCAGGATTCAACATTTTACACCTTTCCCAGGAAAGAATTAATTAAATCGGCTTTGTACATTGCACCTAAACACTGATTCTAATAATTGTGTTATTGCTGAGTGCATCATTCAGGTTTCAAGTTCTGCCAAGTCTTACCATATTCTTCAAATGCTCAGGCTACTCACAGGCTTGAAACTAAGCAGTGCATATTCAGCTATTCAAYGTAGAAATCTAAAATATTATTTAGTTTTACTGGTCCTTAAGAAAAGTCTTTTTCCACAGATGGGGGAAAAAACTGTGTATAAAACTTGTTTTAAATTCTCAAATGTAAATACAAGAATACTGAGGATAGATTTTTTCAATTTTATTTCATATTTCCTTAGAAAACTTCCCTTTCAGATCTGGAAGGGCGTGCTTAGGAAAGGGGCCAAGGTACAAGCTCTGAGAGATAAATAAGGTAATGATACATCATTTCTTGTGTTCTGTATAGTATTTGTCATTACTCCTCAGTGGTGCTAAGCAACAGGACAAGAGACAACAGGCAGAAAYTCATGAACAGGAAGTTGCACCTGAACATGAGAAAAAACATCTTTATTGTGAGAGTGACTGAACACTGGAACAGATTGCCCAGAGAGGCTGGAGAGTCTCCCTCACTGGAGATATTCAAGAACCAATTGCAAGGATGCAATTCTGTGCAATGTGCTSCAGGAATGACCCTGCCTGAGCAGGGAGGTTGGATCAGATGACACGCTGTGGTCCCTTCCAACTTTCTTCAGAGAACAGGAAAATATGTTACATTTTAATTAGATTTTTTTTTTGTATTTCAACAAATAGAAGGTAGTATTTAAGTTTTGTAGATACTCAGTTCAGTTTTGGTAAACATGCCGGAGAATAAGAGAAGGTAAATATCCATTTATTAAAGACTTCGACTTTAGCCATGAAAATTATGTATACGGACATGATATAATGGAATACATGTCTATAAATCACAATATACCTTATTTTCTATCTGAATGCTTTAGTGAACTTCAGGGTGAACATTGTTATAGAAGTGCAAACCAATATAAATGAAGTTATTYATTGTCAGCACTGTTAATATTTATAATATTATTGTTTTCTGGGTCAGAAAAATAATTCACTAGAAAGTGTTGCAAAACTAAATRTGTAGCATTTCTGGGACTATATTTGTCTTCTCTATGCAAAGATCRTCCACTCCAAATTTATAAACATTTTTCTTGGAATTTACCAGATCTACTATTTACCAGATCTACTATTCATGTCAGTCTATGCTCTATTTAAGACAACAGCAATTGGTCTTTTTCRCAGAATTCAGAACCTTCAAAGGGCCACACTGATGTTAATGAATGAAATTGGCTGTGCTATTCTCAAAGCTAGCTGAAATGGAAAAGCTCATATCCAAACACCTAGACATTTTTTCTTCCTCAGCAAGCACCTAAATATTTTTCTTCCTCAGAACATCATGGCCACATCTAAGCTACTTCTTGGAATGTTTGTTATAATTTCTGAATGTTGCATAAGCATTGTTTGGTAGAATTAGCCTAGATCAAGACTTTCTCAGACATTTTAAAATACAGGCAATTACTGAATTCACCTGTGTAAAATTCCTGAGTCCCAGTACAGTAAAATTAAATTTCTCTGAGCTTTTCGGTAAAACACAGAAAGACTAATGACTGTATTTAAAAATAAAAGGATCTTCATGAAAATTCACAGTTGCTGTAGGGCCTGTAGCTTCAGAAATTAAATATTTGCATGGAGACCAAATTCTCATCAGAAGTAGTTTCTGTTCCCTAAAACACTGATAATAGCGAAGTCTGAAAGTGACTTTTATGTATATATATATACACATATATATAGTAACCTATATACATGACTAAGATACATTTAATCCACCAGTATGACCTTCAGCCACTGACTGCAGTTCCCAGCACGACAGCTGGTTTTTGTTTGTTTGTTACTTTTTTTTTCAAGTTCAGAATGTTGTTAAATGGCAAAAAATTAAATGCTCTCTCTCCATGTCAGTCTTTGCCCCATCTCTTGTCATCCCATGCCCGTATTTTGGAGCCTGCTAGGTGTCCACATCTCTAGGCTCTCTTGAGCTATCTTATGGCATTATGGCATGGTCATAAATACCTAAGTCTAAACAAAGTAACTGTTTGAGGCTACTATGCCTATAAAACTAAGGTTGCCCTAATAAAAAGGTAAGTCAAAGAGATTAGCTGGGGAAAAAAACTGTGCAGTAGTTAACCAAGTTAAAAAAAAGCTGAGGTTTAAAGTCCAACAAACCTCAGTTCTGAGAAGCAGCAGTTTGATACAAAATCTGAGACCTGCCTCTAGCAATAGCCACAGTATATGATGAGACTGCCAGTTGCAGAATTTTTCTCACAGCCCATATTCTGTAGTTTTATTGTTCTTGATACTGAAGTCTTCAAAATATAGGTAAATTAAATGTGCTGCTATTGTCTTCCACACCAGCTCCCCAGTGCAAGGGACACATAGTGAAAGATCTTTTTCTAACACAAAGCATAGTGCACCAGCCTCAGAAAATTGTAAACTTCTGGTGGGAAGTAAAGTGTATTTTCATTAAGGATCAAAAGATGGAGGGTCCTTCAGTGGCATTATGATAAGTAMCATTGTCTTCCAAGTCTTAGAAGGACCAAACTGGGAACAACTTCGAAAGGAGGAACGCAATATTACAAATATTGAATTTGCCAGGAATTTTGAAAGTTGCTTTTCCTGCATTAGTATTCCCTACTGGACTGTGTCCTACATCATCTTGAGCCATTGATGATGTTTGTCTGCACACACTCAATCCTCCCTTATTATGGGTTTTATTGTACAAGAAGGTTTATGTATTGTGATTGAATTCATGTTATTTGGAGCTTAGATAAGAACTACTAATTTGTTTTGAGTAGTGTATTATGTACATTTTGATACCTTTTCACAACAAATTCCTAATACCAATGTATTTATAGACTGTGTGGCTGTCAGTGTTCAACTATTTCTGCTTTTAAAATGGGTATCATTCTTTCTTCTGGGTAATGTATAAAGATTAAATTTCAGAAGAAAATCTATATGGAGGAAAATGTTGCTTTAAATTTCTTTATCTTTTATTATTATTAGTGGCACAGCAGTAATGGTAGTCAAGATGCTATGCACGGTACAACAATACTTACAATACACAGTACAGTCTAAATGATGATTTTAAGTTGAAAATGTGCTTACTGCACAATGAGGAGCAAAATATTATTAGTGTTATTGCACAAATAATATCTCTCCCTATGCTTCTGTGAAATATTTCTTGCAATTTGTCATTGAATTAGGCCTGCAGAATTTTCCCCATGTGCACTGAAAAAACAGATACCCTACAAGTGTTTTGTTAGGGTTTCAAATTCTGGCAAACAGGCCTATCAAAAAGATTTAGCTTTAGCCTGTGAGATTCCTGTCATCCAATATTTAAACTTACGACATCCAAATATTTTTCTACTGAACAATGGAGACAATAGAAAATGCTCCAGGCACAAAAGCTAGAGAGGCTGATAAAACACAGCTAATACTCAGAATTGAGCTCCATATTAAATCAACAATTTTAATAGGATATATGATTTTTATGATGTACGCCCAAAAAAAATTCAGGGACCTAAATAGAAACTATAAACCAATGTAATTCTTTAAAACAGATTTTGAGCTTATTTCTCTAGCTTGCACARAGAAAGCCCAGGGAAACATTACCACAAATTGCTAATGGATGGCAGAGTTACACTGCTGTTGAAGACAGGGTTTAACATGTGAATGCCACATTTGTAGTGAAGCAAAAGATAATGTACACAGTGTCCCAGTGCATTTCCTGSTGCAGGAAATTATGTGTCTTATGTGGCAGAGAAGGCTGTAACCAAATACAGGAGAAACTCATCCTCAGTAATGCTTCATTGCAAGTACTCACTTTATTACTTCTTGGAGTCATATTCATAATCTTTCTGATTTAAGGCAGTTTAAATTTTCCTCGGAAGTTTACTGGCAAAAAACCCCCAAAACTAAAACAAATAAAAATCCACAAAAAACCCAAACCAAATCAAAACCAGAAAAAAAAGCCCCAAACAAATGTAACATCCCAGTCATCTTTTAAATAGAATAGCCTGCCGAATAGAGCAGAAATTACCTAACAAGCAGGTGAGGTGATATTTCAATATATTTGCAAATACTTATTTTAAATGTATTTAATACTGAGACAATTACAAAAGTAATGTTGCAAATATTTCTGAACCACATCCAGTGACTGCTGTCATTGAACCTGAAATACAATTAATAGGAGTGAATATAAGGTTAACAGGATTTTGATTAATAGACTAATTTTCAATCTTAATTGGTCATCACATATATTTATTTTCAAAAATACCTATTTTTACATAATCAGGAATATGCAGCACAAGATTGACAACTGCCCATCAAGAAAATTGATTGAAGTTTGGTAGAGTTTCTAGACTGCCTAGAAGTCTCTTCAGGATTGAAACCCTAAGCAGTTATGATGGATTTAGATTTTGATGTAATCAGAAACAAAAATGTTTCCTCTTGTGCTGTGAAGGGCAGACTAGTAATTAACCCACATGAGTAATAAGGAATAAATAAAAAAGTAAGAGAAATGCAAAATATGTGTACTTTTCTATTTCTTCCTCAGAGACAAAGAAAATAAATGAACTTGCTTTTATTTGATTTTGAGTCTGTCTCACCAAATTCTGCTCAACTGTCTACGTTTCCCCCTCAGAAGGCTATGATATGTTTTCTAGGAGAGTTCTTTCCTTGCCTGAAGAATCATTATTTTAATGGGAATTCTTATGTTATGTGTCAGGACCTGGAGTTCACTTCCCTCCTTGTAGGAATTTAGCTGACCGCCAGGTTGTCAAGCAGAAAGAGCTGTGGTGAAGAGCTGGAAAAAGCCTCAGCAAATGTTGCCTTCCACCACCTTAGCTTGGGACCTGCCTGCGGGACCTCCTGTAAGCTGCACTGTGCCTGCTCTGGCACTTCTGATGCTTTTGTACCTCCCTGATCCTATCTTGCAGGCTTGACTTAGTTTTCAATCTTGTCTTTTTCTTACTGTGATCTTACTGAGTGATTGCTGGTCCTGCATATTGTGTCAGAACCATTCTCCTTGCTCAGGCACTGTGGACTCTGTCCATGTTGGTGAGGTCACTGCCCTGCTGGCTGTGAGGGGGTTCTCTGTGCCTGGCTCGCCTTGCTCTGCAGATCAGACCCTTCTTATTCCTCTGTGACAGATAGTTCAGGTGGGAGCCAGGAGAAAAGACATCAGTTTAAAAACAGCTCCAAAAAAAGCAGAGGTGAGCCCCAATTGAGGTTTGTGCTGGCTTTTTGTAACAACTTTAATCAGCAAGCTGACCCTGAGTCCAGCAAGGTAATCTTGTGGAAGGGGAAAGTGCACTTCTGGAGTTGGCAGTATGTGTTACCTCATCATTTTACTGGAGACAGTAGCAAACAAATATTTTGTTTGCCRAGATTATTTTTAATTTTCCTTTTTTTTTTTAGTTTTTTTTTTATTTTCAGCTTTCCTTTCAGTTTCAAAGGGCATGTTGCTTCAGTTTGATTTTTTATTTATTTTCCTTCATGGAGATTGGTAAAAGGTTTCTTCTGTTTCCCTAGTGAGGATCACCTTAAAGGTATTAAGGTGCCATCCTTGGTGCGGTTTTTCTTGTTTGTTACTTTGGTTTGTTGGGTTTGGGTTTTATGTTTTAATCCCAAAAAGAGAAAAACAGAAAAACAAGGAAGAAAATTATGCAATAGTCTTATCATCTCCTTATTTCCTTCTTCTCCCTCCCCAGCCCTCCAAGGATCATCTTCTGCAGGCGGAGCAGTCCCGTCTCTTTCAGCCTCTCATACGACAGATTCTGCAGCCCTTTAATAATTTTTATGGTCCCTTACCAGACATGCTCCAGTGTGTCCGTGTCTCTTTTCATAATGAGAAGTCCAGGAATAGACCCAGAACCCTAGGTGTGACCTCACCAGTAAAGTGGAATGGTCACCTCCCCTTGACCTGCTGACAATACTCCTGTAATACGGCTCCAAATGTTGTTGACCTTCTTGCTACTGGAGACATCACTGGAACAWGTTAAATTTGTAGGCTTCCAGGATCCCAATGTCATTTTTTTCAAGGCTGATTTCCAGCCTATTATTCTCCAGTATGTACRGCTGCAGGGGCTGAATTGCCCATCTGAATGGCAGCACAACCATGGTGTACGAACAGATCCCTAAAGTTTTGAATCGTCTACRGACTTGATCATCTCCCAGGTCGTGAATAAGGACCTTAAATGGTATTTTCCCCTTTATGAATCCCTCAACCACACTGTCTCTCCTAACCTCATCCCTGCAAGCTTTGACAATGTCTTTATATTCATCCTAACTCACATCCCTGCTTCCATCTTTTGTATGCTTTATTTTTACATTTGTGTTTTGTTGAGAGCCCCTTATTTATCCATGTAGACATTTAGTTTACATAATTGTTGTGAAGGTAAAATCTTGGCCTGCCAATTGTGTCTTGTGTTTATTTTTCATGTCTCTTGTGATGGAGATGGTACCAGTAGGAAAGGGGCATTTGAGAGTGCTGAAGTGCATTTTACCCTAGGGTGAAGCAGTTGGTCCCTGGCAAAAGGCACTGTAGTCATTTGGAATTCATTGAGCAGAATATAGTGCAAAACATGAATTTACTACTTTGCCTGGAGTTTGGTGATAGCAAGTCAGAGTCTTAACACTAAAAAAGGCTTAGGAAGCTTCAGGGGGGGCGGAGGAAAGAATGCTTGAGGTTCACTTSTAAGAGCATCTCCTTTTGCTAAATTGTGATTCTGCAGGACTCCATAAAAAAGTGCTGTTAAGTCACTGTGACTGATAACCTGGTCTGTTAGGGAGGGAAAGGGCATGTCTTTGTCTGATATATGCTCAATCCCACAGAATAGTCCCTTTTCTTTATTGCCAATGGTAACTTAATGATTTCCCTTTTTCTTGTCTCACTGTAAAAAAGAAACCACCCATTTCTTGCCCTTCTCCCAGCTCTCTACTTAGATTTCAAGATGATACACAAAAGCAGAGTTAAATGTCCCCTATGTGACCTCCATGACAGTACATTTTTGTTTCAAAAGGGACATCTTTCTTCACAGAATTTCAATAAAATATAAAGCATTGCTAAACTAAAGTAAATAAGACACTTCAAAAAAAATTAATTTTTTTTAGCGAAAGCACTGATGCTCTGCAGTGACTAGTATGGTTTGATGCAGATACAGTTGTGAAGTACAAAAATTGGGAGTAGGTCTGCACTGTGAAAGAATTATCAGTCACAGTATGCCTGATGGCTACACTGCATTGCTCTCTAATTCTGTCCTGGAGGTCATTGGAACATTTCTGTCAAACATTTCCCTACATTATATCAGGTGATATAATACTGAACCCCAACGTTAGAGAACACTGTCTCAGTTTAGAGACAAATTTAGGAGAAGACATTCTGGAATGAGTTGTCTCCTCTAAAAAGGTTCCAACAACCCCTTTCCGCCAATAGGAAATGGATATTAATGGATGAACACAAAAAAACCCCCAACAGTTTATTAACAAACAGAATGCCCTCTTGACAAGGGAAAAAAAGTAAATAAATGCTAGATATTAAACTGTCAGATATTAATCCTTACCCCCCCCGCAGGCACACTGGAACAAAACCCCAAAATTCTGGGGAAAAAATATTGGCTCATGCCACGTGGTGGAAGATGGCACCAGTGTCTGTCTCAGGGAAAAAAATAAAAAATAAAAAATAAAAAATAAAAAATAAAAAATAAAAAATAAAAAATAAAAAATAAAAAATAAAAAATAAAAAATCAGGAGCTTCACACAGCAATTCGGACAGCAGCTGAAAATCTGATGACTCTCTGGCGTTGACCTCCTCTCCACGGCAGATGAAGCAGCTGGGCTAGAGCTTCTGCATGTGCTTTCTCTCCCTGGCTCAACTTCCTGAGGTTTGGAGCCGAAATGGAGCAGCCCCTCTTCCACCGATCCTGACCAACCCCTCTCCTGCAGGTCCCATTTTCTCTGGTCTCAGACTAACAGGCTGTCACCTCAAAAAAATTGCCGAAGGATATCTGCTGCAGCTTCTCCAGAGCCAGGGAAGGGAAAAACTCCTTGCCTGGGCTAACAAAACCAAGCTAGCCAAGAAATACCCAGACGACGGCACCCCGGATGCCTGGGAAGTGAGGCTTTGGAAAAGCCCAAAGTTCCCCCTCCCCAGCCACAATGTAAAGATGCAGTAACCATTTCTGGGCATAGAGCAAAGCATCAGGAATTTAGACTAATCATCATRAATCACCCTAAGACAAACACCTTGACAAACTTGACATCCACGAGTCCGTAGGCCTTGGAGCGATGCATCCATGACTGCAGAGAGAGCTGGTGGACATCACAGATGAGTGACAGTGGTCTTGCAATGTCACCAGCCAGCTTCCTCAGCACTCATAGCTGCATCCCATCAGGGCACATGGACTTATATATGTCAAATTTGCCTAACTGTTCCCCGACGTGATCTTCCACCTAGGGTTCATCTTGGGTTTGGGTGAGAAAGATGTATGATTTTTACCTCTTTTATATTTAAGTAATTCTGGCGTGTTTTTTTGTATGGATATACTTTAGATAAAGAAATTCTACCTGCAGCTTCTTATTGTCTAGGTATTGGATGCAAAATTCCCTCCAGAATCCTGAGAATTATTGGAAAAATGGGAACATTTTGATCTCTTTAGGAAAATTCCTATTTACTTGAGAACCTGTGAAGACCAGCATTGAAAACTTTAATATTATAAAATATACACCACTGTTTCTCTTGGGTATATCTCTTGAAATAGAGCTGTATTGTTCAAGATAATTTTTGGAAGTATTTCCACTATTTAAACTTACTGAAAAAAGCTTGTTAGAGAACGGATTCTGTTGCTGTTTACCATAAATGAAGAGGTAGCAAGAGTATTTATGGTACTATTCCCAATTTATGATATAATCTCTCTATACATTTGACAAAAATAGCATCTCTGTACCATTAAAAACTTTTCACTGGCTTTCATGCTCCAGTGTTCCTACAGCTATTTTTATGCTGGTGTCATTAGATCAGCTTTTTTGCAGCTCAGTTTAGGCTAGTCAAAACTCCTCTTCCTTATTGTCCTTTACTGCAATAATTACTTTCCCCTTTGGGTCATTTACTTTAGACACATGTCATATGGCTGATGGCATAAAGCAGGCATACAACAACATCCCGAGTGTTGTTTGTTTATTTATTTATTACATTATATTCATTAACTTTACTCTGCCCTACCATGATGTTGTAATTACTGTACAGTATATTTTAGAGAACAAGCAGGAGGCTTTTTCCCAGGTTCTCTCCATGCATTGCCACTGAAGTCTGTATTTTGCAAACATATGCAAACACTTCATATGGGAAGATTTATATTCTCCACTCTAGAGTACTAAAAAAGTCCTATTTCTGAAATCAAAGGAAGCAACAAAAGTATAAAGTGTCTGAATATATTAACAGAGATGAGAAAAAAAGAAGTGATTTCATTTTTGCTTAAAAAAATCCAGAATACTTTATCTTTGAACACTGTTTTTCAAGGATTATTGAAAATATCAAAACTTGTTAGAAATAATGGTTAGAATTTTTTTTTTTAATCTAAAATAACCTTCACACATTAGAAAGATACCAGTTCTTTACTGGAACAAGAGACTGAGTGAGGAAGAGGGAGGGAGAGAGCAGCTAATTCCAGAACAATGAAAGAATTCTCTGCCTTCAATTTATACAACGAAAGGGAAAAATAATCAGAAAGAAAGTGAAAGTTTGTGCTATTGAGATGATGAGAATTGTGTATAGTATTACACTAATGACAGTTTACAATCATTTGATTATAGTTAGGCAGATGGTGCTTCAAGTGTCATGTGAAAGAACCACATGTTGTTCAGGTTGGGAGTGATAGAAATAATAACATACTTGTAAGAATATTTGAACTATTTCTGTGGCTGTGTATCTTTAAAATGACTTTATATTTCCTGTATTCTCAGGAAAAAATATAATATTCTGTAGAGAGTTCTGAAAACTGAATTACAGTAGCAGCTTTAGAATTGAGCCCTGTTAAAAGTTTGCCCAGTGCTTTACACATAAGGCAATAATATTGTGCTGGTTTTCAGAGGAGACAGAGATGAGACAGTAGCAATGCATAAACTCACACTGCAGAATTCTATTCTTATAGAAAAAAGTTTATGCATTTTAATGTGTTTCAACAACAAATGTCACAAAAGTAGAGATAGAAATCTGTCTTTTTTTTCCGAAGAATGTGTGACATGGCAATGTTGACAAGAACTCTTGAAAAAAATGTGTCTGTGTGAGTGGTATGAGGAAAGAAAGAAAGGTGGAAAAGCACAGCAAGGAAAGATTCTCTGAAAACTGAAAATAATTTTAAAGACTCTCTCTAAGGTGTGGTTAGGATAGTAAGACTTACTAAGGTTTTTTAAGTTTCTTGAGAAGTTATTGGATGAGCATAGTTCACATGTTTTTATCAGGCAATTTTTTGCACTACCTACTACAGGAAGAGGAAATAGCAGAGAGTCTGTAATGAAAAGACCTTGAGGATATAAAGGATTCTCTCTTAAAATAATAGACATAGAAGGCAGAGTTCTGCTGTCATTCCTCACTGGAGTTAAATTATCAAAGGACCAGGCACTGTAGAACTTGTACACATCCTCAAAAGTAAGAGTAGTGTCAGGATCCACAACTGGAGAGTTAGAATTGTTCACAGGTTTTTTAAGAAAAAGAATGTGAATGGGTTTTGTTGTGGTTGTTGTTTAAGAAAAACTTCAGCATGTTGAAGTTTTCCTGATGGCTTCTCTGAGAGAATGATGAACACTAGCGCAATGTTGATGTACTCCAGTCTGAAAAGGAAGAGGTACTTGATATTTGAAAAGAGAATTCTTCTGTATCGAGGAGAATAAAGAAATACCCCTTTACTCTTCCAAGAGAAAAAAAAAAAGGAAAAAAGGGAAAAAAGTACAAATTCTCAGTTCAAAGTGAACGCTTGTAAGAATTACCATATAAACACATTTACGATTTTGTTGCTRTATGGCCACTATATGTTTCTATAGATTCTGTGCTAAATTCAACTTCTCCCTAAGGAACATATAAAGAATCAATTCTCATAACTGCCTGGAAGATGTGAGATACATAGGTCCAGAATTCTAAGTCAGCTAACAGGGTGGGTTTATTTAATTTTTCTATTCTGTGGCATATTAGGCTTTCATTTCCTGAACTATCACAGCTTCATTAAAATGAGTTTTTATTGTCCAGCTTTTCCTGGCCATCTTATTAAATACTAACTCTTAGAAGCAAAAYACACTTTCATGACCTGTCTCATAGGCATCGTCTTATACATAGGACCCCTCCAGGTTACTGAATTGTGGAAATCATGGACTCCACAAATTTAGGAGTCAGTACTTCATCATGTTCTTTTCAGTAAGCAAAAAGTAAGTCAGTTATAGAAGTGGGTTTGTTACAGATTGTACAGCAAAACCCATTCAATAAAAATCTGACTTACATATTTGATTAACACCATGAAACCTGTTCTGGGGGTAATTTTAACTGTAGGCTTGTGCGAACTATGCAATATGATTTGCTTTAATGTGGCAGTGGAACTTATCATCTCTCTCTGAATTAAAGTTGCATTTGCACATTTTTACTTTTGAATTAATTCTTTTAGTAACTGTGAACACAGGAAACATCTTTCACTTCATATTCTCTCATAGAACTTKCTTCAGGAGTTTAGCAAAATTGAGGGATTTTCAAAGCCTTTTGAATATATTGTGTAGTTTCTAGATATAGTGTATACTTTTCTCAGCTCACTTCAGTTGGATTAGACTTCTCACCGTATGCCTGTTCTTGATGGGACAGTACTGAAACAAGAATTAATTGATAAATATGTGGATGTTGATTGACAGAACAGTGRAGCTGAAAAGAGAAGCAGTAACCTATTTTCATAAAAAGACACTGAAACAGTTTCTCACGTTCTTTGATTCAAATGTTGTGGAAAAGGTATGTGAAGTAGAAAATGGGAGCAACACAAGTTTTAAGTATTTAWAACATATTTGTCCTCAAAAGGAGCCGGGCAGAGGTTCTGCAGTACAAAGCTGGCTGAACCCCAGGGTACAGCTGCTGCACTGCAGAGAGAGGAGTGCAGCAACAACAGAGCCTGTWAAAATAAACACGTGTGAAGCCGAAACTGCTGAGTGCTCCAGAGATGACAGCAAGTTTTATGTAGCAGATATGACCTTYGCCTTGAAGCTGTTCAAAAGAGGAATGTCTAGCAACATCACATGCCATTGCAAGTTATTTGGAAGGCCAGAGACGGAAATACAAATAGCAATTTAGATAAATTCTTTCCTAACTTGAATGTTGGTAAAATGCATGATTAGTACATCCTCCTGAGACAAAATGTGATCAGAACCCATTGAGACAACTAAAAGCTCTTTTCCTGTCAAATGAAAAACATTGACTTTGATTACAAGTGTTATTTTCAWATTTGTGTACTAAGTCATTACTACTATTTAGAATTTTTTCCTGTTTGCTTTTGTCTGGATTCCCAAGCACTGGAATGAAAGAACAGCCCTGGAACCCCTTTTCCCTGATAAAACTACTGAGTGGTTGTGTGTAATCTCTTGATCTGTTGTGTGATACAAGTTTCTGACAGAACAGTGGAAAGACATAGGCTTTCAAGAAGATATCAAGTGAAAAGACACACTTGRTTTTTTTCCTCAAATCATTATTAATTCCTTTTTTGTGTTACCTTGTAGTATTCATGCAGATTTAGTTTTCTATTTATCAGGTTTATTTACAAGACCAGAATAGGAAAGTAGAAAATTAAAATTTGTATATATCAGTAGTACTTCACTATTTTCATTTTTTACTACTTACCTCTCTAGCTGTCTTGATTTCAAATTAGTACACCCCAAAAATCACAGTACTATGCACTTTAAAGAAAATGTCTTTGAAACAACAATTAATTTGTACATCAGATGCATTCTAAAAGACTAATTTACATATACTAATAGATTCTAAAGGGGTTTTTATGTAGGTTTTTTTTTTTGAGGGCTTTATTGAACTGTGAAACAATTTTAAAATTAGTCATAGTTCTTCATTTTAATCATAAAAAGTTGTAGGAATTTGGCATCTACATGACCAGATATAGCCAGATCACTTAGTSTTTGAAGTCTTTTAGGAATAAGAGCAAAGGTATTTAGTTCCATGGATAGAAATCCTGATTATTCTTTCATCTTCTTGAGGAACAGCGTTTAAATATTGTTCATAGTCTACTCATCAAATATGGTATGACTGCAAAAGACATGSCTTTAAGAGGAAAAGGGACAAAAAAAGTAGTCATTTACATTTATTGTAAGAAACTTATGAGGGGTTTGTTGCAAAATACAGATCAAAGCAGGAGCATGTCTAATTTAAATAGTCTTTTTAGTTTATAACTTGAAAAATCTGAGTTTAATATTTTCTGTAGTGATGCAAATCTAAGCAGATTATTTACTTTTCTTAGACTTCCAGCTCAGAGTAGAATCTTCCACTACTCTTAAGATCTTTCTCAATRTGAACTTTTTSTGCTTAACAGTGAGCATATGTTTGAGGATAGCATGAATTCAATGTGAATTTCTCTCTCTGTTTCTCTGTTTCTGGTAATTGAATGAATATTTTGTGAATTTTAATGAATATCAGGATATCAAYACMATAATCGGAGAGAYTAATAAAAACAACTTTTAAGTAGGTTTTAAAGAAATCACCAWGCTTAGGAGTACTGCCAAATTTATGACTATAAAATATGGGAGACTCTGTCTGGAAAAAGAAAAAAAAACAGTAACAAATATAAACCTATTTGTTTAACTCACTCTTTATCAGACAAGATGAGCATCATTGGATTGGWAATGAGTCATTTTTTCAACTGAGAGAAAAAAGTACAAATCCTCATTCATTTTCTAGTTACAGTCTGAGACTCTATAGTAGTTTTTTAGACAGAGGAAGACATCCTAAAAAGTTAAAAATATTCTTTCATATTTGAGGACTATATTTTGAAATTGCAGGCARTGGTTTTTGCTCTTCTACAAAAATTGTAATGGATTAAATTATAGTTTAAATTTAAAAGAAGAGAGATGGGCAAGGCTAGCATTTGTGGATGTTTATAAGACATCATCTTATAAACATCAATGTTTATAAGACATCAATTTCATCAAACATAGATTAAAAACCTGGTCATCTAGTGTAGCATCATGCTTTGGGTTCAAGTTCCCAGAGTATTTAATTGTAGTTGAATTAGAATTCTTTTTGTTGTTATCAACCATCATAGTGAAAAAAGTCTTGAAAACATGACTRTGACAAAACTGAGGTTCTCTACTTGCAGATAAACTAAGAATTTTTGTCCCCATGTTGAAGGCAGCCAGCAGTGTGCTGAGCAGCCTTTAGAAGGGTTTTGCYGAGAGGTTGAAGGGAGTACTCAGCGCTTCTGAAGCACGTCTGGAGTACAGGGTCCAGTTGTCACCTCCCCAGCACAAGATATAGATATACTGGAGCAAAGCCATAAAAGGGCATAAAAAATTAAGGGCCAGCAGCATCTATCAAACTCAGAGAGGCTGAGAGAGCTGGAACTGATCAGCCTGCAGAAAAATTGGGTATGGAACAAGCAGGATATCAGTGTGTATAATACATAAACACATGAAGGGAGGAAGGAACAGGGAAGTCCAACTCTTCTCACTAATATCCTGCAGGCATAGCTAGACATAAATTAAAATAAAAGGAATTCCACTTAATTTTTTTTTTTTTTTTTTTTTTTACTTAAAGGATGACTCAGCAGTAAAATAGGTTGCAGAATGACTGTGATTCAGGGCTATGAACAGTTCAAGCTGTAGTTTGAAGACCTGAATAAGCTGATAGTGGGAGGGTATTTCTCAAACTTGACCAGTGTTGTGATGTGACTGCTGACATTTTCTGTTCCTGTTTTCCTGACATATTTTACTATTCCTATGAATGATTTTTTGCAGTCAGACCTGGACAGAGCAATCTCTTAAATTCTATTCCCAAGGAAAATTCCTTCAGTAAGAGATGCAGTGTGGTATTGGATTTTAAATACATGTTTATGGTATTTAATAACCTTATTTCCAGTCAAAATAAAGCATGGAAGACAAAAATGGTTTACACAATACTTTAGACATATTCATGGTTTTWTTGGACCTTATCAGATTATTTGTRTCCTCAAGTACTCAGCTGGTATTAATGTTTCCAGCTGCAAGAAAGCATAGGGGAAAAAYTCCAATGATACCTCTCTTTATTATTGAGGTCAGGAGATATGGGAGAACCTTCAGGTTTGGAATCCTGCAAAACAGTGGCTCTACAGTTGTCCTTGAGTCACTAAAGGGAGGGGCCTTCAGCCTCAAAACTCTATGAAAGTTTCAATGTCTTTCATTACTTGGAAACGTTATACAAAAATTATTTTAAAAGTTAAACAATCAAAAGAAATTGATTCTGYGGTTACTCTTGGGCACTCACTGGTGACTGCAGCCTGATAAAGTACATGTTAAATGTCAACTATTAAAATGAAATAGCTGTGTGTTTTAGTTTGGTACRATGCCTAAATAAATAAAAGGTTTATATTCAGCTGTGCTTTTTAGAGTAACTGTTTTATATTCTCTGATGATGTGTTGAAACATCATGAACACAGAAAACTTACTTAAATACCAAAGTAAAATTAAAAGCAAAAGAAGCACTGAAAAAAATTAAAAGAAAAGAGAAATGCATTCTAAATAATGTCACGTGATACGAATTTTCCCACAGATACATACAGTACAAGTTGGGATTTGTACTCTTTTTTTTTTTTTTCACTTGCCCTTCCGGTGGAGTCAAGAGCAAAGGACAAAAACTGAGAGCAGTTGACACCACYTTCCTGCTCTGTACCTTTTGATGTTTCAGAAGCTTCATATTTTTAATTACATTCACAAATTTCCCTTGCTGCAAATWTTTATTTTCTGTAGGACTAAGTAAAGATGCACATAAGCATCAAATAACAAGCATGTCTCACAAACAAAATATGAAATAGGACAATGYGGAAGACATGTTCGTTAGAAATAGTTCCCATCATACTTTATTCTTGCAGGTGTCACTGAAACAGCTGATTATCTACTAGAAGGGAAATCATTAATGTCTCATTTTCTAATTAATTTCCTGATTTGGATAATTTTTTTCATTTTCATCTACCTCCTGTTTATCTTCCTTGTACTCAGAATGTTAATTTCTGTTTCAAATCAACTTCTGCTGAAGTCAGCACCTTTCTAAATAAATATAATTCTTTCAACAATTGTTTAACCTCTAGAATCAATTCTGATTTTCCTGAAATGWCAAGACAGTTAATTTCTTCATCTATGTATTTTCTATTGCATTTTTCATGTAAGAATTTTGCTTCAATATATTGGTAGTRTGGTAGGGTCATTGCTATCCAAAAACAAGAGAAAATTTTATCTGTAACTACCGACACATATTTTCCCTTTTAGATTTTCAAAGTTGTTCTAGAGAATCTAAACTAGAATGATTTTTTTTATTATATTGGATTTCTTTTCTTTGTAAAAAGATTGCTAACATAATATTTATTTCTTTTTTAGTAACCCAAAAGTCATAATTCAAACTCCCTCTGTAATGAACACAGGAAATGTGCCTACATGAATTTTTTTTTATTGATACAATGTTTTTCARTAAATTGCTAAAAGATATTCTTAGTTCAATGTAGGATCCCAAAAGCATGTGAACATATCTTTCTTAGTGGTATTAGTCAGCAAAATTCTATTTATGGCAAACTTGGATTTTGATAAACAAATTACATTTAGTGGATGTTTCAGATTCCAGGCTTCRTTCTTATTTGTTTCTTCTTTTTGTTTTTCTCAGCATTAATAATGACATCTGAAACTTCTCATCCAAGGCTTAATTTCATTTGTGTCTGGATGTTTTTCCCTTTTTATTTAAAGTGCTTATTTAAAATGCTCATCACACTGCAGAGAAGTTGCAAAAGGAAATGTTTGTTCCTTAAARCTTTATGTTTTACTATAAAGAAAAACAAATCTGCTTTTTTTTTTTTTTCAGCATCCTGATAATGCCTTTATAGAAGGCAAACCATGCAAAACCAGATTTTGAGATTAATCCCTATAGATCCACAGTGTTGAAAAACCATACCCTGTAGTCTTGCTCCCCAAAATTAAATGGCACGCTCTCAGCAAATTCAAACCTGTGTGCTTTGTCATTTTTGACATTCTGGCATATAACATACCATTCCAAAATAAGGTTTGCATATACATAAATCCTGTATTTGTCTTCAGCTACCAATAGCTATTGCTCCTCAAATTTACCCTCATCCTTTTTGGCAAACTGTTAATTTTGTAGTCTTTAAGATGATCGTCGTACTGTGTTACTTCGAGAAATAATTTCAGAACCTGTAACTATTTGTGCATATCTCAAGTTGGTTTTAATTTGCCAGGTGTTTCAGTTTCTATAAATGATAAATGAACATTCACACATTGTGTTCTTATTAGGACAAACAGCTGTCATTTTCAAAACCTCTTAATGCTACTTTCTCAGAGTCRATGTTTTTCACTTTTTGCATTGTGGCTTTTGTCTGGAGTGTCTTGCGATATTTCACAGGGCAAACACAGGCTAACTTGAATAGCTGAAAAGTGTATCAATTTGTAGATTATGCCTGTTTTTCCTGATGAAAATGTAATTCAACAATTTTTTTTTATTATTATTATTAGACATTCTTTGTTTTCTTTGTTTCTCTGTAGCAAGGTAATATGTCCTTGATTCCTTATGGTCTTCATGTCTTCCTCCTCAGTCTGCATATAATAAAAGTAAAGCAGTCATAGATTTTAAAGAGAGTAAAATATATTTATATTTCTAATGGATCTAGCATGTTTTAAATTAATACCAAGAACATTGAAATACTTATATATTATTCCTTTCTCACRTTTCCAAAACACAGTTCAACTTTACCATGAGAAATTTAATCTGTCTTCAAACCATCCCCACAAGTTTTCTTGACTCAATCAGGCTTTTTTTCTCTTTTTTTGATCAATATATATATTCAGTAAATCYAAGTCAAATTTTTGAAAAAGTTTTAAAACAACAGTAATGGGTGAAGATAAACACTGGGATTTTGTTCATGGTCAAGGAAAACTGAGAGAAAAAAAATAGAAAGAGCAACAAAACTGCTAGAAAGTGTATACACAAAAGATTGTTCTTCRTATGCGAAATCAGACATAGGTCTGAAGTGCACTGCTCGCATCCGGATTGGAACTATATCAAATAGTATTGAAGGCTAGTTCTGCACTAGTACATACGAGTTTCTGGTTTTATCATGCATTTTGCTTTAGACAGATTATCTTGAGATTTTTAGCATTCACATTATTTCAACAACAGAAAATTTTTAAAAAGTAAGTATTTCAGTGAATAGATGTATTTTCTCTAGTTTAACAAAGAATATTTTTTTAAAGACAACTGCTTACCAGATATCTAAGTCCACTTCCTCTGCTTGAATTTTTTACAGAAAAAAAATACCATGACTCATAATTCAGCTTTGCACACTCACTGCATATAGTGCCTAATGCTAAAGACATTTGGCAGAGGAAGACAGTTTCAGGCTTTTCTCCTGAACCCACAAAACTGTCAAAACCAATCATGTACATAATAGGATTTCAAGGCACTACTGCTGTATTTCAAGGCACTACTACTTTCTCCTGGTAACCTAGCATTGATTTTTAAGACATACGCTATTATTTTATTACTTAAAGYAGTGGCAGTAATGGGCTACCAGCCAAGGCTTTAACAGTTGAAGCACAAGATTCATTAATGAGGTTGTACTGGTCTCTAATCCTTTAAGATATTTATACTACTCCCATCTCATTACGCTTCAATTTATTTGCAGTATTAATGAAATAATTCTCAAAATATCCACAATGTTAAGAAATAAGTTACAGTGATAAGGAGCAAAAGAGGACCCAAGATGCAAAGAAATCAAGACTTCCAGAAGTYTTTCAGGCCTAAATAAACAGCCAGATCTTTACTGGCTTTTYTTTTTCTTTTTCTTTTTCTTTTTCTTTTTCTTTTTCTTTTTCTTTTTCTTTTTCTTTTTCTTTTTCTTTTTCTTTTTCTTTTTCTTTTTTCTTTTTCTTTTTTCTTTTTTCTTTTTTCTTTTTCTTTTTCTTTTTCTTTTTCTTTTTCTTTTTCTTTTCCTTTTTTCTTTTCCTTTTCTTTTCCTTTTCCTCTCAAAGAATCAAAGCTGGCTAGGGACCTAAATATACTTCAGACCTTATTAGCACCTTCATGTCCTCCGTAACCACACGATAATTAACACCACTGACTTGAATGCTCACTGCAAACTCACAGTGGATATTTGCTTGGTATTCATAAGCCTGGTGATGACGTCTTTAAAAATTAATCCCTTGACTGCTAAGAAGGAAAGGAATATTTTTTTCAAACCTGGCTGAGAAATAAGTGGAAGTGAACAAGAGTATAGGCCTTCAACTAACCTCCTCAACTAACACTGAACATTTGTAATTATGCATCATAAATTTCTGTTTTAAAAGTACGTCTGCCATAAAGTACAGGACAATATGTAGCTCAGATAGTATGCAAAATTGGGGAAAACATATCTAAGCATGCCTGAGCTGAAAGGTACCCAAATCATAGGTATTAGTATAAAATGGAGGCTAAAACCATAGATTCTACGATTGCGAGGGCAGAAGAGATGAGTCATTTAAAAAAACCCAATGAAACATGGTAGGGAACTATGTTTTCCATGCTGTTTACTGTTACTAAAACCCAAATTTTACCACCATCAGCAGCTAGTGATTAGTGGTGATTAGGCAGAGCAGGTAGTGGAGCAGAAGTGGCCGTTCTTCCTGCAGCATGGCAAGGTTTTGCTGCTGGGCAAGAGCCAGGACAGAGCATAGCAGTATTTAAATATTTTTTAATAAGCCATTGAGTAAATTTTGCTGTTGTACATTACAGAATGTGTAATTATGTATTTGTCTGTTAATTTCCCTTTTATCTTTTTCTTCCTTCAGTGAAGTTCTGATTTAATCATGCTGCAAACATCCCATGCCTGCAAAGACCAGCCTTTGTGATTTATGGGCTGAATTAGTAATGTGTTAGGTAGCATTACTGTATGCAATAGTGTATCGTGGAGTTTCTGTGATGACTATGCTACAATTTATTTGTTAGCTGACCTGACCAGCCCTGTTCCTAGAACTTAAAACCCACACACAGCACAAACATGTCAAGGTTGATATGGAGCCTCTCTTAAATTTACCTGCAACCATTGATTTCTCACAGCAAGTGGCCAACACTTAATATTTGTCTGCAACACAAAGGAATTCCTGCTGTTTCGCCCACTAAGTCACTTCACTGGGATCGCAACTCAAGGTCTCTATGCAAACACATGCAGCGTGAGGTACAAGCAAAACTGGTTAGACACGTGCACACGCCTACAGGGCTATGATTTTATTGGCATCACAGAGACATGGTTGGGTAGCTCCTGTTACTGGAATGTTGGAATGGAAGAATACCGGCTTTTTASGAAGGACAGGCTGGGAAGATGAGGAGGTAGTGTTGCCCTCTCTGTCAATAATCAGCCAGAATGCATGAAGCTCCACATGGAGGTGGACGAGGAGTCAGCCTAGRTCTTATGGGTCAGGATTAAAGCAAGAGCAGGGACAGGTGACATTATGGTGGGGAAGCACTACAGGCTCTGTGTCAGGATGGCTAAGTGAATGAGGCCCTGTATGGAGAGACAGGAGCAGCCTCATGTCCACATGTGGTCCCCCTGGCCCACATGGGGGAYTTACACCACCCAAATTATCTGTTGGAGTGGCAACACTGCAGGGCATAAGGAATCCTGGAAGTTCCTGGAATGCATTGAGGATAAATTCCCTTCTCCCGATGATAAAGAAACCAATGAGGAGAGGTGCTGGAAGACAAGGAGAGAATGGTGGGGAATATGAAGCTCAAGGGCAGCCAGGGCTGCAGTAACCATGTAATGGTGCTAAGATCCTTAGGGCAGCAAGAAGGGTTCTCAGCAAGCTCATTATGCTGGATTTAGGAGCATAGACTGTGGCATCTTCAGGGCCCTGCTTGCTAGAGAACTCTGGAGGGAAGAAGAGCACAAGAAAGATGCTTAGTATTAAAGGACCACCTCCTCCAAGCTCATGATGAACAAGTCAAGCAAAAACACCAAGAGGCCTGCATGGATATGTAACGAGCTCCTAGACAAAMTCACGGAAGGAAAGCCTACAGGGGATGGAAGCAAGGACAGGTAGCCTGGCAGGAATATAAACAGCCAGGCATCTGTAGGAAAGCTGAAGCCCTGATAGAATTAAATCTGTCCAGGGACATCAAGAACAACATGAAAAACTTCTATAGATACATTGGTGATAAAAAGAAGACCAGAGAAACATGGCCCCTCTCCTGAAGGAAGCAGAAAACCTGATTACCTGAGACATGAAGATGTCTGAGCTAATCAAGAGCTTTTTTGTCTCTATCTTCCTTRGCAAGTGCTCCAGCCATGCCACCCAAGTCCCAGAAGACAAAGGCAGGGACAGAGAGAATGAAGAACCACCTGATGTAGGAGAAGGTCAGTTTCAGGACCATCTGAGGAAACTGAAGGTTCACAAATCCATGGAACCTCATGACATGCACCCACAGGTWCTGAGGGAACTAGTAGAGAAAGTGGCTATGCTACTATCCATAATATTTGTGAAGTTGTGGCAGTCAGGTGACRTTCCCACCTTGTGGAAAAAGAAAACATAGCCCCAGTTTTTAAAAAGGGAAAGGAGAAAGACCCATGGAACTACAGGCCTATAAGACTCATCTCTGTTCCTGGAAAGATAATGGAGCAGATCCTCCTGTAAATTATTCTCAGACATATGTAAAACAACCAACTATATCCTGGGCTGCATAGTAAGAAGTGTGACCAAGAGGGTGAGGGAGGCGATTTTCCCACTCCACTACACTCTCATGAGATCCCACCTGGAATACTGCATTGAGTTCTGGTGGTCCCAGCAAAGAAAGGATGTGAACCTGTTGGAGTGCTTGCAGAGGAGGGCCACAAAGGTAATCAAACAGCTGAAGCACCTCTCTTATGAGGGCAGGCTGAGACAATTGGGGCTGTTCAGCCTGGAGAAGAGAAGGCTCCAAGGAGACCTTATAGCAGCCCTCCATTACCTGAAGGCTACAAGAAAGCTGGATACAGACTATTTCCAAAGGTGTGTGGTCATATATCAAGGGGAAATGGCTATAAACTGAAAGAGGGTCAGTTTAGGTGAGATATTAGGAAGAAATTCTTCACTGTGAGGGTGATGAGGCACTGCAAGAAGTTGCCCAGAGAAGCTGTGGATACCCTACCATGGTAGTGTTCAAGGCCAGATTGGATGGGCCTCTGAACAACCTGGTCTATTGAAAGGTGTCCCTGCCCATGGCAGAGTTGTTGGAAGTACATAATCTTCAAAGTCCCTTCCAATTCAAGACATTCTGTGATTCTATGAACTTTAGGTTTGGCCTAGGCACAGAGAAGGAATTAATCCACAGCAAATTTAACTGGTTTTGCAACCAGAATTTCTGCCCTAGATAATATCGCTTTTCTGCTTGTAACTCATGGAGAAGCAAGTTCTTTCAAATAACAATCTTGTCTGTGAGCAGCTATAAAGGGAGAAAGCTGCCACACGTGTGAAACGATTTTTTACATTTTCAGTTAGCTTTGATCAAAAGCTCTGAGATATATTTTTCTTAGTTCACAAGCATAAAGTTTCCATCTGCTTAATAACAATTTGGAGTAAATGACAGGCACAGAAGAAGTCACTGTCTACGAAGTGTGTCATCATCATCCCAGTTATTTAATGTACAATAGATTCATTTTAGTTCTACCAGAGTTGCAATCAGCATTTGTTTGTATTCAGTTTTACAGAAATCTGTGCCTGAATGCAGAGTTGTAAGTTAAAGAAGAATTTCCAGGGGAATAATATTTTGGCTTCATCATGTTTTCCTTAACAGTCTGCTAACAAATGTTAAATCATATTTGATACTTATTTACGGCCAACTCCAATCTAAGTTGACATTTGAAGTGGTGGGCTTCACCTGTTTTGTTTTGTTCCCTCCCCCCGCCATCATCTTGAATTCCATTCTTGAATTCCATTTCATGGTACGTCAACACATTGTGGTATTATGTGTAAGGGTTGTAACCTGAAGCTTGAGGTGGCAGTGGCATTTTTAGGGAAGTACAATACTTAATATCTGCAATACAGTCTGTTGTGACTGAACATGAGCCATCTACATTAAAAAGATACCATATTTTAAAAGTATGCCTAATCTGGTTCATATGCTGAAATTCTARTTAAGAAAAATGGGAGTCACGTATGCATGATTTACAGAGTGATAGTTTTTACTGGACAGCTAGGAATACCTCTATGCAGTTTCTTGTTTAAGAAAAAAAAAATTAACTGATCATATTTCTTATAAAGCAATATTATGCACCACTTCCGGGAGATTTTGTGAAGAACACAAAAGATGTTCTCAGTAGATTTGCTGAACTATGTGGGCAAAGATTTACAGGCAATGAGTTTTCAGAGGCAACATAGTATATCTCAAGCATATCTCAGCACAAACTGGCAACATGAAAACATTTATCACATAATTTTTTTCTAAAAAATTAAAAAAATACAGTATGCACTCYCAGTGATCTGTCAGAGACAAAGAGCTGTGCAGGCATCCTTTGTATTCTTGCTTTATGTTTTTAGATCTTGTGGTTATGTTTGAGGATGATTGACATAACAACTAATGTACAGTGAGGTATATATAATCTTTCACAGGACAATTATTCCACATGTCAGTTCTCAGCACTTCCAGTTCAAACACCACACTTATCTGTTGGTCTTCATGGATTTATGTGTCATAGGTCTCCACAAAACAAAATCCACTATTGTATAAAAAGAGAAGTATGGGCAGAATGATACAGTTAATAACTTAAATGTCTTCAACCTATGTATTCTATTAGCCATAGCAAAGCTTTACCAGCATGCACCATTTAATAGCTGATTTATACAAATACGAATAGTGTATGTTTGTGGTTATTTATTATTTTTATTATTATTATTATTATTATTATTATTATTTTGGATTTGGCATGTAATAGAAGAAAAAGTGTAGGGAAAAAAGAGATCACACTCATAGGCAGAGGAAAGCAACAAAAGATACCTATCAGGAGCAAGCACTGTATCAACATTTATCAATAAAATCTAAGCTGGAGGCTTATTTCTTGAACTTGATATACAATGAATCACTTTCTTGAAAATAGCTACTTACATGGCCTCAAATCTTGTTATAATACGTGCCACATCTTGCAAGTAACATAACAGCAAAACCCACAGAATAATACAAAGCCTTCTGAATTCACAATATTCTGCTGTACAGTGAAGCTGAAATACCACAGGAGAAAGGTATSAAGGGAAGACTTAATGCAGCCTGGCAAGCACATTCCTCAGCCCATAAAGGATTCTACTGTTAGCCTTTCAGAATCTTTCCAGGGCCTTTTCTGCATTATATTAAAATAAAAAAAAACAACAAAAAAACCCAAATTCCACTAAACCCAAATAATCTCTGTAGACTACTACTAATTTAGTCATAAAAAAGAGACAACAGATTTCCTCTTAGATTACTATGTTCCAAGCAATTATGTCACTGTTTTGATTATGTCAACTGCTTTGGGAGTTAGCTATTTAATCATGGAATCATAGAATGGTTTAGTTTGGAAGGGACCTTAAAGATCATCCAGTTGCAACTGCCTTGCCATGGACAGGGATATCTTTCACTAGATCAGGTTGCTCAGAGCTCCATCCAACCTGGCCCCAGACACTTAGGGATGGGGCATCCACAGCTTCTGTGGGGCAACCTGGTCCTGTGCCTCACCACCTTCACAGTATAGACTTTCTTTCTAATGTCCAATCTAAACCAACCATCTTTCAGTTTAAAGACATTGCCCCTTGTTCTCTCACTACATACCCTTTCAAAAAGTTCCTTTCTATCTTTCTTGTAGGCCTCATTCAGGAACTACTATAATGTCTCCCCAGAGCATTCTCTTCTCCAGGCTAAAATATCCCAATTCTCTCAGCTTTTCCTCATAGGAAAAGTGCTCCAACACTCTGACCATCTTCATGGCCCTCCTCTGAACTCACTCCAGCAGGTTCCTGCACTTATGTTGAGGGCAGCACTGGATGCAGTAGACGGGCAGAATCACCTCCCACATCTTTTGGTCACACTTCTTTTGATGCAGTTGAAGACACAATTGACTTTCTGGGATGCAGCCACACATTGATTGCTCATGTCCAAGGCAAGGTGATATTAATTACATTATGCTTAGTAAGTTTCTAATTCATGGGTGCAACAGATCTATGCACTGTCTACAATTTACACTCATTATCTCTGTCCTCTCTTCCAAATACACTGATTGTTTTCCTAAAATTCTGATAAGTACGTATTTTTCTGTAATGCTTCTCTTTAATGACTTTTCTAATGATCCTAGTAGTCCAGAACAGCATGTTTTTCGTCTGCAAAATCCAGCTTTTTTGTATATCTATTGCATGATTTTATGCTGTAATTGCAGTTACTTTCAAAAGTAGCAGCGACTCCAGTACTTGCTTGGTGTTTCAGTGTTATGATTTTACTAAGGCTCTGAGTGTCAATTATGAATTATGGAAATATTTTAAACAATTTAGAGGTAATCTTCATAATTATTTTATGAACTTCAGCAGGTAGTTAATTGTACTGTCATAAACAATTTCTGATAATTCAAGATATTATCTTACACTTCTAAGAATCAAAAGAATTAGTCCAACCCCCAGCTTACTTACAATAAGTCAGACTCCAGCCATCTTCACAGAATTCAATTCCCCAAGGGAACCAGGCCTGGCTCACAGACTTGGAACTCATAGTGCTGCAGTTCTCTGGTGCTGTTCTGTACAGTTTTTGTAAACCTTTTTGTTAGTACATAGTTTTTAAACCAGTGATAATGCTAGTTAAAGTTTGATGGATTAGGCTTTGAGGCCATGTTCAATAAACGACTGCTAAGCACTATTTAAAGTCTAACTAACTAAGGTTTTTTTCCACAACACTAGGGATTCGTTGATGTTTTTCCACCTCTCTCTTGTATATGAATAATTTTTAAAGCAAATAGGTTTATACCACTGGTGTTTGAAGAGTGGCTTACTGAATACTAATTGCTAATTCTGGTACATAGCTAAAATATTTCTTAAAAACTCCAGCAGCAGAGAMTATTTCTGAACACCTGGCTTCCTCTCAACAGGCAAATAATTTACTACTAAGACCCTGAGCTTCCCTCAGGAGAAGAAACTAGAAGTCAAATATCTTTCCAAATGCTTGGTATTTCAAAGACATTTGTAACAAATTGCTTTCAGAAAGAATATTTACTTTAACCAGCCTGATTGAAAATTACAGATCTTCAATTCTGCCTTTTCTGAATCTATATAAATGAAAGTCTTGCTAGGAAAATAAAAATTATATTTTACTGCATATATATTTTGCTATAAATGTTTGGCAATAAAAGTAGCATGATGACAAAATATACTTTAAAGGATAAAAAATTAATGGCAATTTTCACCCCTTCGTAACAGACACAGGTATAAGCAGAGAAATAAATTTTAGCTATATTTTGTGATGGCATCTAGATGCCCCAAATCAAATTATATATTCCCTGTATCAGATGCATATAATCAGGACAAAGGAAAGTCTCTGGCCAGAAACACATTTTCAGTCTAAATAAGTAAGAGAGAGCTTTTCATAGATCTCAGAATGAGGAAAGACACTGTATTCTGACAAATTACATAGGTGACTATATACATTTTTAACCCTATATGGAGGCATACTTCAGGCAATAATTTCAGTTGAACATACTAGGTCAGATGCATTTCGCTACCTTGGAACTGATGAGGATATAGCTTAAATTATTTGTCTAAGTTCACACAGTAAAAAAACAATGTTCAAGCACAGATCTCCTGAACATTTCATCATTTATATAAATTTTCTCTAAATATGTAACTTTTGCCTAACTGTATGTTGTAGATGTAAGTTCTGAAATCAAATTCCTTTTGGTGCAAATCAAGCAGACATTGTTTTCTTTTCTTCTTCAACATCTTAGAAATATGTACAACACCTTGGTCAGCATCCAYACAAAAATAAAAGCCTTGCTCTCTTACAGACAAGTTTCATGAATATGAAATACAAAACTTTTAAGTATGTTTTACATGTAATATTTTACACCTGAGGTCTTTAGAATTGGTTCCTTGTGCCTATAGGAAGATGTTCGCTCTTGCTAAGACTGATTCTTACTCCTCTCATATGATAATGACTCATCAATACTTGATGGATTAGAGGGGAGTTACATGATTGAATGTAGAATTCTTTGTGGGATGATCCTTTACTACTGGGTTTTTCTTCAGTCAGGTCAATGGCTTTCTAAATTCCATCTAAACCTGTAGAACATTCTCTGGTGCCTAGGAGGAATGTTAGCCAAGTCTGGCCATCTGCTACCCTCTGAAGACTATGCCTGCAGAAGACTGTGCTTGTGTGGAAACTCTCAGATCTTCTGAAACTTTCGTCTTTTACCAGATATCTGGACAAGTGTCTTTGAACTTGAGACATCTGACTCCCTTCTTTTAACTGCCAGACCCTGAGAATCCTAGAAATTTCTCTGCTTGTAATAGATAAATTTCACAGCAGGTAATGATGTATTTTTCTCTCCTTTCAGGGATACCACAAGACCCAGAATTTCCTTAACAGGAATGACCATTTATTACATACACAGTTGAGGAAAAATACCTAAATATTTTTTGTCCACTAAGTGGATGGTTTCTTACATAGAAGTGAAGGAATGGGGTTAATTTATCTTCCAACAGACAGTATGTAAAGTTTTGTGATTTCAAAGTTAAATTGAAATCTGCACAATACAGAAGAAGGTGGCAGACTGCGAAGCATAAATACATGTGCTTCTTCTGCCTCCAGATAAGAAATGTATTTTCTGTTTTGAAGTTTGAATGTATTACATGGTAGAGTTAGTACGGACAGCATCTCTTTCATGTTTGTTCCTTTTTGATTTTGGTGAAGATATTTCTAGTATCATTACGAAAAGCTATTGGTTGAACCAAAATGTTGTGGGTTTTTTGTTTGTTTGGTGTTTTTTTGTTTTGGTGGGTTTTTTTGTGGTTGTTCCTGTGTGGATGATTCCAAGAAAGATGTTCCAGTGCCCTGTGTCATCTCACACTAACAGAACTTTTGAGGGAACCAGACTGCTTGGGGAAGGTGAGTGGGCCCTCGGAATTCCCAGAATGATTCTGACCAGTATGGTTTACCGAAGGACTCTGCAGATCTTAGGATAAGTCCAGTTTTCGAGGTCAAATGTCTATTTCCTGTGGGATTTTTGTGGAAAAAAATAATGTATTGATGGTACTGTATAGACAGAGACTTCAAGAATCTCTGGCTAGTACYATCTAAGATGTGCAATCTAGTTCTAAATACACTCATTGGGGTGTAAGAAGCAGTACTGCTAAAATGGTTTCTAAATTAAATTTGTGCTTTCAAGAAACAAGAGAAGTAGGTACTTTTCGAGTATAGGAGAGGAAGGTTGCATATCTCTGTGGYCATTAACTCATCATGACACTAGACTGTTGAGAGCATAGATTAAGCCCTTAAATACAGGTTTTCCCTCTGAACTTTTCCTACCATTGTGCAATCTGATTTTGAGGTGGTGAGGAATATAGTTAATTGGGAGCCTTGTCCCTGGAATTTCTTTCTCTTTGATAGCAGTACAAAAACTTATCTTATTTGAGAGAAAGAGACATATTTTGTCCCAGAGCTTGTGAGCCTATGAGTTTTCCCTTAGTTTCACAGTCTTCCATTTAATATAAGATTAATAAAAACACCTTATGTGTAAATCAATTACTGTTAATTTTAGTTTATTCCAAATCATCTCCATTTACACAACCCATTGTATTCTATGGCCTTCATTTTCTTGAACCTTCATGGTTTACCAAAATAAGCATAAATAAAATAGCATCAATATTGTTGTTGCATTTTATTGTCTGGTAATGTTGGTAATCCTGTCTAATATTTGACCATATTATTATTCGTAATCCTGTCTAATATTTGACCATATTATTATTCTAAGTATTTCTTCCCTATTTTCTATTTCATTTGAGATTTTCTATTCCTATATTTCTATTTTCGTCTGAGATTATAGAGATTTAAAAAATTACACAGTTCTCAATCTTATTGATGGTCAACACATGGTTCTGCTGTGGTTGCCCTTTAAACTCATGGCCCATTCTAATTTAAAAACAATACCTTTGTTGCTTTGTTGTTTTGKTTTTTTTTTCCTTCTGAAAAATCAATATTTTATTCCATATTTATGTTTAAATTATGATTTTATGATTTGATCTGGTGACTGATTGGTGATTTATTATTTGTTAATACACTGCATCAGTAACTATATCTGTTTTATTTACCCAAGATCCTGGTTTGAACATTTACAAATTTCATTTACTTTTTTCCTAATCACTGCATCCTATTTCCATGAGGGTTTGAAAGACCATTTTATTACCAATTATATCACCTACCTGCTGCTAGATACACTGAAATGACACATTTATTCATCTTCATTACCTTTGAGGCACATTTTTAGAGACTGTTGCTGCTTTATGTGGATTCAGACCCTTCTACGGCTGTCTTCCCCACTATCGAATTTTGCCCTTGATCCCTTCCATTGGCAGTCTGATGATGAAGTTTGATGTAGCACGCAGAAATCTTGGTGGATTATCTTCCATTCTTTTGGGGTATTTTTTCCATTTTCACTTTCAGCTATACATCTTGGATTTCCTAATGTCATCTGGTATGTCTCCATATACCTGTTGTAATACAAGTCTCAATGAGTTTTCAGTGACTCACATTATATAATAATATAGCTGCTAGCAAATTTTGAGGAATATAGAGATCTTCAACAGCTTTTCAGAAGGTAGCAGGCTTGGGTCGTCATGTATATTCTTCAAGTACAATGTCTAGTAACATTGTTATTTTAGGTGGAATTTGGCTGCAGGCTTGATGTAGAAGGCAATTGTGCCGGTTTGGCCAAAATCTAGCAATATATCCTCTGAGGGAAAACCAGATTACAACCACCCTTCCCCCCACAGGGTTCGGGGGAAAAAAAAATTTCCTCGAAGGAAGGTGAAAAAAAAAATAAGAACTATTTATTTAACAAACACACAGGAAAAGGATAATAATGCTAAATAATGAAATGAAAATCTCTCACTATAGAGAGAAACCTGGGAAGATTTCAGAGTCCTTCTGTAGGTGTGGTCTCTCTCCTCCTCGGAGCTGGGTTGGCGAGGGCCCACCCCCGGGCCTYGGGGAAAAATTCTCCCGATGTGTTCTGATGTTGTTGAACAGTCCAGAAGAGAAGAAGGGAAAAAAACAAAGTCCCAGGAAACAAAATTCAGCTTTCCGTCTCAYGCCGGGAAGAGAAGGAAAAAAAAACCGAAACCGCTGGCCAAAGAAAGCAAGCAGGGTGCTCCCTCCTGCTCCTGCAGCCAGAGAAACGCAGAGGAGTGTATCTCCGTGTCCTTGAGAAACTGTTTTGAAAAGTTCATTTGGGTTTTTTTTTCCAGCTCAGTTTAAAGGCACAAAAAAGGCACAAAATTACTTTTTGGGCATAGAGCATGATAGGGGATACACATAATAGAGTCACCCCAAGACAGCATTCTGACTAGAATATAAATTTATTTTTCCCTAAAAATATACCAGTATAAGTAATACAATTGCCTTTCAACTCTTTGCAGTGTTTCTTTTTTGTTTTGTTTTGTTTTCATTTGGTTTTGGTTTTGTTGAATCAGTCCAAGTAGAGTGACAACTACTGCAAGCTGTTAAACAGAGTTATGCTCTGGCAAACATACTTCTGTAATCCTGTTGTTAACTGATGTTTGTTTTATTTAGGGCRGAGTAAKACTTTTTTTGGCGCTTTGCTTCTAGAATGGTTGGTATTTCTCAAATTTTCAAAACTAATAGATAGATTTCTAGGTCTATGATTTAATCCTGATTCTTTGGCAGGCCTGAGAACAGTAGAAACTGTGAATTTCCGTAAAGCATTTAGATTGTAACCTGATGCCCAAATACCCTCCATTATTTCTGCTAATGAAAAGGTGGTAATTTGAATTCTTGAAAATTAGATGCTTAAATCAGGTAAGATTTCTAGTTTAAAAAATAACCTGTCTATTTTTTTTCTCTGAAAGAATCATCATTCCATAGATTTGCATAATATTTCTTTACATTGGCATTCTTTAGTTATATAAGCATCACATATATAAGTTTCCTAAATTGCACTGTAGAACAAGAAATTTCCTTGTCATATGGGGTTTGCAATGTTCTTTAGGGTTTGCAATGTTCTTTGGATTTATTGGTGCCATTTGGCTGYTATTTGTTATGAAATTCTGGTCCGATTCTGTTGGGTATCTTGAATTCCTAAGAATTCCCTGCTAATAAATGGGGTCAACAGCATTCATTCAAGACTAAACACAACATGCTTTACACAGTCCAGCTTTGTTCATATAGAAGCCATGACACTGCTGAAGAAATGCTTTGATAATCAGAAGAATGTATCAAAATATTATTCTTCCCAAATTATGCAATTATTTTCCAGTTGTTTTCATCCTCTGTACTAAAACACTACACTTTTCTATGGGATATTCCGAAATTATGCTTCTGTTGACCACAAGTCTTCTGTTCTAAAAGTTTCTAGTTTGAACTAGATATTTGATTTCAAATTTACAACTTTAAATATAATTTGAAAGCAGCATGTTAATTTAAAATGGTAATTTGGCAGTTTAGGGAAACTTGTTTTGATGGGCAGGTTGCTAGACCAATTAAATAATTTGGTAAYGCCTCTGTGATGTACATGTTTAAGAAAGAAGAGACCGCGAGAAGTTCCTTTTCTTTCTTCGCCTCTGAGGGGAGTGCGGGGACCCAAGCTCCGTCCTGGAGCAGACCTGGGCCCCACCCAGGGCAGCAGCTCGGAGCCGGGCTGCTGGGAGAAAGCCAGCCCATAGCTGCGAGTGGCCATGTGGGCAGAACCACACTCCACTGAGATCGGGACCGTGCAGCCGAGATTCATCTGAGGCCACCGCAGCCCACACGAGGCCGGCGGGCCCTTCTGCGCAGCTGGCGCGGCTCAGCCTGAACCAAGGAAAAACACCACGCAGCCGGCAACAAAAGACAGGGTGAATCTTTCCCCAGTGCAGAGCCCAAACAAGATCAACTTGTCAGCTGAAAACTTACAGATACCAACTTTCTTCCAAGTCAGGGAAAAGGGAAAGTGATGTCATGTGAGGAGGCTAACATGGTGGCACCACAGTCAGTGGAGGAAAGGAGAGAGAGAAGGGGGTCCTAGCGCCGGAGCTGAAAATTCTCCTGCAAGCTGTGGTGAGGACTATAATACAACAAATTATTTTCCCTGTAATTCATGAGATGAGGCACATGAAGGGGTGCAGAAATTCATGTGCAGCCCGTGAAGGAAAACTGCYSACTCCAGAGACACAGATGCTGTGAAAGGCTTTTAGAGATTGAAGAAGAGAGCCTTTGCTTTCAGCTGGAATAGCTCATCCTTAAAAGACTAAAACCCCATGACTATTATGACCCCTGAYGGCAGTGTGGGAAGACTGTAAGGTTCGTGGGAGAGATTTTTCACTGCAGCAGATTCGGGCAGACTGTTGTTTGTGAAGTTTAAAGCCATGCTGGAGAAGTTCGCAGAAAACTGTCTTCCATGGGAGGAATCCCATGGCACAGCAGAAGAAACTCTTTTCCTTAAACATAAAGAAAGACCCTTAAGGAAAGAAACCAAAATCCCATGTTTGTTTCCCTTGCGCGGTTTGGAGGAAAGAGGGAGGTACTGGAAGAGAAAAGCGTTCTGAAAGTTTGCGTTAGCTTCTAGTTGTTCTTTTTACTTTTAATTATGTTAGTAATAAATCTTCTTTATACTGTTACAGTTGGACCTGTTTTGCCTTGAAGATTTTTCCATTTTCCTCAATGATCCTTATTTCACCTCATGAAAATGAAGTTTCAATTTGCCCTTCTCTGCTTAACTATAGCAGAGGCAAATAGGTCTTGTGGTGCTGGTGCTAACCAGCGTCAAACTCCCACAAGTGGACATCCCAATTTCAAGTTGTTGACATAGCTAATATCATAGTTTTTGTTTACAAATGTGTAAATTCACTTTTTTCCCCGTATAAAAATGACAGTATTTGTCTTTCAATCCTGAATAATGGTCAAAAACAGATATCGAAATACCTGAATATTTAGGGAATATATATGTAATTTCCTGAAGTTTTTCAAACAGTATTTTGGGAACTTTTTTTCTGTTTGAAACAAAAAGTATAAGCAGGTATGATGGACGCATACAGGGAAAATAACTGTTACCCCAAAAAAAAAAGTGACCAGGTCAAACTATATTTCAATTATATCAATGAAGGAGCTGAGTATTTCCCATTATGTAACCAAAGAGACAGCTGGAAGCATCAGTTCTGACACATCTACAGCCTAGATGGTAGAGTAGGTGTGTGAATTGACACGTTCACGTARCCGGGACAACCACTAAGTCACAGCTGAAATGCAAAGAACAGATTTATTTCATTACCTTGCTAACAAAACTGGACATCAGAGACACATGGGGTCACAGGCTCCATTAGGCTTAGTTCACCCTAGAGGTTGGGGCAGAGATGTCCCCTGCCTGCCCCAATATAACAAAAAGCATGCACAGTTTAGCACAAGGCCATGATTTTCTGATCTCTTTGTCCCAGCAGAAGGCTCAAGCATGTCTGTGAGAGTGTGATATCTCTACACAGGTGTTCTACCTCTCAAAATAGGTAGAGGATGAACAATATTGGGCATAATAAATGGAATTTTCCCGCACCAATATTTTTAGCATTCCCAACTGCAAGGTCACTATGAGTGAAACTATTCTCTCCTCCTCACCAAATTTCTAGTTTCAACCCTTTCCTCYCAACAGTAAAGAAATAGAGAAAACTGTAGGTTACCTTGGAAAGCAGTGCTGAACTGTGGAGGCATCATAGAGGGACAGATGTAATGAAGAAGACTAATTGACCTAGAAAGTAAGAACCATCCCTTGTAACTGGGTGAGAGTCCATAGATGCAGGCTTCGATTTTTGAATAAGAGGACAGCTGAAACCCAAAAGGAAAGCTGCACCTATATTTTTCTGCCTCGCCTTTTCCTGCAGAAATATAAATCAGAGCTCTTCATGGAAGGGGTTAAGGGCACATTAACCTACATAGGACAAAAGCTTCCTAATAGCATATGACTTTCTAAACCTTGAGCTTTACTTAAGTTCTGTTGTCCATGAAGTTGGAGACCTGGACTGACAACAATGACAAAATATGAGCAGGGATGATGGAATATAAAGCCTGAACAAAGTGAGTACTCTCTGATACCATTATAAACTGAAACAAATACTTTCTAAGTGTTTATGTCTTCCAGTGTCTGGGATGKGCAGGGCATCCATAGGTCAAAGCAGCAGTCCACTGCTTTTCAAAGCACTTTACATTGAAAACTGTTTTATCTGCAGTAGAAAGGGAAACTGAAGACAACTGACAGGGGTAGTGTTTCCACAGAGAGTACATGTCAACTATAAAGCACACCACTGGTCTAAGATGAAAGCCTATATTGTTCTATATCAATAAATTGATATGTTTATCAGGGACTCCATTCATCACAGATGGGGCAAAAATGATAAAGTGTCTCTCAAACTGTTAAAACTCAGGGCTAGAACAAAAGCAAACACAAAAGGTAATGGCAGAAGAGGTGTGAAAAATAGAGACTCAGAAAAGAAGCATTAAAGTGACTCAGAGAATAAAAAAAGAGGCCCACTCACTAAGACTGCTGGAAGGTAAGAAAAGAAAGTGGATACCAATTAATGATTAAAGCATGTGGAATCAGAACACTGAAAGAAAACAATAGGAGTAATTTCTCTGACCACTGGTAACACTACTTAGTTTCAATAAAATTATGTAAAAAAAAAAGTAAGAAGTGCAAAGGGTATGGAGTTAATGTAGCCTGAGACAGAAGATACATTCCTGTCTTTAAAATATTGATCAAACTCATAAATTCTATTGCTTTACATTCACTGTAAATCTGTTAGTCTTCATAAGTTTTAAGGCAGTTTTCTTTAATTTTAACAGATAAAATTATATATACATGAAAAATAATTACATCATTATAATTTAGTCAAAGACAAAAGTGAAAGATAATTAAAAAAATTTCCAAAATATGTGTTTTGACAAAAAGAGAAATAACTCTCTTCTGTATAGAAAGAAAGACAGAGCCTAAAATGTGGAACAATGTAGTACATAGAGCACATACTAAGAATCTGAAATAACCAGGTTTGATCAAGAAACTTGAAACAAGGAACATAACTTTCCTGCATGAACACAAATTAACCATCAGAACAATGGCTGTGAAGGAGAAAAGGCCTCACTTGTTCTCTGTTTCAGTAGAAAATAAGCTGCAAGGTTCCAAATTAATGAAGTACAACCTATGTCATGCTTAAAAATTTACTTTGACTAGGAAGGAGTAATTAGCTGATACAGTCCATACATCAAAGAATGAAAATATGTATTTCACTTTAATAGAGCTTTGTATGTTTCAAAAAAAATAGCAAGGTTGTTAGACTCATGTTCACTTCTAAAAGTAATAAAACATTCTGTCATGAGTTCTCTCTATATTATCCAGGCAAAATGAAAAGCTAAAAATTATAAGCAATTCATTCATGCCTTTGGGGAAATAAAACAAATGAGTGTAAATAGGGGTTTTAAATGAGTTTGTGTCCTGCCTGACCTTTGCAAAAAAACTCTTACTTAATAATACCAACAGAGATGATTATCAAATAAATTAGATTTGTCCAAACACAGTTGCACAGTTTTGAGTTCCATGTAATTATGAAAATAAGATTCATTGTTAGTAGTGGCTGGTAGTAGTAATGCTTAGTCTAAATCAAATCCTCTACCTTAGGCAAATATGCACCTTGTCAAGAGAGCATTCTTGCCTTGAACTKTTTGCAGTCAAAGACCTACATCCCAGAAACACTTACGGGGGAGATTAACTGCGTGCATCTGTGTGGTCCCATTGTTCTTCTGATTTTGCACTTGGTGTCATTGTAATCAGATATATTTACACTTACAAGATATGGGTCCATGTAGACAAGACCGATTAAGAGCAAGGGGAAAAATGTGTTTTCCTCCTTACGTAAAGGAGCAGCTGAGAAACCACTCACAGCATTAGGTTATGGTTTGGCTGTAATCATATTTCCAGTTAATTCTTGGAAATCATAACTGGAAGCCAAATGAAATTAGTGCCAGTAACAGCCTGCATCTATTTTGTGTATTCAGGTTTCCTTTTTAATCCTRAAGCAAAAAAAATCGCTCCATTGTGTCTGTTACAGAGAGGGGAACAAGCACCTGTATTCCAAGGCTCTCAAAAAACTTCTGGATATCCTCTGGTAGCTAAGAAAAGAAAACGAGTCACAACCTCACCCAAATGCCTCTCTGCATTTTGTGTTCTGGTGTTTACACCCTGGAAATTCAGAAGCTGGATTTAATTGTGGAATTCTACAGACAGTAAAATATACACAGTACATTAAATATTTTCTGCAATTTTTTGGATTTGGTTTGTGGGGTTTGGGTTTTTTTTGGTTTTTGGGGGCTTTTTGTTGTTGTTTTATTTTGGTTTGGGTTTGTTTTTTTTTTAATCCTTACAAATGTTACACAAAAAGAAGTACCAACTTTATAATAAACTCTGGAGCTAGAGGAATGCGAGGGTTCCAATTCAGCCAGTGGAAAACAAATGCTGAAAGCTTTGGAAAATAATGGAATTTTTACCTAAGACAAACTTTCTTCTTAGATACAATTAAATATACGTTCCATCCTATCACAGACAAGGGGGAATAGCAGGAAATGGAAAAAAAAAAACAAGCCATCTTTGTGTCTGTTTTAATTGTCTCTAATAAAAGTACAAGAAAGACTGTGCTGCATATTGGAGGGAGTTTGGCCTTGGAAAAATCCTCCTCTGAAAGCATACTTTAGAATAGGAGCTGTGCTTCTGGTGGGCTAAGGTTTCTTGAAATTGCTTAATAGGAACCATGGGTGCAATGATGTTAACACAGCTTCGAATGAAATCAAATAGAAATCAAATCCCTAAGCAGAAGTGTACTGAGGTCCAGATTCCACTCCAGCTGCAGTGCCCTTCTATTGACTTGCTCCAGACTTTTAGAAGCACTAAACCAGTAGAAGACTGCTGGAAAAATCCCYAGGTGGAAATTAGGCCATCTGAGTCTGCATCACAGACTGCAGATGACTGCGTCACAGCTGGTGATTAATTCACTGTCAAAACCCAGYGGCAAACAGACAAAAAGCAAGAGCTTACTGGCAAAGGAGAAAGTGAATGAAAAGACTACTAAAGATGAAATATTTTCTTTTATCATATGTGTGTAAGGCATATCACTTGCGGAGGAAATATTATTTGGAACATTATTTCAGGGCATTATGTCCATAATGAACTTTGTTATCCTTCCCATCATCACAGATTTATATTTGGCCCTTTTGTCTCCATTTCATCAAGTACACATCCAGTGATAGGGTAGAAGAAAGAAAGAGAAATATTTTTGCTTTTATTCGTTGGTGTTTGATATTCCTGTGGTGCACTCACTCTGAGATCTGAGGAACTCCAGTGAAATAAATTGTGACACATTTAATGCTAAGGATTAAAACATGCATTTATGACTAATTCATATCATTTGCCCATAACCAAACCTGAATACTATCTTTATCTTTTCAATTTTCCTTCCTTTTCCAGCATTGTTCTTAACTCTTTGAAAGAATGTGAGTCACTTTTAAAATATTCTAAAACGGAATTATSAAATCATAGCTCATAGAATGAAAGGGATTGGAAAATGCTTTCAGAGGTTACCTGTTGTGATTAAAACTGAGCTAATATATGGAGGTTGTCTCAGGGTCAGCTGAGTTTTTTTTTGCTGGGT
This sequence comes from Parotia lawesii, assembly GCA_003713295.1. Classification (NCBI taxonomy): domain Eukaryota; kingdom Metazoa; phylum Chordata; class Aves; order Passeriformes; family Paradisaeidae; genus Parotia; species Parotia lawesii. The sequence goes on from RAHM01000106.1 coordinate 2,122,435, forward strand.
TTTTCTTGCTTTTTTTTTTTTTCCAAAATACCACTACATGTGTTTCCCTCTGTCAGAGAGTTTATAGTCTTAGTATACAAGAARAAATGCTAACGGGATATTAATATCAGGAAAAAAGTGACAGACTGGCTTGCCCAAATGGAATACAAAGCTGTGCATCATCAATATACAAAGAGTTATTACAATTCATATCTGTGTTTCTGAGGCTTGAACAGAATGGTCTCTGTCCTTTCTGAGATGAAATGTGGGAGTGAGAATAGAATACAATAAAGTTTAAACAAACCTGCTAGRTTAAGACAGTAATTTTCTTGTAATTGGAGGATTATTCTTTCTTTTTTTCTATTTTTATGCTTTAAATTAAGAAATTATTTATAATGTACTGGGGAAAGAGTTATGGGGAAACAATTTTGTTTGACTTTTAGTCACACCACTGACTCATAGATTTTTTTAAATCTTTTGTGTCGTGGAATATTAAAATCAGATGCCTATTTCTTCAGATGAATTGAAGCATTCAACATGAGGATATGTTTGAATGCAGCAATACCATGGCTTTTGCTGACTGCCTGATATGCACATAGAAAAGAACTGTTTCCAAAGTAAAATATTTTTAGAGAAAGTCTGCATTTTGAATGTAAGGTAGTAAGGCATGTCGCTGCTAAAATACTGGGCATCTTGTTACCAATATATTTCAGTTCCAGCATCAAGGAGGATAAAACAGACAAGCTATCACCTTTGCTACAGAGGAGTATCAGGTAATATKCGTGATAAGGGTATTAGGGAGGAGCTGAGTGAATAAGCTGAATAGACTATCTCTAGGCTGATCCCTTAAATGTAAATCATGACAACTGTCAGGTTTCCTGTGATCCCAGCGAGCTATGATAGCAGCTGGGAGATAAAAAGATACTGTATAAGTTTTATGTCCCCTACTTCCCACAGCAGAGTAAGCAGTATTTCATAATTTGCCATAGTCCATGGGCAACAATGTTGGAAACGTATCATACTGGTTGCAATAGAGTATTTTTGGTGCTCATTTGGCTTTGATTTTCTTCTTGTTACTCTTCTTTGGCTCTTGAGGCTAACTTGTTATTTATAGTCTTTGAGACAGGGATCACTTGGTCTGGAAGTTACTCTATTTCTCTACTSTTTCAGCTAGTTTTGTTGAGATTGGTATCTGTGGTCAGCTATGTCTGCTGGAGGGCTCCTATGAAGCAGTGCTAAATTGAAGCCTTCAGCCAAATAGCAGTGACAAAAAAATACCAGATAATCTGTCTCTACATTCTAAAAAAAAAAATCAGTGGAAAAATAAATATATCTGACAAGAAATTAAGGTTTGTTCTCAGCTTCCATACAAATTTGTCCTTGTTCCCTTCTTAGTGTCACCTCTTTGCACTGCTCTCTGAAAAAAACTGGAAAGGACTGCATATTGGTTATTTATCAATAAATTGGTATATTCTCTATCTGCAAACTGTAGGATGGATAGAAACAGGCTGTTACACAAATATTTATCAATAATTTAATACTCTCTTTTCAATACCTTGGGTGATTGCATTTAATCCTCTAGAGGCAAATTACTTTATTGATTTTAAAAGCCATTTCAGCTGGAGAAGCAAGATTAACTGTTCATGAACCTATAGTAATAATTGAGATCTCTCAAATACCACAAATTGTTATGGGATCTAATTAAGCTACCATTACCCTACAGAAATCTTCTAAGGAGTGTCATGGTTTGACCGTGKTTAGACGTCATGTGCACACCAAAGCCACTCTATCACTCCCCTTCTAAATTCCACAGGGGAGAGAAAATATAGGGAAAGCTCGGTGGTTGAGATAAGGACAAGGAGAGATCACTCAGCAATTACTGTCATGGGCAAAACATACTCGAGGAAATGAATTTAGTTTAATATCAAGCAAATCAAAGCAGGGCAATGAAGAGTAAAATCAAATCTTGAAATACTTTCCTCCCATCCTTCTCTTCTTCCTGGGCTCAGCTTCACTCCTGACTTCTCTACCCTTATCCCCCAGGTGGCACATGGATATGGGAAATGGAGGTTGTGGCTAATTCATTATGTGCTGTCTCATCCATTCCTTCTTCCCCATACTCTTCCCATGCTCCAGCATGAGGTCCCTCCTGTGGGAGACATTTCTACCCGATCTTCTCTAATGGGGGTTCTTCCCACTGGTTGCAATTCTTCACAAACTGATCCAATGTGGGTCCCTCGCGAGGTCACGAGTCCTGACAGCAAACTTGCTGCAGTGTGAGATCCTCTCTCTCCACCAGGCCACAGGTCCTGTCAGGAATCTGCTTCATTGTGGACTTCTCATGGCCTTCATTCATCCACCTGCTTCAACATGGGGCCCTCCAGGGGCTGCAGTTGGATATCTGCTCCACCATTAGCCTCCATGGGCTGCAGGGGACAGCCTACCTCACCGTGGTCTTCACCACATGCTGTCTTTTGTGTTTGGCAGTTCTGTAACTGTCTTTTGTAGTTGCAGCAACTTCCTAATTAAGGTCAAGCCATAAAATGCTTCCTCAAATACCCATGTTTTCTGAGAAGCTACAGATATTTTACAGATGTAAAATGAATGAAAGACAAATTAAAGTCTAGTAGTGCCCTTAGTTTGCAAAAAAAGTGATAACTAGTCTCGTACCCATCTATTTAACTTATTGCAAATTCAGTTGTAAAAGGAATTTGGAAGTGTTCATACTTATGCCATATGGTCAGAATGGAAAAGTCTCACTAAAGTGTTTTGAAACACTAAGAGAAAACAAACTAGATATTTTCCACCATTTGGAAGAAAGGCTTTGGAAAGATTGCTTGGAAATATTTAAATTAAGAAAAGAAAAATTTAATTAGAATGAATTCAACTCAACATCATGTCAGGGCTGTTTCATCTTGAGTAATTTGCCTGAATTGGAACTACTAGGCTGTTCTTCCTGGCTCCAACCCCACTTCTCTTTGCATTCAAGTTGTATAATACCTGAACTAGAACCTAAACACCTCTGTACTTCCATGTTAAACATAAACCAGATGAGAAACMCTGTAAAGCAGTTAGCCTTAAAAAAACTGTAAATAGATTAATACTACTGAAAATTAGTTTAACATGTAGAATTAGTAGAAGAAGGCAAACTACTTTCACCATATATAACACGGCTGGTAGAATTTTAAATTTCTAGGAGATTCTTCAGTCCAAGAAGGCACTGAAAATACCAAAAGTGAGTTGCTTGTGTGTATTATGTTCAATACATTTGCAAAAGGACTTCYATAATATCTACCAAGCTAAAGATCTTTTAAGTATAGTATGTACCTTTCTCAGCCTTGCAGCAAGGGAAAAAATTGCAAACCAAAGAGGTTCAGAATCATAGTATAATCCAAGGTGTCCCAAACTGCCCTTCAGACATAACAGCCAAGTGCTGAGCATTCCTTAGAGCTACAGTTCAGCTCTTTGAAATAAACAGAAATAAAAATAATGGCTATTTTTTTACTCTCCTGTATTAAAACCTCTGGAAGTCAAAATATATCTTTGCCTAAAAAATGCAAATAGTAATCTAATATTGTTATTAAAGATTTTTTTTTTTTCTGTTTCAAACTTTCACTTTAAATATAGTTACTCCCCTTTTATAGTTTAATTGAGCTTTGGTTATCCCTACATATTCCCAGTTGAGAGTTTCTCATTTGTTGCCACTGAATTGGTAATAGTTCTTAGAACATCGCTGACTTGAGACCTTAAGCTTTATGTGAAACAAACAATACACTTTACTTCCAGGAGTGTAGTCATTGCTAAATTGATAAAATAGAATATATGGTGCTGAAAAAATTTCAGAGTAATATGAATCCTGGTTTATATTCATGGTATCAAAATGAAATACCCATTTGATGACCTGATGGAACATAATAGATTGTAATAATAAGGATGAATAACTGCATTCTTTAGAGGTCATGCTGTTTCAAAATAAGCTCTATACATGTTAGTGCTACATAGTGAGAATTCTAAAACAGTTTTCTCTTTGGAAGGAATGCAACAACCCTCTGAAAGTACTCCCAAATACGTAATAGTGCACTTGAATAGTGCACCTGGGAAATGGTGCTCAGCTACTAGTCAGCGAGTATGCTGAGATGAACACCTTTTTATAAGCTACCTGTGAATGAATTTTAATTCTTTTATCTGGGTCCATATATTTTATAATTCTAGAGAAAATATAAACAAACACCCTATAAAGAATTGAGAACTGAAAATAACTCTCATGCTTATATTTGCAATTTGACCTTTTAACTGCCTTAATTGTTTTAAGCGTCACATGACAGCTTTTCTTCCCATCTCAGAACCTATTTCAGATGTCTGATATCCCAGCTATGTCTGTATTGTTAAAGTTATGTTTATCTAAAGGCACTTGTTGCATGTCCTTCATCTTCAGAGTGATTTAAGCAGATGCTAGAAGATTAACAAGTTTGAGCTTACATGAAATTATCAAGTAGGTTCAACACGAGAAAGACTTGGACCTGTTGGAACAAGTCCAGAGAAAGGCCACTAAGTTGATCCTAGGGCTGCAGCACCTCTCCTATAAAGTCAGGCTGAAAGCGCTGGGTTATTCAGGAAAAGAGGCTTCAAAGTGACTTTATAGCAGCCTTCCTGTACCTGAAGGGGGCCTACAGGAAAAATGGAGAGTGAATTTTTCACAAGGGCATGTAGTCGTAGAACAGGGGGTAACAACTTTAAGATGAAGGAGGATAGGTTGAGAATAAGTATTATGAATTCATTTTTTACTGCAAGGGTGGTGACGCACTGAAACAGATTGCCCAGAGAGGTTATGGACTACTCATCCCTGGAGGCATTCAAGACCAGTCTGGATGGGGCTCTGAGTAATGTGGTCTAGTGGAGGACTCTCTATCTATGGCAGGGGGTTTGGAACTAGATGATTTTTAAGGTCCTTTCCAATGCAGACCATTCTATGCTTCTATGATTCTATGATATATAATTAAGGTTCACATTTAGCCTGTTAGAAGACAGAAAAATATTAAAGGCTTCTCCATATTTTTGTATAAGAACTAAAAGACTTTAAAAAACCCCTTAAAATTTACAGCATGTTGAGGGGGGTTGGAGATGGGGAAGGGTCATATTTCTGAAACACTGTTAAAACTTCTTGTTCAATTTTCAATTATGTTTTAATATCTATCATCTGAAAAAAACTTGGTTTCATTGCTTCCATCAGTTTGAATTTATAATACAGGAAGACTGACATTCAAAAAGAATACAAAATATCTTAATACAGGCTAATTATGGTTTAAACAGTTTTAAATGCATTCAGCTCTATTTTGATCACACAGGGCTTTATTATCTCAGGTGAATATTGTTCTTTTGTAGAAACCATTTTGCCATCACATCACTTTTAACCGCTTTCTCTTAATGTAGAAATCAGTCTGCTTCCTACTCATCTGGGAATCATTACCAGCAAACTAGTAGCTGCTTCAGAAGAATAAGCACTCTCCTAATGAATTGTTGTGCTGTAAACAAGTGAAGAAATTTCCCAATTTGCCTTTTTTAAACATATTTTCAACTTTCTCTGAATCTTTTTYGTTTTCTCAATAGGTCATTCATTTTTGCTAAAGAACCTCACATAATTGTCAGTGATGTTCCTATGCTTAAACAGCAGATGTTTGTCATATGTTTATCATCTGGAAGAAAGTACTCTATCATAGAATCATCAAATGGTTTGGGTTGAAAGGGACTTTAAAAATTGTCTAGTTTCAACACCTCTGCAATGGACAGGGTCTCCTTCCACTAGACCTGGTCGCTCAAAACTCCATCTAACCTGTCCTTGAACATTTATATGGATTGGGCATCCACAGCTTCTCTGGGCTACTTGTTCCAGTGCTTCACCATCCTCACAGTGAAGAATTTCTTCCTGTTATCTAATGTAAATCTATCCTCTTTCAGTTTGAAGCCATTCCCCTTTGTCCTATCACTATATGCCTTTTTTCAAAGTTTGTCTCCAACTTTCTTGTAGTCTCTCTTCAGTTACTGGGAGGTGCTATAAGGTCTCCCCTGAACCTTCTCTGCTCTGGGCTGAGTAACCCCAGCTCTCTCAGTGTGTCTTAAAAGCAGAGCTGCTCCAGCCTGCTTATCATTTTTGTCACCCTCCTCTGGACTCAGTCCAACAAGTCCATGTATCTCCTRTTTTGGGGACCCCAGAGCTGGATGCAGCACTCCAGGTGGGGTCTCACAAGTACAGAGTAGAGGGGCACAATCCCCTCCCTTGCCCTGCTGGCCATGCTGCATTGGATGGAGCCCAAGATGCAGTTGGCTCTCTGGGCTGGAAGTGCACRTGGCTGGGTCACGTTGAGCTTCTCATCCATGAACATCCCAAAGTCCTTCTCCTCAGGGCTGCTCTCCATCCATTTTCTGCCCAGCCTGTATTTGTGCTTGGGATTGTCCTGACCCATGTTCATGTCCTTACACTTGGCCTTGTTGAACTTTGTGAGGTTTTCACAGGCCCATCTCTCAAGCCTGTCAAGGTTCCTCTGGATTTTGCATCCCTTCCTTCCACCATGTCAATTGCACCTCACAGCTTGGTGTCATCAGCAGATTTACTGAGAGTGCACTGAATCCCACTGCCCATGTTATTGACAAAGATTAAACGGTGCTGATCCCAATATCAATGCCCAACGAATGCCACTCATCCTTAGTATCTACTTGGGCATGAAGCCATTGACTGCAAATCTTTGAGGGTGACCATCCAGCCAATTCCTTATCTACCGTGTGTTCCGTCTGTCAAATCCATGTCTCTTCAGTTTAGGGACAATGATGTCAAGCATCAAATGTTTCACACAAAACCAGATACATGAAGTCAATTTGTCTTTTCTCATCCACCAGTACTCTAATCCCATCGCAGAAAGTCACCGTATTTGTCAGGCATGATTTTTCCTTGGTGAAGTCACGCTGACTRTCCCCAATCACTTCCTTATTTTCCATGTGCCTTCATTTTCTGCTGTAATATGTACAAAGCAGTGGCAAGCCTTCCAAAATGCCCATGAACTCTACCTGATTTTTTTTTGAACTGGGGGCACTGCAGAACTTGCAGAACATGTCAATACAGTAGAACTGCAGATGTTATTTCAAGACTTTGGAAATTTAGAGTACTGTCACTGGAAAGCCATTTCCTTTGGTATTTTCAATTAATAGTGAGTGAACTAATTAAGTTTTTGGACATTCTATGCTTGCTACAAATCTGCTCTGATTTAGTAGCACTGACATGAAAGCTAATTTTCAACTTCATATCACAGAGGAAGAGTTATGTTTGCAACATATTTAATGGGGAAACAGTGGCAGTATACTTTATCACAGCAGTATTACAGATCTTTTGTCCCCTTTGGGTCTGACAGAATGTTGTTCTTAATCATGGCCTTATCAAAGCGAATAAGGAAGGATTTCTCATATATTTCAACAAAATTGCATTTGGACCCTTTTTCTGTCCTTCCTGTGCTGCTGTATGTAGGAGAGATTTCATCCCAGCTAAATCAAAAGTGAGAAATTTTTAGCTGTCTTGATAGGGTGAAAGTGTGAAGTTTGCAGTCAAAACAATTTATGATATTACATTTTGAAACCGCTTTAGAGTATTTTTTCAATACAAATGAATTTAATTTAAGGCAATTTGTTTTAACTATCAGGGAAGAGGGATAAGGATTTCTCTTTCCAGGCTTTGATATGACATGATAAACATTCTAGCTTTTATTTTCTTTCTTCTGTGTTAATTAGGTAATTGCATTGTTTAATGAAAAACATTCCTGTGTAAATTTTGATACTTTTCATGCTCTTCTGGTGACAAAATAACCATAATTTCACTCTAATATCAGGTATTTTCAAGTACTTTATGAGCAGTTTCCTAATTTACTTGATTGAAATCTGTTACTATACGCTTTTTAACTCTAGTCTATAGTTTGCTGAACTGAGTCACTCTCATTGTATGGCTTTTCTATGTCATCAGCACGCCATGGTTACAGATCTGTGGATGTCTGCTGCCTCTCTTGTTTTCTCAATACAACTGTATGAACGATTCTCAGCCTGACAATAGAGACATTTCAACACAATAAAGTAGAGGTAAATGGGAAAATAGTACAGTACATACTATAAAAGTAAGCTGGAGTAAATTTGGGTAGCATTATTAATGTAAGTGAAGAGCAGTAGGATACGTGACCTAAGAAAAGCTGTATTGGTACTTGAAAAAATTTTTTCACCAAAGCACACACCAGTATATTAACAGAACTAGGGACAAAACTTCATGCAGAGAGTTGAAATGAAAGATATATCCTACCCAGCCTTCATTTTCTGCTGTAATATGTACAAAGCAATCAGTGATCAATCTTCCAAAATGCCCACTAAGGAACCAACAACCCATCAATAGTTAAGAAGGAGCCGGATTAAACCCACAATATAGATGGGATGAAGAATTACATTTCAGTCAGAATAATGTTCAGAGCAGCTTCTTGGGAATGAAAGTGCTGCCTAACTGCTGCATACCATGAGTAGAGTTTCTGTTTCTTCTGTTGGTACTCCTCACCCAAACAGGCTTCCCTAGATCTATTGAGGTTCTGCTGGAATGTCACTAAATTGCAGTAATTTCCAAACCTGGCAACACTGCTTTAGCTTTCATGCCCGGTTTGCTACTGGGTTACTCTGCTTTTCTACTGCTCTCAGATTTAAAGTTCAATTCTGTCAAATACAGCATAATTTATATAGTAGCTTAAGAGTGCTTCTATACTTTCAAAGTTTTTTTCCTTAAGCTTCCTGGAATCTATAGATATTTTTTACTCATGTTCATCTCTGAATATATGCTACATTTGTAGTCATTTCATGTCTTCTGTTTATATTCAATACCATGTACTGAAGCTGTACTCAGTATAACTGAATATACTTGTATTCCTAATAAACATCAGGTTTATGAATTTATGCCATGGAATGGAGAATYGACAAATTGGAATTTTTCTCTGAATGGCCAATGTGCTGTTTCAGAGTTTTCACAAATGGGATTAAGTGGTCTTAAGGAAATGGTCAATGAGTGATGAAAAAGGAAAACAAACAAGCAAGCAGACAAACAGAAAACAAATACCACCAACAACAATAAAGAACTACCTGCAGGTATAGGATTTTTCCTTCTCTTTCAAAGTGCCCATTTTTCTGAAAAAAAATATAGGAACTGTGCTGAAAGTCAATCACAATAACTCTTCTTGAAGTAATATAATATTAAATCTGAAGATTTTTGTAACTTTACCACCACTCCGAAGATGAACTATATTTTCTTTGAAGGTCTAGCTTTTGGACTCCTTTAAGTATGTGTAAGTATTAGCTTTTCTGAAGAAAAATACAATTTAAAAAATCATTTTGCTAGAAGACAGAGGCATGACCCAAAGCCTTTGATGAACCGGCAACCTTGTGTTCCAGAGTTTCTCTACTAGAGAAAGTTTCTACTAAAAGAACAAATGGTCAGACAGAAAACCTTAATGACTGCATATTAAGTAAATTTTAATTAATGGATTTTTAAAAGAAATATGGATCAAAACTTCATCCAGGGGTGAAATGTGGTGCCTGATAATGAAAGGCAATAAGCAGGATTAATGCTTTGATTTGTCAAAGTTTTTCTGACAGCAATCCAACGCCAGCTATTCTAACGACCCGGTTTTTGTGGTACTCTGGCACTGAACGAAAACCTCAGATACTTTCCTGGGGATATTYGCAGGGTTAGTGTGGAGCGAGGATAATTAACTCAGTTTGTYGGATGCACTTCCGTTAGTCAGGCAGAAGATGAATRGAGTCTGAAGAATGTTATATTTGTTCAGGTAACAAATACGCCGAAGTAATGAAAGCACTATATAGAGAGATTCTTCTGAAACATATTTTAGTCTGCTTCTGTTTGTCTGTAGAGACTTACTTAATTAGCTTGTGGATTTAGCTTCCTTTTGATGTGTTTAGTGACAGTCTGTGTATCCTCTCCCTCTTTAGAGATCAGTAGGTTATTGCTTCTTGTTTAACAATCAGTCTTTTGTGAATCCTAAGAAGACTCTGAAGGATCATCCTATAGCATGAATAATAATAAAAGCTTTAAATATGTTGTGTATTAAAAAGCCATACCAGTTCTGAGTACAACGCTCAAAATTAAAATAATTAGGTGTTCTTTAATGACTTCCCTCTAGTTTTAGTATGCTTATGTACACACAACGTTATGTATTTTTCCTGGAACAATCCATGAAGACACCATATATTCTAACAGGATCCTCATTTTACTACTTATTGATGCTTGCAATAAGACATGCATCTTTAGTTTTGGCCAATCACTCTGCCTGCATTGCTTCTCCTGGATAATACACCACTTTCATTTTACTATTCTAAAGGTTATTACCACTTCCTAATAAAGCAATTGTCCTTGCTATATTAAAAACAGTATCTTTTAATCTGTCAGAAAGCAACAGTAGACATGGAAAAATAATACCCATTTAATAGCTGAACAATAAAGGTAGGCATGAGCAGAGGGTAGGGGGCAGAGGTTCTATATGCCAGTATACAGAGCAAGTTCATCTTCATCACCTGCTTTGCCAGTGYGCAGAGAATAAAATAAGGAGAGGCATGGAAGAAAGAACATATATAACAAGGTCCTATTCCACATCATCACTTTGAGAAAGAACAGATGCATGAAACTTGTCACATTCCCTTATAGAGAAAGCTATAATTATTTTACTGTTCCCAGACTACCTTATATTTTAGCAACGTAGTCCAGTTATAAGTATCTTGGTTAACACTKCTGCTTTTGACACTGATACTAAACCTCAGAAGGACTTTAAAGTTAGACGTGGTAATAATTGCCTGCTGAGGCCACAGAGAGGTGTTTTTGTCAGAGCTGGTACCCATAATTTAGAATTTAGGGGTGGCAATAAAAATGTTCATATTCACTTAAAAGCTTCCATTAGGGAAACCTAGGCCTTTTCCATGAAATATACTTGTCTTTGGAAATAACAGAGAATTTTATCAATGTTACTAGCTTGACATTGGATCAAATACAGGCATACAAACTACATTCCATGGATCATTTTGCCATGTGAAAAGGTTTTGTACCTTTCAGCTAAGAATCTTGGAGAGAAACTGTGTGGTGTGGGCTTTTATTCCAGGTGATATTAGATCTGGAAGTAGAATCACATTTTGTGATCTGCTGCTCTGCACTGAAATTGCCTTCTGGCTAGTGTGAAACCCAAGAGCATCAGAATTTAAAAGAAACTTCACTGTAATACAACATTTAGATAACAGTATATTCCCCAGTAGCTGTAGGCATTTGAGAGTGAATTGTAGTCACAATAGAGGCAGTAGTTGTTTAAAGRAAAAAAATCTCCCAAATACTTTTAGTAACAGAATGTCTTGCTTCTGTTGAAGCTGGTAATGCATTTGAAGTCTGTCTGTCCCCATGTGTAAAATCATTTTATCTGCTTGTATATCTCTTTTCATATGGGTATCATTCAGTGGAGCAGAACCTATTATCTATATGTCAGTCATGTATCTATATATGAGTTGGGGGAAGAAAAAAAAGAAACCAACACCAAAACCAAGATCTCTTTTACCAATGGGCAGTAGATTGGGAAAATAAGATTTTCCTTGTTTGCTTGTTTAATCTGTGATTGTGCTTTTCATAAGATCTTCCTGAGGCATAGAATTCTTATTTTCTTATAGCTTCATGGAGGATGTAAATGCTTGATCAGGTCATTCAAGTATTGGGAGGCAAGGCATGTTCTAATGATCAGAGTGAACCGTGCATGTGTAACAGATAATTCCTTCCTTTACAGAATCTTTTTACCTTACTTTTGCTTTGTTTCTGGGTCTTGTGTTTCCTGATTTTTTTTTCTTTTTTTTTATTTTTATGATGGGGTCAATAGGAAAAAAGAAATCCGGGTTGGGGAGGCATTTAAATGCCATGGTGAAAACTGGGGAAAAGGAAATGCTATTCATCATGCTTTTTTTTGTTTTGTTCTATCTTTGTTTACATTGACTTTGTTTTTCTGAAACACTGAATGAAAGGAAGTAAATTCTTCTTAGAAAACGTGTCAGACAAGGCCAAAACACAGATGTATGTCATGAAGTTGTATGCTGGTTTCATCTGCGATAGAGTTTGTTTTCTTCAGAGTGACTAGTATGGGTTTATGTTCTGGATTTGTGCTGGGAACAGTGTTGGTAATTCAGGGATGTTTTAGATACTGCTTAACAGTGCTTGCACAACAGCAAGTCCTTTGTTCTTTCCCATACTGCCACACTGGTGATGAGGCTGGGGTTGCATGGAAACGTGGGAGGAGACATCTATAGTACTGTTTGTAGTTCTTGGCTCCAACATTTCAGGTRGATGTACAGGTTTTTGGCTGTGTCTAGAAGAGGGCAACAAAGCTGGTGAAAGGGCTGGAAGGAATGTCCTATGGGGAGCAGCTGAGGACTTTGGATTCACACAGTTTGGAGAAAAGGAGGCTGAGGGGTTACCTTATTGCGCTCTACATCTTACTGAGGATGGGACACRGAGATAGATGTGCTGATCCCTTCTCCCTCATATCCAGTAACAGCATGTGTAGAAATGGTTCAAAGGTGCACCAGGCAAGATTTGACTGAACCTTAGAAAGCATTTTTTTCTAAGAGGGTAGTCAAACACTGGAGAGGTGGTCAATGCCCCAAGCCTGCCAGTGTTGAACAGGCATTTGGATAACCTCCTTTATAACATGCTTTAGCTTTTGGTCAACCCTGAAATGGTCACGTAATTGGACTAAAGGATCATTTTAGGTCCCTTCCAAATGAGACATTCCATTCTATTCTATTCTATTCTATTCTATTCTATTCTATTCTATTCTATTCTATTCTATTCTATTCTATTCTATTCTAATCTCATTCCATTCCACTCCACTCCACTCCACTCCACTCCACTCCACTCCATTTTATTCTCTTCTACAGGACTGGAAACAAGTATTGCTTCTATCTTTTAAGTACTTTTCTCAAAATTTGGGGGGGGGGGGGGAATAGTAGAATTTCAGTCATAAATATTCACTTTTCACCTTACTACCATTCTCTGCATTAATGTGACTTGTTTAAAAAGTTGAATGCAAAGCCTGTCCTAGGAGACAACATTAAAATCTTTCTTGGATTGGAATTGGAGGGAGCTTGTGCTAGATGGTATCCAGGGGAAAATCCAGTGTAGCTAGGAATGAAAACTGATTGACCKCAAAACCAAACTGAACAGATAATGGTTGATTCTGAGAATAAAATCCTTTCAAAGAAATAYACAGCAGTTGAAATAAAAATGGTTCTGCAAAGCCATATACCAGCTATGAAAATACAGAATATAATTTTTTCTTTCCTCATAGGAGATARAAAATGGTGACTCAAGTCCTCATATAATGGCACAAGAATCCATTTTTACCAGTCACTGAAAATATTTATAGCTAAATCCCTTCTTTATTTTCCATGAACCAAAAAGTTACACAGAAGAAAAAGTTATGTGTCTATTGAAATTAGCTACTGTCAAGCCAAAGTAGCTCCTCTGATTTTTCAAATATCTGATTTTTCAAACAAGTTAGGTGTATTATATTTTCAAYTCTTACTTTTGTTCCAGACATAGTCTTATCCCATTTTCACTGCTATAATCTTTGAGTGGTTTTACACAGTGCATTAAATGGTAAGACTAAAGATTTTCCATATATGGTTTGATCTTTCATTATTTTATGACATGTGTTTGTTTCATATGCTCCACTGATGTCGTGATGATATCCTTCTCAAATTTTTCAGCATTCTATTTCTCAAGACTCCATAGAAATATAATAGTTTTGAAGTCAATTTCATRTGACTATTTTGTATGAGAATCTGATTTCCTTTCTATCTCTCTAAAAAAATAATTTAAGAAAGATGCCTTTATTTTAATACTATTGTGCAAAATGTTTCAGAAACTACCCACAAAAAAAAAAAAAAGGTTTGGTCTTTTGGTTTTCAGTGGTGGGGTATTTTTGTTTTTTYAGTTTGTTTTATTGGGGGTTTTTTTTGGCAGCAGGGTACAATCACACAGTCAAAAAGTCATAAATTTTTCTGATGTTTCTTTTTTTTGTTATAGAAGCATATAGTTACTGAGCACAGAAGAGTAATTATAAATCAACATTAGAATGAGGAAAAATAGCATTCTGAAGGTATTGTTGAAAAAGTAGTCCCAATAAAATATTAAAACAGACTCCATGGAATTAGATAAATCTGAGAAATCTGCATCCTGTCAAGGCTGTTAGCCTTCTCTGAGTGCACCAGCCCGGGCCTGTATGAAGTCACCACCTCTATCCTGCATGCCTAATACGCTATCATCTCTCCAAAGAAACTTGCAAAATTGTCCTTCCCCTTCACGAAAGGTTTGTCTCCAGGTGAGTGCCTGTGAGTGTTTGAGGAGACTGCACAGTCTAGGGTACTCTTCATGATACATTGAGTTATTGTCTGAGGAAATAAATTTTAAAGCCGAAAAAAATCACTAGATCATTAACCTGTTTTCACAGTGTATCACAAGCATTGTATTTCATCCAGCTAGCCCCCTTACAGATTTCTGAGATTAAACATTGATAAAAGGCAAAGAAGCCCCACTGTTCCAGTTGTAAAGATGTTTTTAATACAGATAGACTCTGCATGCTCCTATTCAACTTCTCAGTTAAGAAGACTATTTTTTACACCATGGATCGAAGCTCTAGTTCACACAGAGCATGCATCCATAGATGCTAATTAAAACTTGAAAGGACATTAATCAGCTGAGATGTTCTTTAAACTGTCATAGTTTTCTTATAAAAATATATATTCTAACTCAATTAGAAGTTGGGGAAAGTATTACTAGTTGAACATTTTTTTTCCTGTTATGTGGAATATCCTATTAAATTATCATAATAGTTTCTTTGGCTGTTAAATTAGAAGCAGCTGCAACTGCTGTTATTGTTACTAAGAGAAGTTGAGATTTAGCTTCTGTTCATTCTCCAGTACAACAATTTAAATATAGGCTAAATAAGCTGTCATCATTTTTATCTCCAGCTACTTTGGTAGCAAGGAAGTAATGTTAAACCATATGGTCACAGTTAGGATGTTCAGGAAGGGAGCTGCCTCTATCAGCAGTTTGTACATCAGCTGCACTTGTGCCATGTTTTGCCACCTTGCTGGGTGAAGAGGATGAATGCAAAGAAGAACCATCTGAAGACAATGAACAGCTGACTAAGCATCAAGTTTAATGAGAGCACTGAGAGCCATCAGGAGAAGTTGGAAGGGGAAAATGGCACAGATGAACTCATCCGCTTACCTCCAAAATAACTGTGACAGTAAATCAGAAAGAAAGTTGAGTAATGGTTAGACTATATACCTAGAAAGAGAAGCAAAAATGAAAAGAATAAATGCTTTAGTCTAAGGACCTGACAGCCAAGGTGAATGTTTTTACTTTCTGGTATGCTTTTCACAGTAAATCAAGACAACACATGATGKTTTTGAGGAACAGTTAATATTCTTAATGGAAGCTCTTACTAGACTATGTTTTGGATTTGTGCTGGAAACAGTATTTATAATATAGAGATGTTTTTGTTACTGCTGAGCTGGGCTTACACAGAGCCACAGCCTTTTCTGCTTATTGTATTGCCCTCCCAGTGTAGAGGCTGGGAGTGCACAGAAAGAGGGGACAGAGCTGGGACAGCTGACTCCGAAGGATCAAAAGGATATTCCATACCATATGGAGTCATAATCAACTTATAAACCTGAGGGAAGAAAGAGGAATAGGGGGTCATTTGGCGTGATGGCATTTGTCGTCTCAAGTAACTGTTACCCTTGATGGAGTCCTGGTTTTGGGTCATGACTGAATACCTGCCTGCCAATGGGAAGTAGTGAATGAATCCCTTACTTTACTTTATTTGTGTGTACAGCTTTTGTTTTCCCTATTACGCTATCTTTATCTCAATCCACGAGTTTTTCCACTTTTTCTCCTCCAATTCCCTTCCTCATTGAACCAGTGGAGGGGAAGTGAGCAAGCAGCTGTRTGGTGCTTGATTGCTGGCTGGGTTTGAAACACAACACATGGGTCTGCATTTGTGGTTATAAATATAGATCGCATTTAAAAAGTAATGAACTAAGGCTAGAATCCTAATTTTGTCGTTTACAAAAAAGTCTTTAAAAAGTGTTTGGTTTTCAGTTTCTCTTCCTCCTAATGTCCTTCCCTCTATCTTACCTGAAAACTCCATGATGTGGAACCCTACTGCTGAAACAGGAGACTAACTATGCAAACTGCTTCCATTTGAGCTCGTGAAGTCACAGAGACTTTTAGTTTGTGGAGTTTTTGGTTTTGKTTTTTTTTTTTTACTTCATGTATGAGAAAGAAAATGTGTTCTGATGAATGTAAGATTCCTCCTATGTTACCCTGATATGCTCTTTTTCCAAATGGTTTCCATCTGTTCTCTTTTAATCTGTAGTTCTTATCCCAGGCTCATSCTCCTTGCCTCAGTAATTTTCAGACTTTGGATATCTCATTTTGCTTCCACCAACTTCTTGTCTACTTTTTTATTCACATAGGCTAGTTTGAGCATATTTGACATGTTTCCCTTCTCCCCCATTCCATACAAGCTTTTCTTTAAATTTCTCATGTAATTTTTTAATTGATATAATTTCTATCCTCATTCTGGCCTCATCAAATATTTCCTTTGCTTTCTGCATGTTTTAACACCCAGGTTCTTTGTACAGCCAGTCCAGTCCAGCTCCCAGGACTATCTTCTTTTTCCCAGTGATATGTTCCGATATAGCCTAAGACCTTTTCATCAATTTACCCTTGCCCTCTTTTTATTCACAGTAATTATTCCAGATACCTTCTTTGGCATGTTCCTTAGTCCTGAGAGAGGAAAGTCTTCTTAGGCTTTTTTGAGGTATTTAGACTATTCACAAAATGTAACATTTCAGTGCTTAAAAAGAGATCCTAAGTTGCCCRTAAGCATGTTCTTGCGCAGAAAGTATGCAGGAGGGTAGTGCGAAATATGGATAAATTTAGCAAACCATCAGTCTTCCACTTTTTTACTCTTCTCCATGCAGTCTGACACTACGTCTTACAATGGGTGGTGGGGGGAAATGCTACATTCTTGTCTGAATCAAGATGAGGCAAAACAGATGTATTGCAATTTCTGTGTAGAACATTTCAGTCATATTATGTGGGAGTGAAAATTTAAGTTCTGTTTCAAACATATTTTAATAATGAAATAATCATATGTTAAAAAAGTTGGTTTATAGTGATCATGTTCAATAACATCTAACTGGGATTTGTTTTTTCTTTTCTGTGTTCCCTGTTAATATTAGTATTGCAATCTATATAATACCCTGAAAACTTGGTCTATGTGTATGTGTGTAGTAGTGTATACTGGTGCCAGCTTGTAAATGATAAATTCTCACAAAATTATTTTCATCTAAACTTATATCAGATATTCTATCTTAATACTTTCTTATATGTTCTTTGTTATGCTTTAGCTCATGGAAGGAATGGAATGTTCTTTCTTAGGGATTAGAAATTAAGAACTATATAAGTGATTACCAAGACTGGTTGTCTTAGAAGTGGCTAGTGGAAATCAGAGGGCAAAATAACAAAAGGCCCAAGTAATCCCCTAAAGTGAACTATGCAAAGCAAGTCAGAAGGATGCTTTCATAACACCCTTGTTGTCCTTGCAGTCCTTGTTTGCCCCTTCTTCCAAAGGTTGTAAACTCTCTTTTGTTGCGGAGTTCCAGCCAAAGCTTTCTGTGCAGCCAGGATAGGGTTCTTCCCCGCCAGCTTGTTTTTCAGCACATGGAGACCATCTGCTCCTGTGACTTTAAGATTTCCTCCATGATGAATGTCCAGCTTTTCTGGACTTCTTTGCTTTTCAGAAATGCCTGTCAATGGACATTGTCTCCTAAACAGTCTGCCTTCTGGAAATCCAAGGTAGCAGTTCTGTTAACCAACATATAACCCACCCTGTTCTTCTTAGGTTTTTCATGTTTTTTTTCTACTGCATTCCATTAATCTATAGAATTACTTATTTGTTTAAAAATGTTTTTCAACAGTTACTCCGAAATAAGATATATGTGTCGTATATGTTTATATATATAAAATTTCTGAGAGAAAGGGATAGATATAAGAATACGCAAAATTTCCCGATGTGAACCTGTATTTGTAATGGCTGTTAAATACATCAAGGAGACAGTAGCTACTTCCTGGACATTTTTTTTGTTTAATTCACTCATTGTTTTGTGATAGTTTACTATCAATCCTACATGTTAATTGCTACTGCTACTGCCCAATTCTTGTAACTACAAAATCTATTTCTTTAAAAAATCTTCCTTATTATAAATAGGCTTATGAAATTAAKTCCTTAGATAGAATAAGTTCTACTTTGAGTAGAAATGACTTTCACTACTGCAAAACAGGCTTACTCAGTTTCTGTAAAACATGCCTTAAAAGAATGAACATGCCTGCTTAGACTGCCCAACGCTTAGGGACAATATTGTTTCATGTTTTTCTTTAGAGATAATACAGAATAATATAAACTAATATTTAAAATTACTTATTTGAGGGAAAAGCTGCAAAGACACTTTTATTAGCTGTAGACTTAGTCTGTATTTCTTATTAAAAGTGACTTCAAATTATAAAGTTATTTTTAGCTAAAAAAAGGCCAACCAAAATGTTTCTTTTAACCTGTAGCTTAGAGAGCAGAAACAATATGCCTTATAGCTTATAATATTATATTCTGCCAGAAGTCTGTGGCTGAGATTTCTCCCTCTTTTCCTTTTGCATAAAGTTATACTCTGCCAAACATGGCCTAGTATTTAAGTTTTGTTTGCAGGTGTGAACAAAGAACTCTCTGTTGTTGGGTGAGTTGATGAGGACAGACTGCTTTAACTGTGCATATGTTTTGTGCAGAGCCAGCTGCAAAACATAACTAGTTGTGGGAGAGAAATTGTTCTGAAGAGTAGGGTCTCAGCATAGTCAGGCTATGGAAAGAAAGGAGAAATCCAGTGGTCTGTGAGGATAAAAGACAGGACATAGCATATGAGGTCACAGCAGGATGGTTTTCAATTTCATCAATTTTTTGTGTCGGATAAGACTGGAGATGCACATTTTTTAAAAGGTTGTTTTTCAATTATAAGTGGTGAGCCTAGTTCTGCAAGGTCTGTCATGATTTTGTGGTGTGTTGGCTCAGTTACAAAGCTCCAACTTGTTCTAAGTTTATAACTAAACCTGAACTTTTGTAGGTGCTGTGTGTTTTACTTTCATCTCTTGTCTTGTATTGCTTGCTCCCTAATATGATGTTGTATTGTCTGTTGTTATCTGTCTCCTGTGAGCTGAAAATTTATTCCCATTAGTAAAGCAGCAGGTATGGTTTTTCAAGCTGAGTTTGGCTTATGGCTGCTAACAGGAAAACATTTTCCTCTTCATCCACTTTTCTTCAACAAAAAAAAAAAAAGAAGAAAGAAAAAAGAAAAAAAAAGTTGGTTAAAACGAGATGTGAAAATGAAAGGTTTACCATCTATAAATAAAAAGGGTCTGATGATGCCTTTTGTATTTACTAACACTAGCAGTGTGCAATTTCTCAATCTTGTATGACTCTGCTTTTGTTCCCTCTGGCAAGAGGAAAAGAGAGCTCTGCATGGATTGCAGGGCTGAGCCTCATCTATTTTAGTGGGGCTTTGTGCAATACTGAGGATCTGTCTTCATAAAAATGTTTTATAGAACTGAAATCTCAGGTCAAGGAGAGGCTCCTTTCAGCACCCTTCACAGAGATGCTCTTACTGTTATTACCTGATTTTGAGTCCTCTTAGATATGAATTCAATATTCTGTCACTAATTATATCTAAAAACTGTGTGTTACAGTTTAATTTGTTGGTGGACTAGGTTGTGAGAAATGCCAAGGATAATGCCAGATATAATGTGCCTTACTACAASAAGAAATGTCCTGTTCAGGAGATGGACAGCTTTATCACAGAATCACAGAATATGCTGACTGGGAAGGGACCCACAAGGATCATTGAGTCCAACTTCTGGACCTTCACAGGACAACCCAAGTGTAACATCATGTGTCCAAGAGCATTGTCTAAGTGCTCCTTGAGCTCTGACAATGCCATGACCACTTCCTTGGGGAGCCTGTTCCAGTCSCCAGCCACCCTCTGGGTAGAGAACCTTTCTCTAATATTCAACCTAAACCTTCTCTGACACAACTTCAGGCCTTCCTTCAGGTTCTTTCACTGGTCACCACAGAGAGGAGTTCAGTGTCTCCCCCTCCTCTTCCCTTCATGAGGAAGTTGTTGACTACAATGAGGTGTCCCCTCAGTCTCCTCTTCTCCAGGCTGAACAGACCAAGTGMCCTCAKCTGCTCCTCATACGGCTTCCCCTCAAGGCCCTTCACCATCCTCATTGCCCTCCTTTGGACACTGTCTAATAGTTTAAAATCTTTTTTACATTGCARCACCCAAAACTGTCCCAGCACTYGAGGTGAGGCTGCCCCAGTGCAGAGCAGAGCGGGACAATCCCCTCCCTTGCCCGGCTGCCGATGCTGTGCCTGATGCCCCCCAGGACAGGTTTGGCCCTCCTGGCTGCCAGGGCACTGCTGACTCACATTCAACTTTCTGTTGACCAGGAACCCCAGGTCCCTTTCCACAGCACTACTTTTTAGCATCTTATTCCCCATGTTGAGCAAAGGTTAGCTGTCTTTATCTTCTCTGGGGGCCTTAGCTTGTGCCATAATATGGATTTACAGAATGTGTTAACAAACATCCACAAGTCTGTTAAAAGAGAACAAATGAAAATAATATCAACAATTTATTACCAGAAAGCATCAATACGAATGCAGATGTTCTTATAAATATTCATACCGTGCAAAACCTATCCCTCCATCTATTTGAATTCTGTTTATGGATAATGATCAGACTTTAAGAGGATGGATTACTGGTCTCTTTAAAAAAAAAAAAAAAAAATCATTAAAAGGCTCTGTCTCAGTTCAGGTCAGGATAATCAGGCATGGCCTTAATTATGCTGTGGTTGTGCCAGGGTCTGGGCCTGTCTCAAGCTCTCCCTAAGCAGTCACTGAACTTTCATGGATTAACCTCAGTCCTGACTTGTTGACCTTGCCTTTGGTTGAAGATCACAGGACCATCATGGAACCCGTTGCTATCKCCATCTGACACAGCTATCCTGCTCAGGTGCTGCAAGATAATGCCCTGGTAGTGAGGGCATTACCTGTGCTGTCAGTTTTGGTTCATGCCTCGTCCTTTCTTGAAGTGCAGCCTCACTCTTGYTGCTGTCTAGTAGAAGTTTCCAAAACCAGATCCCAAGTAACCACCTCTGCAATGAAATCGTTAGCTAAAGCTCATGCAAGTTAGTAACAGAAGCAGGAAAAGGCATGGGCAACAGTCTGTGMCCTATTTGAGCTTTATGATGTACACGCTGCTCCTCCTGTGAATCACTTGCCATTAGAGTGGTACAGAATTGTACTTGGCATATACCCACAGCTTCAAGTGAAAGGCAGTGTTGGAGTCTAATATCCTCTGATCAGGTCCTTTTARATACTCCATGCATGGAGGATAAAATGTTTAACTTATTCAAAGTCAATGCTACATAGTGAATKTTTGGAACTTAGACCAAAATGATAGTTAATTTTTGAATGAATACAGAATTTATAGGGTGAAAGTTTGGTGAAGGAGAATTGTGAAACAGGAGGGAAAGAAGGTAGAGGCAGGYGGTGTCCAGGTTTACTGAAATGCACAAACACAAGATAGATATCTTTCCCCTGGTGTTCCTCGTAGAAGTCAATTACAGCAGTGTCTCATGTCTTGGCACTTTATCCTGGCAACCTTCCATGCTAAATGACTGATATTTGAATCGTGCAGTTCTGCCGCTACTCTGCACAGGCAGACTCTGGCTCTGCTTTTTCTTGAGTCCTGCTCACAAGTCAGGACTGAGGTTAATCCATGAAAGTTCAATGGCTGCTCAGGGAGAGCCTGAGACAGTCTGCAAAGGATGGCCATGAGGAGTTCAGCATCTCTCTCACCTGTGACACCCCTTCTGGTGTGATGTGTTTGGTTTTGGACTTCTCGGTGCAAGAAATACAGTGATGTTCCGGGGCGGGTCAAGAAGAGGGCCACRAATACGGTTAGTGGCCTTTAGCATGACATGAAATTAGAGACTGAGATAAATGGACTTGTCCAGTTTCAAGAACTGAAAGTGGAGAGGAAATTTTAAGTCTGACTACAACTCCCTGTTGGGGAGGCCGTGTAGAATACAGGGTCAGACTCTCTGCAGATGTTCACAGTAGAAGGGTGATATACCAAAACCACAGGTTGCAAAAGATTACAGCTGCTCAATGTAAGGAATTTTTTATGATGAGGATGTTCAAACACTGGAACAAGTACCTCAGGAGGTTGTGAGATCTTTAGAATTCAACAGAACATGGCCCTGAGCCACCTGCTCTGACTGGCCTGGCTTTTAGCAATGTCTTGGACAACATGACTTCTGGAGGTCCCTTCCAATCTGCAAGATTCTGATCCCATTTCCTTTACTCCAGTGGTTTAGTTGATGTAAATTACAAACAACATTGTTCTTGAAAGGAAGAAYTTTGAAGAACTGAAATTAAGAAAGGATTTGCCTATTTGATAAATCGTGTGATTTRTAAAGATTTTGAGTCTCAACAACAGAAAAAGAGACACAGTTTTAAGGGGGATGTTCTTCTAAGACAAATGCATTGAATATTTAATATATTTTAGACCTGCAATTTTTAGTAACAGTAAGATGTAATAAAAGCAAACTACAATGTCTGTATAGGGTGAAAATATTATGGTTTTCTTCAAGAAGCAGCTATTGTATTACTCTCCACAAGMTCCTTATAATTTTAACATCAACTGAATTTATTCTTCGCTTCTCTACTTACTATATACAAACTTTAGTTTATATAGAATGCTTTTACCTGCTTTGTCTGAAAAAATTGTGCAAACAGATAGGCTTTTTTTAAAGCCTTATACTTCAAGAGTGATGATGAAAGTAAAGAACTCTTCATCAGTTACACGAATCATGAGAAACAATCATTCTCATGTCAAGTAAATAATTTACTGCAATATAAATATTCTTTTGATCATGTACTTCTGATAATGTACTCCATTTCTGATTTGCATTATATCAAACACAGTTCTCAGGAAATCATTTGTTTTACTATTGGAAACATTTGTGTATGCTATAGTAACTAAGCAATATTACATTTCAGTGAAGAAACTCTTAAACATGGGATCTTAAGTATTTTGTCTCGAGGTATTTTACAACACTTTGTGACAGTATTAAAAAAAGAAATGGTCACTTTTTTGGGAGGGGAAGTGCAGACTAGACAAAACATTAAAAAAATAACAGCTTTTACACAATTATCTCTGCTGTGATGTCTTGAATGTCTCATTATGTCAAGTGCAGTGATTTACTGAACAAATATTTACATTTTTTCCATCTCTTTGCTAATGACAACATACTAAGTTCTGATTAGCTATTCTTTATTGTAACAGCTGAGAGATGTTCTAGTTCCATTATTTTCATGTTTCAATGAGAAAGAATTGGTTAGACTGTGTAAATCAAGAAAAAAAAGAATGATTAATTTATGAGTCGTTGCATATTTTCCAGAAGGAAAATTTCAGGCACCTTAYGCAGAGTTTTTATTATCTAAGTTTGAAAGATACATAAGAACAAACTATTCAGATAGCTGTTCAAAGCGAAATTATCAATGGAATTGTTATTTGTACMGTTGTATTTTATTTGGAATCATGATTACTTTTCTTAAACCTCCACTGTTTTACCTAATTACCTCACCTACCTACCAAAACTGTGAGGCACAACAGAGTATTGTAAGCGAAATGTTGACATTTCTCAGTTACTGAATGCCATTATAGGCCTGAAGAGACTTAGGATACATCATTTCAGTCTTCCGTCTAACTCTGAAGTGCCTGTCTCCAAATTTTTTTTGAAGAATAGATGTGATAAAGTATTGTTGTGTTTTCATCTAGGTATTTAACAACCTCCTTCTGATTTTTTTTCTCAGAAGTAACTATTATTACAAAGAGYGAAAATTAGTCATGTAGTAAAATGTGACTGAAATGGGAACAATACTTAGTGAAAATTAGAATAGCAAGCTACTGGTGGATTTCCACTCTATTGTACACAATATATCTACATGTTCCACAGACTTGGATTCTATATATTTCTAAAAAAAAAAAAAAAAAAAAAAAGCCTTGGTTTGAAAAGCAGGTGTCTGCCAAGGAAGGTGGGAACCTCCCTTGGAATGGAAAATGTGACCCCCCTTCCCTTCAAATTATAACTTTGAAATTACAGGGCTTTCAGGCAAAGATCTGRGAAAAGGAATAACAGTCCTTTACTAGTATCTATATATGTATGAGAAGGCAAACAAACCAGAATGGCAGCAACAACAAAYAGAACCAGAAACCCAGCAGCAGCCTTCTCTCGGCCACAGGCMCTTTCTCCTTTGTTGTAGTWACGGTCGCAGCCGGCAGGGGCGCTGGTGGCTCCCGGCCGGGCAGGGTGGGTGTCATGATTCCCCCAYGGCTGCAGGGGGCACTGTGGTGTGAGTCCGGCTGTCTCCCTCCGTGTGAACAATTGCGGATGCAGCCAGCAGAAAGAGATGGAAAAGGGGCTTCCRTTACAAACCCCCAGGGGCAGCCGATCCTGGTGCCCCTCYAGATGGCAAAATGGGCTGTAGCAGGAACCTCGGAGGGGTGGCTGGAACGGCAGAGGCGAGCAGATCCCGGGRTGGCAAACAAAATGTAGCAGAAACTCCGCAGCCATAGCAGGAAGTGTGGGGAGTCAGGCGGACATGAGATATCAGGTTAAAGTGTAGCCAAAAACCCGAAGCAGCRGCAGAAAACAGTGGGGCTGTGCAGCGGCAGCCGGGCTCCCACAAACAGCTGGGATATGCTCCCTGGGAGGGGGGTCAGGGGTTAGGATCCTGGTTCTCCCCTGGGGCACCCGAGTAGATGGTGAGGGCCTTTTCCAGTGAGATCGGGTGTTTGATAAGATCCCAGTTCAACAGCCACTCTGACGAGCAAAGCCTCGCTCATGGTAGGAGAAGTAGTAAAATGGCTGAACTCTGCGGTGGCAGAGAATTCTCCCCACAGCAGCAACAGCACCGTGTCCTCCTCCAGTCCCGAGAGAGAGAGCGAGAGGAGCCAAGCCCAGTCCCTCACCCCCCAGCCAAAATCTCATGGTATCTATGCCCTTCCCAAGAGAAAACCCCCCCAGCTAAGACAGTGCAGACAGCTGCACCCCTTCCCCCAACCTTAGCCACTTCTTTTGTTTCTTAAGTATTGGTTGTTCCCATCTCTTAGGCAACAAATGGGACAAAACTCCCTGAGAGATAGAAAAGGGGAAAAAAAAGGAGAAAATCCTAACCTTTAATAATATAGTAATATGAACCTTGTGGCAGACATTAGTGCACTTCTCTTTCTCCCTATAACTGTGTAAAGATGATCATTAGAGGTGAACCATCAGCATCCAGACTCCTTCACCAGGAGCAAAGCGAGGTTGATGGTTCCTTCCTCCTCACTCCTTTGTCTGCTTGTGGTAATTTTTATCTATTTACTAACACCTTACTCTCTTTTATTTTGTTTACAATTCCCCATTGCATCCAAATCTCTTATACAGAGTATCTTACATAGATGCTGAGTACTTTTGGGAGGTTTGTTACCCTGAAAACTGTTTCTGCCAACTCCCATGATTGCATTCCTTTAATGAGCAGTGAAGGACTTTCGATGGCTTGTTAACAGCCATTGAGCCTCCTGTGTTTATCTGTCTTGCATTAGATTCTAGGGTCATAGATAGAGATTTCATTCTACACAGTTTAATTAAGCTATTGTCACACCCTGAGCACGACCTCTTCTTTCCACCTTCCATGGCTTTTGCAGCCTGGGCTCAGGGCCAGGTTTTGGTGCAATTGTGTGGTTTAACACCTGGCTGGTGGTGAAACAACTAAATGTGCAAATGTTCTGTGAGAAATGTGTGCTGGAGAGCCATGATGGAGCCCCAGCCCATGGCCCACCAGAGCTGCCTCAACACTTGTTACTATAGTTAGTTGTATCTGCAATAATAGCCACAACAAAATTGATAAAGCCAAGAAAAAGCTAGAAGTATAGAAGGGTAAATTAATCCAGCAGTGGTTTGGTGATTGCTGTTCTAGATAGAAAAGCAAAGACTTGGCTACAGACAGGCCAAGATGAGTCCAAGCAAGTCCTGATGCCACCTGASGGCCATGAGCCTGACAAAAGGCTTGTGGTCTCTTAATGGCAGTGGCATTGCCATCTCTTGTGGGCTACAGGGCTACACGACTTCTCTCATCAACAACCTCACATTTATTGATCTTTACTATAGTCTATGTCTCTTCTCTTAACCAAGATAATAAAAGCTGTATTTGGGGACTGCTAGAAAAGTGGTTACCTTTCCTTTCTGTATGAAGACTAGAATCATAGTACATTTTGACTTTTAGAAATATTATTCCCCTGTTAGAAAAAGAAAAGGAAAGAGCTACACTGTTATGTCTATCCTTAAATGACTAGGCAGACTTCTATTTAGATTGGTCTCAACAAAAACCCTAGGGCTCATTTCATATATTTCATACATTTTCCAATGTTCYGTCCAAATAACTTTGGTTATCTTTCCCTGAAGTTGATATAATTCTTCTMCCATTTTTCTCAGTATCAATATTGACGAGTGATCTTTTCTCTACAGCTTCTGCTGTTTTCTGTCATATCCTTTCTTTTTTCCAGGATTAAATCTAAAAGACAGAAATCCCAGGTAAATACATCTTGTGGCTTCAGAGGAATAATTCTCTTAATTCTGATTTGCAATGTATCATTTTCCTGAGGATGACTATCAAAATAACAAGAATGAGAAAGGTACACTTTAAATTTGGCATGTTAGTTCTGTTATTTCTTACAAGTGTTTTAAAACCATTCAAGAAGATGAACTAATGCCCTGACCTACTGAAATTTTAGGTAGATGAGTAAGCATCCTAGCTGGTGCACACCTAAAATTAATTTGGGAATACTAGTTATTACAGGTAGAGTTTTTGAAACATGGTTATGGATACACTCAGGTGGACTATGCTAATCAGTCAGCGAGCCACTTGTATCTTTCARGACCATTCAGCATAGTTCTGTTGTTACCTGATGTGAAAATCCATTTGAACTATGGTTTATCAATTTCTAGAAGTACTTTGATTAAGAGGTTTTTGGTACCAGTACATGCGGGTCTGTGTGACCTACCATAGTGCAGTCTGAATGTGTATTGTCCCTTTTCTCTCTTCAGCAGCCATGCACGCTTCTGAATGTGAACATGTTATCTGTTGCATGTCCACCACAGTCTTCACTGCAAAAGGCCATGTCATTCAGTCTTTTCTCCAGTGGCAGTTCTGGGTAATATGATTCTGTTGATGCTTTTCAAATAGGTTTATCTTTCTCAAAGTTTAGATTTCAAAAGTATTCAAAGTATTATACCTGAGGATTTAATGATACAATAAACAATACTGTTTATTTTCCCAGTGTAGCATCTGTCTTGGTTAGAACACTGATGCAACATTGACTTCAACTGGTCTCATGTCTTGCTATTATTCGTGGCTTCTCTTTCCTGAACAGCTGCATCCCAGCATATTGTTCCTTATCCTATAATAATTCAGCTGGGGGTTCCTGCTTGAATACAGTATTTTGCAGTTCTAATAAATTTTTTATAGCTTTTTTCTCCTCAGAAATAAAAAAAAAAAGCAAAACCAAAAACTTCTAGTCTCACTTTTGTAGTCATATACAGGGAATTAGACCAAGTTATTTTGTATTGCACTGTGTGCCCAGTTTGACATGTTTTAATTTTCAAGACTACTGAGCACATTTTAACAAGTTGTGTTCTCTTGGCAATGCCTATTCCTATCACAGCTTGATAAGTTTCCCATGAGGTTATCTGCTTTATATTTCAAAAGAATATATTCACTTGATATTGTACTGGTTCCTTAAGTCCTCTTTCGCTTTGGCTGCAAAAATCTATATGTTTTATACATGCTTATGTTGCACGTAGGCAAAACACACAACAAGCCTGCAGTCAGTTCAAAGAAGCTGCTCATTTGCTTTGTTTTCAGTTTGAGGTTAAGAATGATGAATGTTACATGCAAGTGGTTTTTTGCCTCTTTTCTCTAAATGCAACTTCTCAGTCTTGCTGAGATCCTATTGGTTTTGTTATTCTAGGCTTTTAGGTAGACATAAGAAAAACTCTTTCAGCTTATGCACAGTACCAATTTCCAAAGGTTTAATGTGTTACCTTGTTTTCCTTGCCCCAGCCATGTAACTGTAAAAAGTTCCAACACAAATGAATGACATGTTTTCTCACCACAGATCTGCTAAATTGCACTTGCCAATCAAGTCTTTGCTATATGAGAAATTTTTGATTGGTTGTAATACAATTTCTTCCACAGTTAGCCAGTGGTAATGTTTAACAAGGATACTCCTTACTGTTTCAAGACTTAAATTCATTTATGTTCAGTGTCTTCTGTATATAGCCAGAGGCCTTGACACTTCATTAATAAAAGGTTTCCTACTACCTACAACCTACTAAAATAACTAGTTTTGTTTTAATTATAGGTTATTCAGTATCCTTCCCAAACCTAATGCTGTTTTCTGAACAGACTTTTAGAAAGGTATCACACAAAAAAGCTTAGATTGATCTAATGCACATCAGTTAATTATGAGACCAACTATAATTATACACTTAAAATTAAATAATTCCAGTAAGACATGAGATATTGAAAGCGTTATATTATCACCACGAAGCAAAGCCAAGTATATCTGTATATGCTAATTCTCTTCTCAGTCGTGGTTACAGTTCTTTCTAAACTGTTAATTTAGTGTTTCCTCTCTTTCTGCAGTGAACTATTTTTTCCTAAAAATATCAAGAACTATCTACCCATACATCTAGAAACAGCATCAGTTTAGCTGACCCTATTGCTTTGTTTATTGCTCAGCTTTATTCATATAAGGCATTGTCAGATCTCTTTATCTTGGAACTGACCAACTCTATTTCACAGAGAATATTGAATTGTGGTTATTTTGTGCCTGATTAGCTGCAATTCCTTCAGGAAAGTTGCATTGTATTTCTCTGTTGGGGTGCTCTATGTGCTGGAAGAGAGATAGGCCCAGAGGACCGGAGAGAGAGCCTCTTTCTTGGCCCCGGAGGTGATCCTGGGAGTGCATCCAGGTCACCGGGGATGGGCTGAGAGAGGATTGTGGGTTTCTGGACAGTGCTGGACCTATGAGATGTGATAATTGTAGTTTGTGACCTTATAGGGTATTGTTTACCTGTTACCATAATAGGCAACGTCTGTGCACTATCCCAGGTGATTGGGGGACACTGAGGTAAACATCTTTCCTSTTTATATGATGTGATATCCTGTTGGGTGCTGGTATTTAGGGAATATTTTACTGCGCAATAAAGGCTTTTTGCATTTCTCCATCTTGGCAGCGGAGTCGTGCCCCTGCGTGATTACTGCATTTCTCCTATTCCTTGAATGGAGTTTTCTCCTTCATAACATTTGGAAGACTTGTGAACATTTGGCCTATGAACCTCTGAAGAAGGAATAATTTGAACACAACTGGTAATTTTATGTACTTTTAACTTTTTCCTTTCTGAGCCAAAAAGTTGTCTCTCCTTGAAAAAAACAAAGGAGTGTCTCGAAAAGAAAGTTGTCAAAATCAGAAGTAGCTTTCTACACCTTTATCTAAAGGTCATCTCCTTTATTTCAGTCAATAGTAGGTCACAAAGCAGGTCACAATAGCTGCTTCAACCAGCCACGAGATGGAGGTATAATTGCATACACTTGATCAAAGTATGTCAAGAAATAGGAATATGGATTTTACTCTCACATTTTATTGCTACTCTGCCTGGTTTTGAGGTAAGTACTTGGTTTTGGCCAAAGCTGTGGGATGCACATCTTTTTTTTACCTGGACTGCTGTTAAAACTTTGGCAATTAATATCAGAATCTTGATTACTCTGCTAAGTTAGTTGGTACCCTCTGCAATACTTGACTTCCAGAGAGAGACAAGAGCGTGAGGACTCAATGAAACTGGGCAACCTTATGATTTTAATAGTTTATGGAGAGGTAGTTCAATAATACAGTCCTGAAAACAGTTGGGCTAAGTATTGCCTTCCAAAGAAAACCATGTCCTTCATATGATCTACAATTAATTCATGTCTGGGAGAATGAAGTACTTCAGCTTTTCTCAAAGACAACTCCTGTTGCAATTGATATATTTCCTTTTGCCATGGAACAATAGTTACTGCTTTTAGTGGAAGTTAAACAAAACACTTTTATTGGTCTCCCAAGTGTGAAGAAGTGGCTGTGGAGGTATTATATTCACTAGGTGTCTTGTGTCTAGAACTCATGGTGAAGTGCTTGGAATACTTTTGAGAGAGAAAAACAAGAAATAAAGGAACAGTGATGAATTTTTTTTAATCATCCATTGAGAGACCAATGCACAATTCCTTCATTTTCAGGACTGAAATTGGATGCAGTCTTTCCATAGTTGTGCTGGGTTTTAATGTTCTCAGAATACGGAGAAACCACAGTTAACCCCAGTCATGTTTGAGGAAAGGACATTTTGCAATGAATTTTTTTCCTATATTGCTGAAGTGCATATAYATGGCACAGTGAAATTTAGCAAATGTTAAGAGAATATTTGTCCATCTGTTTGACATGAAAATGACTTGGTTTGGATACAAGAGAGGCATTAATAGCAGCTACTGGAATTTGAGCAAATGGCAGAAAGAATACCTAAGGCTGCATTGTGAACGAAGACTGGAAATGGAGMCACATTTCATGACAAACCTGTATGAACTGAAAATAAAGAGGAAAATTCTACTGGCTTCTGATAGCTATATATTGAAGCAGTTAGTCCAGCTACTGGAATATCTGAGCAGTCTGTGTAGCTTCAAAACTTCTACACCAAAATTGGATGCATGGGGTTGTTGAGATCGAAATGCAGGACTTGGCACTTCTCCTTACTGAACTTCATACCATTGGCCTTGTCCCACTGTTCCAGCCTGTCCAGATCCCTCTGTAGAGCCTTTCTACTTTCCAGAAGTTTTACAGTCTTGCCCAACTTAGTGTTATCTGCAAACTCACCAAGGGTACTCTCGATCCCCTGGTCCAGATCATTCACAAAGATGTTGAACAGAACCGGAACCAATACTGAGCGTGGGGCAGCACCACTGGTGACCAGCCACCAGCTGGATTCAGCCTTTTTCACCAGCACTCTTTGAGCCTGCCCATCTAGCCAGGTTTTTACTYAGCAATGAGCATGCTAATCCAAGCCATGAGTAGCCTGCTTGTCCAGGAGAATGCTGTGGGAAACGGCATCAGAGGCTTTCCTTAAGTCTATGTAGCCAACATCTGCAGCCTTCCCCTCCGGAAGGATTTTGTTCTCTCACCTCCTCCTGTGTCATCTTCTTTGCCCTTGCAACTTCTTACGCTTCAGCATGCCTGTTTTGTACATATTCCCTGCATGTAAGCAGACAGTGTTAGAAGGCCCTTCAGCTTGGAGCTAGCTAGGAGCATTGTGGCAGTACTTCCCTGAAGCCTTTATGTTACCAAACCCCAAAGATTGTGTGTTCTTTTTACTTCCTGACAATGCTCCTGGTTTTTGGAGAAGGAGAAATGGAGATAAAAACTATGTAGCACATGTCTGCAAAGAAAGAATATATATTAAAAAAAAAAAAAAAGAGAAAAAGAAAACCTTCAAAAGAAAATTCAGTTGACTTATGATGTTTGCAAATGTTGTAATAGATCACTTAGACCATATGTAAGATGGTGAAAAGTAGCTAAATAGAGTGTGTATCTGAAGATTTTGGAGCTTAGCTACACAATGTTTTTTATTGAAAACCAGGATTTGATAAAAGCTGAAAAATAGGTTTATACAGCATGAATCAAAATATAAGTTAAAGCTATTCTGTATCTTTATATGTGAAAATGATAATCTCATTTTGTATTTTGAAATGCTTCAGATTCACTCCATTTGGTTGCTCTTTCAACACTGATTTTGGTATTCACCCTTCCTAAAGAACTGAGGTCAGAAAAGTTGTAACAGTATTCTTAGATGTATGACCCTTGTATCACCTCTGGGAACTTCAGAATCTACAATTTTGCTAATAGTAAGTACATTGCACATACTATCCTTGTGTGTATTCCTCTGGGGTTTTCTGAGAGGGAAGATGTGCTCATTGAACTTTATGGTATTTCTTATTTGCTATTTAAGAAATTTAGTAGCGGTAATGTTACCCCAATTTCATTAAACATAGAAATACACATACYCATGATTTTTACCTGCAAACGGAATTCATTCAAGTCAGAGAAGTAAATTTAAAAAATGCAGTAATACTCYAATAGCTGTATTTATCTTTGTCTCTAAGGATTAAATGTCAAAATTTTTAATGGGTAATTTAATAAAATTGTGAGCAAGGTATACTCAGCAGCAGGTTGAAGGAGGTTATTCTCCCCCTTATTTTAGATCTCATGAGACCACGTGGAATCCTGCATCCAGCTCTGGGGCCCCCAACATAAGGAGGAGATAGACCTGTTGGAGAAAATCCCGAGGAGAGAAAACTAAGTTGATCAGAGGTATGCAGCACCTCTCCTATGAAGATAGGCTGATCAGGTTGGGGTTGTTCTACATGGAGAAGAGAAAGGAGACCTTACAGCAGCCTTACAGTACCTAAAGGAGTCTACAAGAGAGCTGGAGAGGGACTTTTGACAAGGTCATGTAGTGATATGGCAAGGGGGAGTGGCTTTAAACTGAAAGACTGTAAGTTTAGATTAGATACTGGGAGGAAATTATTCACTGTGAGAGTGGTGAGGCACTGGAACAAGTTTCCCAGAGAAGTTGCCCCATCTGTGGAAGTGTTCAAGGCCAGGATGGATGGAGCTTTGAGCAACCTGATGGATTTGCTGCCTTGTAAGGTCTCATCTAGACTAAGTTCTCAAAAAAGCAGAGTGACTGGCTTTCCTATCTTCCTTCTTTCTCATCTGAAACTCCTAGCTGAAGAAGACAGGAGCACTAGGCTATCAAGTTCTTGTTACAGAAGAGATGTGTAAGAGGAACAGCCTATTTTCATCTGTAGGAAGTAAAAAAATAGACAAATAGACATTGCCATCTCACTGGTGCTTCTGTAATGGCTCTGCTAGTGCTGACTCTCTAACAAGGGGTCAATGAGATATTTCTGGTTTTGCTTTACTCAGTTGCAGGATCTTGTTACTGGCTGTTGCTGATCTGCAAAGATCAGAGTTAGATGATTTCTGTGCGTTGTCACTATTGGTCCTATTAACAGATGTTCTCTGTTTTACATCCTTCACCTCTTGTTTAATTGAAGTTCCTAGATGTCTGTATCTCTGTCTGTTATGTGAACCATAGATGTCTTTCGTCATACTAACTCTTTTATTTGTATTATTTTTGTGCTTTTGCATGATTTACATATAAAATCTGTGACATTTTTGTACTTCAACAGTCATAAACCAATGTTACAATAATAGAAAAAATCTATACTTGCTGAATGCTGATTTAAGCATACTTTAATAATTTTCATAAACCACTGGCATGCTGATTTGTTGTATCAGGCTGTTGACATATTCAAAGCACACAGAAGAGGAAGTGAAGGTGAAAAGAAGAAAGTATTTTGTCTTGAACTCAGCATGACAGGCATAATTTTTCTGTTACTCTTTCAGTGAGGTACTGACACAGTTGGTCACTGAAAACTTTGAGCCTGAATCCAGATAATAAAAGTATTGACTTTGAGAAGACCTAAGCATGCAAATAACTTCCATCTCATGAATACTACTATTGATTTTGATGAGACTGTAGAAGTTCATAAAGTCCTGCGGGTGTATAAGCTCTAGGATCCAAGCCCCAGGCCAGAGACGATCTCATTATTTTTGTGTTTGAGATTCTATAAGAGATTCTGTAGGACAACAAAGAACATACCTCACAATTCAGTTCACATTTATCACTGGTACTTTCTTTTTATTACTTTTTCTTTCCAGGTATAGAATTTCAGTTTTAGCACAGATAGAATGAAAACTGGAACRGGACCTAACTTTGCCTTTGGCTGAGAAATATAAAGAAAATGAAAAAAGCTCTTAGCCATGTCAATACAAATATGCACATGATGAATGTGTTAGAATATATTAATTGTGTGCTACCTAGAGAATTGATAATAACATTACTAATGCTATGATCACCACTTGTGGGAAAAAAGATGTGGATATCTTTTCAAGTACTAGGGATTTCTGAAGTTGAACTAAGATGTCTTCTGCTATTTCCTAATAATTTAAGTATCTGGGAAGGCAATTATGTCAAAATCCGGTGAGTTACACCACTTTTTGACCCTGATAAATCATAATCTGAAACATATCCATCTACTGTGTGACTCAGTAATAGTTGTCTAGAGGACTTCATCTTGCTGTTGAATCATAAAATATAAATGAGAGAGGGAAGGCACAGGGCTCCTTGACCTTTGTCAGGTTTTGTAAGAATCCAAGGGACTGTGTATGTGTCACAGCCATATGTCACAGTCTCTAAGTCAGGCTTAATGGCTGGCAGGTCATATTTATTTATGATACCTAAAAATACTGTACTAGATCAAAATGGGCACACTACCAAAGCATACCTTAAGTCATGCAACCTTGATATTTACTTCTTATTTTTGTCTTTGCTGCATCAGTATTGCAGTAGTCTGTACATTTAGACTGTCAAAAATATAGAACGGGAAAATAGAGGCATTTCTTGTGCATTTCATATAGCTTCCTTGATGGTTCATTTTGTCAGTTTCCAGTATAAAATCAGGTAATGTGGAGTCTGATGTGTATTTGGGGAACACAGTTGGGCAAGTATGCCAGTTGACTATCTGCAAATGTTAGCATGAATTTAAACTGGCCTTGGCCATGTCTAGGTGAAGGTGATGGGACTTGTTTCCCCTGCAGAGAGCTAAGAAATACTTGAAATGCTTGCCACAAGAAGTCTCTCATCCAATCTTATACCTTAATGAATGGTAATCAGAAGAGATTCTTTAGTCTTCAACTAAAAGAAAGCTGTTTTCCTACATACCACTCAAATTCTTGATTTGCTTGCCTTTTTGACTGAAATAACTTGATGCTGTTGACATAAAAGTTCTTTTTGTGAGTTTGTTCCTTTTTTTTTCTTGTGAATAGCCTTTTAGTAAAGAGAGAATACTGGCAAAAAAAAAAAGCTGGCAGAATTATGTGACTGAAAGGCAAGATTTTGAATTTTTCCAAATTCTATGGCTCTGTTTAACCCTCCATTTGAGAAAAATGGGTCTGTTGCATGCTTAGCAGCCATTATTTACAAGTTAGAAAAAAAATTCTTTATATTTCTTCTATAATCTGAATTAATAATATTAAAGTAGTTGCTAAAGTCGTATTCTTCTTGTACTGAAACCTTGGATTCCAGTGTGTCACTGTTTTGCTTAGTTTCAATGATTATCAGAATTTTCAAGCATCATGGTGGAAATCTTTTAATGAACTGTTTTGCCTCCTCTTTTTCTGCATTAGTTCTATTTTTAAAAACACTGTTACCATTTCACTTGGTGAGAATTCCTATTTCCATTTGACCTTGAATAAAAYCATTAAGCACATTGCAAATTGGTGACTGAAAACTAGTACCTTAATCCCATAATTGATAAGTAAATTAAAATGATACAAAAAAGTTGGGTGCAAGTACTACTGCATTTTCAATTTGACTGCTTCTCTTTCTTTGTCACCTACTATTGGTAACTTGGTCTTAAATTTTTTCCAGTTTGCTCTCAAGCACTTTCTGCAGATTTTAACTGATCTGAAAGCTAATTTCAAATTCGGTGGGTAGCATTTAGTCACAGTTTTTATTATCCCACACCTTAACTGTGCATTTCCTTGGAGACCGTACCCTTTTGTCAGATGATCTTTTGCTGTTATGTTGTTCAAATAGGTTACTTCCAGACTGAATTTGAGTCCATGCAACCACTTGGTGTTTATTAATGATAGTTTTTACTGGTTCAGATACATAACACTCCTAAGAAAAAAACTTGTCCACATCACAGGTCACAGAATATGATAAATGCAGTCCTTGATTTTAATGTCTCAGGCACCCAGAACCACCTAAAGAATGCATGTTGAATGTGTATTAAGTACAGGGAACTAGAGCAAAAGCAAAAGGCAAATGGAAGGAGAAACTAACTTCTGTCATGGAAGCAAAATAAGAGAAAATATCAAGTTTTACCAAAATAAACATGAAGCAGTCCTCCTGCTGAATATCATAAGTGTTTTGATGAAGGCATTGTAAATCCTAAAAAGGAATCACTAAGATCATGAAATGCAGTATCAAAAGGAATGCTATCGGCAGGCACAGACAGTATACATAGACATGTGCATCTGCATTAATTGACCACCTCTTTCTGCTGAAGTGGATCAGGCAATTAAAAGATTAATTACAACAGAGAAGGGTAATGTATTCAAAAGTCCTATAATAAGAGCTCCGCATGGATGCTGAATTCTTTGGATGCAAATTGTTAAGCAGCACAAAGAAATAGTTACAATAAGTAGAAGGCAGGCTGCTGACCTTGTAGAAGATTAAAAATATATCACATTTGACAATGACCTATTATAATATAAAAAAGAGTGTGCATGAATTAGTTTGACTTAATAAAATTATTTTTTAAGTATTTTGGTGTGTGCTCTTCATCCATTGTCCCTCTCCTTAATGTGGACTTATCAACTTAGTTTTTATTAGCTCTAGTTTTGGACTTCAGTTTAATGTACCTTATTAAGAAACATTCAGTAGCTAGAGAACAACATGAATTTGTCAGTGTAGTTAGTTCAGTTCAGATTGGAGTTGGCCTTCTCATATATTTTACACACTTTCTTTTCTTCATTATTTTAATTGTTTGGAGTTTTTTAATACAACACATATTTTCTTCATAATACTCATGTTAAGCATTTCTTTTTAGCTTTTATTTTATTCCCAGTGCAGCATATCTGGGAAAAAACTTCTGAAAGTTTTATACTGATGGATTGATTTTAGAACAATGCATAATCCATTTTTAATTTCCTAGGCTCACCTTTCACTTCAGCACCTTTAAAATGGCTTGTACATATCTGCCAATATGTTTTTATAAAATTATTTAAATTTGCATGACTGGATGGTAATTAAACTCCATTTGTACTGAAGTTGTCTGTTGGTTTTGGCTGCGATGAGAACTAATTTTCTTCACAGCAGCTGCTATGGTGCTGTGCTTTGGATTTGTGGCCAAAACAGCATTGATAACCCAAGGATGTTTTAGTCGTTGCTGAGCAGGACTTACACAGCACCAAGGCCTTTTCTGCTCTTCACAACACCCACAGCAAGGAGACGGAGGTGTACAACAGTTCGCGAAGGGACCCAGCTGTTCCCAACTGACCAACGGGATCTTCAATTCCTTAAGGAGTCATGATCAGCATGTAAGGTTGAGGGAAGAAGGAGGAAGRGGGTGCGAGAGACTGGACTATAAAAGTTTAATGACTCAAAACATTTGCCTATTTGTGGAGGCACCAGGGTGCTTTGCTGAGGCCAGGTTTGTACCTCCCAGGGGGAGGAGGTGAGATTTTGGGTGTGTAATGGCCAATCTGCATAAAGACTGAGGGAATGAACTGGCACTGCCTGGAGGCTACAAGCTGGGCTTTGAGGGGGATGAGAGGCAAATCCTACAAGTCGAGATGGTGCCTCTTGCCATGCTAATTGCCCTCCCTTACACAACTCACTTGTAAAATTCCCCCCCTCCTACCTCCAAGGAAGGTCTGATGGGCCATAACTGGCTCAACTGTCCTGCCATGAGAGGCAGCTCTCATGTTTCAGAAGGTGTCCAAAACCATCAAAGACCCCCAAAGCACCTCCAGACTAATTTCTGAGGCCTTTCACCAGAGGACTGAAAGCTTCACCCTCCCAGAGAAAGTACCAGGGTGTTCCCACCTGAGCCTGAGTGTAGTTTAATTYGCCAGACTTTGTGTTTCGTGGGCTTCATACCGCAGTCGTGATGGACCACCACTTTCACCAAGGGACAGCTAAGCTGAAACAATCAAGCCTCATCAGAAGATCTATGGGTGGTGATTGTGTATCTTTCTACTCTTATCCTTTCTTTCTCTTCCTTACACATTTTCTTAGGTAATATTTTTGTGCTTCATATTGCTGTATTGCTATAGACAATAATAATCAAAAGGCTACATAACTGCTTTCCATTGCAACCAAATTGTTCTAAAATAATCCCAACATATATATATATATATTTACAAACACTGATAATTCAGTGTCATTTCCCTCTAATCCACCCCAGGGCACCTATTAACAAAAACCTGGGTTGCTCTCACCATTGTGGGGACAGCTTATGACAGGGGGGAAGTTTGAAGTTATGGCATTTATTTCCCAAGTCATCGTTTCATGTGTGATGGATCCCTGCTCTCCTGTGGATGGCTGAAAGCCTGCCTGCCAATGAGAAGTGGTGAGTGGATTTCTTGCTTTGCTTTACTTGTGCACTTGGCTTTTACTTTCCCTATCAAACTGTCTTTATCTCCATCCATGAATTTTCTTACTGTTATCCTTCCGCTTCACTTCCACATCCCACCAGGACTGAGTGAGTGAGCAGCGATGTGGGGCTGAGCTGCCAGCTGAGGTTGAGACAAGACAAGCTCTAAATGAAGGATGAACATTTCAGACTTTGACTTTAGTCATAAATGAAGTGGATAAGGTTAAGAACAAAATCTATATTCAATTTGCTTTTGTTTCTAATTTTAGATAACTTGAATAATTACTAAAAGAACCTGTATATAAAAACATCCTTGTCTATACTACTTCTATTCATATGATCCATTCTTATGAATTCACTGAATTTTACTTTAAAGAAACAATAATAATAATAAAAAAACCCTTTTGTATAATAGGCTGTTTTTATTTTTCTTATGAATATGCATATTATGACATAGGAACAACCTAAAGGCTTTCACACAAATATTAAGTATGTCCAAGGAGCTTTAGATTTAATTCAGTCTCTGCAACTTTATTTATAATCATCATCAAATGAAGGCATATAGATGTCCTATCTTTAACTGTCAGTGGAAATCAGTAAGTTCATAAACCATACCTAAAAAAGTCCGAAATAGAAAAGAAACATTACTAAATAGTCCTCTGAACTATTTAATAAATTACTGTCAATTAATTGTAGAGGTTTCTTCAGCTTCATAGCACATCAACACATGGTTGTTTGCAGCTGTGGAACAGCTAAATCAAAAAATTAATAGCTTTGCGTATTAATGTCATTTCTTATCCTCATTTTTACATAACTGCATTCCTTGAAGTTGTTCTTTTAGTCTGTGAGAAGATAAGCACTAGGTAGTGTTCATCTCAGGTCATGGCAGCTTTTTAATTACTTGAAAAATTTAAAATAGGGACCTGCACAATTAAGGTCTGCATAAACCCTTTTCAAAATAAGCAGAATAAACCCAACTAAAATTAAAGCCTAACCGATATTCCCTTAATTAAGTTGTTCTACTGTCTCCCTTACATACATGTTCAACAAATCTAATGACCCCTTACCAACATGCCAATGCCTTGAAAAGTTAGATTTATGGATGCAATTATCTTCAGTTCTGTTTATCTTTAGTCCTTCATGTGTTTACATCACAACAAAAATAAATTAAATTAAATTAATTGAACACTTTAATGAAAAAACCTAGCTTAGTAGCAAGCAATATCTAGATTAAAGTTGCCAGTATAACACAAGTATATAGTATCAGGTAAAACTCCTTTCCTTCAGTGTGCTAATCAGCCTTGGCACTTCTCTTTGCTGATTATTGATGAAGAAAAATAAACCAAGTAATATTTAGCGAGTGAAAACACAGGAGTAATGTATGCTTTATATACACATGTATATGTGACCACTGCATCCTTTGGCTGTGATGACATGAGCTCCTGTCAAGTCACTGTGTTGTTGGGAACAACATTTTCTGTCTCTAGGAAGATACAATTGGTGAGTTTATACTTCTGGTCTTTATTTGTTTTAAATAGGTGATCCTAGTGGTTACTGCTTCTCTTCTGCCTCTGATTCCAGAAAACACCCGAAGTGCAGCATATCTTGTATCTTTATTAGATATTTTTAGTGTAAATGTTCTTTTCATTAATGCTTTTTCTTTTTTCTTTTTTTTTTTTCATACATTCTCCCCTACAACTACACCCTTATTCTGAATAAATGGCAAGGGATCTCAAGGGCCCAAACATATTTTGACTAGACTCTCAAAGTTTCACATTTATACTTCGCAGTTCATAACAAATAAAATCATTATCTTTTTTTAAAAACAAATTAAGGGGGGAAAGGTCTCTGCTTTGTTATTGGCATGCTTAATACAGAAAAAGAAATATTTATTAAAAGTTGTGCCTCTGAAATTCTGAAATCATATGCCAGAATCTGATAAATTTAATCACCAAGTCCTTTAGCATCAGCATACTTTCACATGGCAAACAAGAAAAGTGCTTCAGAAG
This sequence comes from Parotia lawesii, assembly GCA_003713295.1. NCBI lineage: Eukaryota > Metazoa > Chordata > Aves > Passeriformes > Paradisaeidae > Parotia > Parotia lawesii. Next base: position 2,163,068 of record RAHM01000106.1, read on the forward strand.
TTGTAGAAAAAGGCAAGTTGAGAAAGATGTCAGCAGCTCACAGTTCATATTATTGCAGGGAAAATGTATTGCTTTTAGGTACAGTAGTTTTRTATCTTTATTTAAAATTCTTTAGCATCTGGAAAATAGAGTCACAGGCCCTTTAGATGGAAAACTTATGCTTTTTTCTCTTCAATTTGAACTTTCTGTAGCATTCAGGCTTGCATCCAGCTTGGTTTTACCATGGTCCAGACTGTAGCACTATGTTCAGGAATTAAAATAAAAATTATGTCTCAATAGAAAAGTAAATTCCCTATAGTGGCACACTATGCTGAAGCATACTTCTTTATTTCATTTCGTTCTGTCTCTTTGCATCAGCAGAGATCCAAGAAGATATGGATTCCAAACCCTCACCCCAAAAAAAACCTTCATATGACCCACTTAAGATGGTATAATTTAACCATGTTTTATCTGGAAACTTGTTAATGACTTGTGTATCACACACATTACTGAAAAACGAGACTCTTTTTAAAAATGTTATTCTAAAAAGCAAAGTGATTGTTCCTTTTTAYCCTCTTCTGTTTCAAGGAAACTATGGTCATTTTTCATGCACTACTGTTGAGATTGCTACTTGCTACAACCTGTCTGAATGATTATTCAGCTTAACAAATTGGCTTACTAGCTGATATATGTTGATATAATTCAAGCCCAACTGAGAAACAATTAGCTGACTGTGGGTTTTATTTAATCTCAACAAGTAAACTGGTTAGAAAATGTGTTCAAATTCAAAGAATTTCTCAACACAAGCAGCACAGCCACTCACRATATATTTGAAGGAGTCAGAGAAGCCAGAGATTTAGTTCCCTGCTCTTTTAATTCCTCTCTCTCTCTCTCTCTGCTTTTGGAAGTGTGGATGCAGTTCAGCTTTCAGGAGGACAAGTGAARTATGTCTTCACCCTTTGGGATGTTTATCTTCCTCTGAGCCAAAATAAAATGCCAAAGTAACTGTAAGTAAAATGGTTTGTCCCAAACTCCCTTTTGTTGCTGAAACGGCAGACAGAAAGTGAAAACWCAAATATGGTTAGTCTGATAAAAGAAACTGCATGAAAGTAGACTGCAACTTTATTTCCATTCTTCTAAGTTCCTTACCTAATAAAAGATAATAACACTAAGTTCCCACCTTTTTCAAAATCATGTATTATCTAAAGTAATTAAAAATGGTTAATATAAATAATTTACTTTTAGAGACTAGGAATGAAAAGTCTGGGGATTTCATTCTCGGCTGGACTGTTTGCCAGACATAATGCAAGAAGCATTTTGGTACAGTTTTAAGAGGACCTTGATGAGAGGAGCTTGACATAACCAGCCTAGATTCTTAGATGTCCAGAATAGATACAAATGTAGACCTAAGTAATTATGAAAATTTGTATAAGTTATGAAAAAGTAATTTAGATCAAGAAGTTAACATGTATCTAGATTCCTGAAGTACCATCACCTTTTTTTCCTGCCAAATTGATACTTGAGATGTAAAGGTAACACTTCTTACGGTATATCAATTTCAATAATTATCATTAAAGGTTTCTCTATTTCAAAGTTTTACTAAAACATGTTTTTCCTTATGAGGAGAAAAGATGGTGCAGAGACAACATTTTTTAAACTTTAAAAATTATGAGTTTCAAAATTATGTGTGATCTCTCTGCAAGAGCTTGCACGAAGGAGCAGAACACTTCATTGTGGCCAGTATTTCTTCCTCTTGAAGTTAAGTCTTCTTCCTGTTTATCGTTCCTGTTTCATAGAAAACTATTAAGAGATAAGGTAAAAGAGTGCAAGTTCCTGGGCTTTCTGTACAGATGGCATTCCTGCTTGTCCTTTCGACCAAGTGTGGGTACATCTTATCCGAGTTTTCACAAAGTCATCCTAGAGTCTGCAGTCTCCCTGAAACTGGATGGAGGGGAGGGTGGAGATCATGGTATTTGAAGAGAAGAATCAATTTGACACAAGATCCCTACATCAAAACCCCCCTATATGTTTCTATATGGTCATTCATTACATGCTGCTAGTCCGAACTGCACAATGGTTTTTTGATATCTGTTCTTAACAGATTTTAGACTGTGCTTGTGCAGATAGTTGGTTGGTTTGGTGGCTGAAATAAAAAAAAACAACTTTTTTTTTCTTTTCTCTAAATCACACAGATTRTCTGATTTGACCCAAATGAAATGTATAATTTGAAGACATTTTACGTCTGTATTACTTCTGTGAGTAAATCATCTGTTCAGAAACAGTTCAGATGACTTTCCTTTTGGTCAAAGACATTATTCATCCGAAAATTTTCTCCCAATCCTGACTACCATTGCACAATATAAGATTCATGAAGTCCAAATATACTGTTTGATTTCTTTGATTCATGCCTGTTGAATAATAGACATTGCTGGGAAACTACTGCTGTACAAAGCACAGCATCCCCATTTTTTAACAAGTAGGGTTACTATGATGATTGAAGTTCTTTGTGCTATGCTCTGGTGTCACTCAGGGACCCTGGTGAGAATTMTTCCTTTAATATTCAAAGCCCTTTAAAGGACTAGACTGTGCCATTTCAGACTGGATAAGATTTTCTTTTCCTCTGGTTAACTCTGATTATTGGTGTGACCTGATGATAGATGAGTAGAAAATTGCAGAAATATTGTGATGAATGTTAAGTTTGGCCTTTCTTCTCTACTGCAATAGTCTGTCTATTTTATTAAGCAGGACTTATGAAGGTTGAACAGTTTTTTGTGGTCGTGGAGAATAAATGCACATGTTATTTATTTGATTTTACTTATGATATGCAGGTAGTGCTTACAACATCTCTGACAAGCATCAGATTTTGACAACAATTTGTTACAATATTAGGGGGAAGAAGGTAGTAAAATGTTCTTAATTTGACTGCTTAGGTATCCTGATATGTTGTCTGGAAATCCAAGCAAGAATTCGGTAATTTTGTCTTTCGTTGGAATATCAGATCTATTAGAAAACAATAGGAGTGAGCTGCATTCCCTGAGGCTTCTCATGCATCCTATTTCCCTCTCAGTAACCTTTCAAAATCAGTCACAGATGGTCTTATTCTAGATTATACTGGCATCTAACCTTTGTAAATTTGGACACTGGAGAGAATTAAAAAAGCAAAGTGTAAAAAGAGATACAATCTTCCATTTCAAAATGTTATCATTTCTGAAAGCAGCAACAATTTCATGACCTATAAAGTTCAAAGTTATGCTAGCTTACTTTGCCCTTCACTTCTCTAATCTTTTAACCTTGATCATTGTTTATGCTTGTCCGTATTAGTCCTTAATTTCTCACTTTTAAAATATTTTTTTTTAAATGCAGAATAAGTATCTATATGTAACTTGAGACGTTATGTGTTCATGGACAAAGAATTGCACAATATTAGTTAGGGATATAAAGTCCTGGGTGCTCTGTTGAAATAAACTGAACAACTCTAATAACTGCAGGGGACTGTGTGGCCCCTTACTGCAGAGTTTAACTTGAATCTCATAGATTTGGTAACAGTGACAGAGTTCAGTCTCTGATTCTAAAATCACTGGTTTCCTTAAGCAAAGGATCACAATAACAAATCATATTTAGCAGATAACCGAAAAAAAGTTGTGTATTCTGTGTATTCTTCTGTGTATTCCTAAAGTTGCTTTACCTATTAAACTGTGTTTATCACAAGCTGTGAGTTTTCCCATTTTTACCTTTTCCATTCTCTTTCCCATCCCACTGAGAGGCAGTGAGTGAGCAGCTGGGTGGGGCTGAGCTGCCTACCAGCAACATTTAGACAGTAATCCACAACACAAGCCAGAGCTGCTACCATAAGTACCAAAAGGATAGCATGCCCAAAACATTGCCTAAAAAAACCCAAACCCTCAAAACCTCAAACCAACAAAAACCTGCTATAATTGTTAGGTGCTAATATAAGCATCTCAAGGACAAGTGTGTACGAGGGTCTAATAAAAGAAAATGTGCCTTCAGAATTCAGCAGAGTTGTAATTTTTCCTGATAAATATCACTTGCTATATATATTAAAAATATTAAAACCCTCCATAAAATAAACAAACAACCCCTTCCCCACAAACAAACAAACAAACAAACCACCTCAAATGACAGGCTCACTTCTGTTTAAAATTTTTTCTTGGAAAATAGGAGAGGAACACAGGACAGATGGAAAAAACCTGTTTTTTTCTTTTGACTGGTTTTCATTTTGAGCGGATTCATCATCTCTGCCTGTTACCATGGTCAGCACATCTAGAGAGTAAGAAAGTAGCAACAGCTCACATGAGATTGAGATTAATTCCTTGTGAAAAGACTTTCTAAGATTCAGAGATTCCTGTTGCAGGGTGTTACCTGCCTTTAGAGTTCTGTCTGTCATCTTTCAGCTCTGCTGGTGCTACCTTCTATTTCATAAAAAAATAAAATGGGGAAAGAAAATGACTCAGCAGGAGGATAATACTGTGGGTAAAGTCATACCCTTATTGAGGGGTTTATACCAGGCTAGAGGGAGCTTGCCTTATTTTATCTTTTCTTCTCTCCTCCCCCCTCTCCTTTTTTAATTGTTCAAATGCTGCTTTACCCAATTACTGTCATGATCTTGTGAATAAGTTGGTCCACACAGTGCACAAAGATCTACCACGTAGCTGTCTTTTCTGTCTGAGTGTTTTCCTTCTCCTTTCTGTGGCTTTTCTGTAGTTTTCATTCCAAAGTTTAATCCCATCGTGTATGGATCACAATGATGAGAGGTGGAAAGAACTGGTAGAAGGTAAACTTGCACATGCATCATGCATCCACTGCTGCTTCGAAACTTTCACTTTAGAATTCATTTGCAGTATCTTCTGCAATTCCTATAGAAGTGGCAAATGATGTATGAAATGAAGTATTTTTGTTGACTGATTGTACTGATAATTCAGAGAATAATATTATAGTCACTGCTGAGGCATATTATTTGCAATAATACTTGATATTAAGACAAGCTATCAAGAGTTTACTTGAATAAAAAGTGTTAGAAAATGAGGGCAAGACAGTTTTAAGGCAAATAGATTATTCTCAGGAAAATCAAAAGAAAAGAAAAGCAGTATTGTCACTGAATAACCCAATTGTTAGACCTCATCTCCGAAGTAGGTCACTTTTTCTGAGGCAAGATGAGATTACCCTAGAGATGGAGCAATGTAAGGTTAAGGCAATAATTCAGATGGTAAAAATCCTTATTAGGAATAAAGTTTGCATCTATTATGAGAGGCAGAGGTCAGGGACTATAATACCGTGTAATAACTATTATGATTACAAGAGAAACAGAGAATTCAACCAGATGGAGATCTTAAAGTTTATTTCTTATATGTAAATCTGTGTTCTGTGATTATTTAATCTCTTTTTCTTGAATTACGCTCCTCAAATTTTTTTCTTTTGAAGTGCTGAGAGATGTAGACTCAAGGCAGTCTACTAGCAATAGGCTAGCTTGAATTCATCATCCTGTGTGAACTCAGGGCTTAGAGATTGTATGAAGAGTAGGTTTAAAATCATTATTTTGCAGTAGTGTGTCTTACTGTTTTAAATAGCAACAAGAATGGCAAAGTATTTTCTATWAAAGTGAGTGAACACACACATATGCAGAAATGCTGACATCTACATTCAAATTTTGTGATATAATCTGCTCACTTGATCTAGTCAGGTTTGCTTTCCTCTTCACAGCTGCTGCGACCAGTGTCACTGCTGTTGAGGTCCTTAACTTAACTGGTCTTACTTGTGTTCTCTGGTGTTGCTCTTTCGGAGTCTGCACTTAAAACTGTCAGCACTGAGAACTGACAGGTTTTTGCAGAACTGAAGTCAGACATATTTCTCTGCTTTAGAAATGCATACCTTGCTTCACCTCTTTTTCTAATCTCTAATTTAGAGATGATAAGAGGATATAATTACATCACAAGCACTGATACTTTCCTTAAGTCTCTCAGTAGAACTTTGGTGACTTTCACTATTGTATCCTCAAAGCAGTCAATGCATCCTACCATGTTTTAATGATACCTTGAATACTTACTGTGGAAATTGCCTACCTAGTTCCTTGAGTTCATGAAAAAGATCTAATTATAAGATAATAAATATTGTAAAATGGAGAAATGTGGGAATGTTCCCGCTTTTCTTCAGAAAGGTAATTTTTATTGGGTTGGCTCTCTGGAAAATGCTCATTGCCCATCCTACAAATTTTCTGGAGTCTCAGGGTATAAACTGAAATCTACCTTCAAAGACATGGTAGATTATGTAGAAGATGATTTCCCATTTAATTTTTTTTGATCCCTTTTCACAAGAAAATGAAAAAAATGTGTAGACACTCATCCTTAATTGTTCTTAAGCATAATAGTCAGAACTGAAAGGAAAAATGCTTTATGAATTCTTAATTTCTCTTGTGTAAATAGAATAACAAGCAAATTTTTTAAAATAAAGAACAAGTATTCACCTTTCTAAGTAACCAAGCCATAACGTGCAAACTTTTATCTTTTTTATCTGTGATGAAAACATAATTACTTAACACCAGAAAAGAAATTTTAATGAAAAAGTTTTTTTAGTTTAATTCTTCTTGTGGTCCCATAGTTTCATCTTTTTTTCTTCTTCTTCCTCTTCTTCCTCTTCTTCCTCTTCTTCCTCTTCTTCCTCTTCTTCCTCTTCCTCTTCTTCCTCTTCTTCCTCTTCTTCTTCCTCTTCTTCCTCTTCTTCCTCTTCCTCCTCTTCCTCCTCTTCCTCCTCTTCCTCCTCTTCCTCCTCTTCCTCCTCTTCTTCCTCTTCTTCCTCTCCTTCCTCTTCTTCTTCCTCTTCTTCTTCCTCTTCTTCTTCCTCTTCCTCTTCTTCCTCTTCCTCTTCCTCTTCCTCTTCCTCTTCCTCTTCCTC